>CM062294.1:208870258-209470258 GCA_031216915.1 Pictodentalium vernedei | reverse complement strand
GGGAACATTAAGAGCCCAAAGGATATCCTGATAGAGCCTAAGTGGGGCGTGGTGGCTCAGTAGGTAGAGGTGCAGGCTGCAAGCCGAGAGGTCCTCGGTTTGAATCCCACCTGCGACAACCGCGTTGTGTCCTTGGGCAAGACACTTCACCCTCATTGCCCATGTGGGGGCATGGTGACGCTGTGTACTAAAAGTGTACTGCACGTCGATAGTGCACCTGTCTCCAACCAATGCTAAACCTGCTTGTGTGGAGTTAGTATGTTGGGGAGCCGACAGTTGCTCGCCGTTGCTCGGTGGTTCTCTCCGGGTACCCCGGCTTCCTCCACCCGTAAAACTGTCATGGTCATGATTAGCCATTGTGCAGAAATATATGACCTTAAACGCCAATAAATAAATAATAATAAATATGATAGAGCCTAAGTGTGGACAAAATCCAAATTTATTGAGCTACACTACCAGAATAATAATCCATGTATCCTACATGTATCCCCATGTATCCTACAGTAATTCTAAGAAATAGAATATAAAGTACTACCTATATATGAGGACGCTGTCAAAGTAAACAACGTCAGTGAAAAAAACGGAAACAAGACATCAGGCACATAAAAAAGGCGCAAAGTCAGAAACCAATTTAAAAGCTACCAGATGCAAAGCTAGATCTTCAAACGAAGAAAAAAACGATACATCGGATAGAAGATGGAAGACTAAACGACCTAACACCCTAGGGTGAGGACATAACCATGGGGATAAACAGAATAAACATTCTGTTACAAACGTTAAAATCTCAAGAAATTTAATAAATGAAAGTGTCAATGACACTGTAGCTCAACTTGTCAAGACAAAGACATGTACATGTATAGTATGTGACACAGCAATGACAAACATCTAGGTAATGACCTGATAACAAAGGTACATATAAAGTATTGTAACGGTCTGTACATAAATACTGACCGTTGCCTGTAACAAATGTATAGGTAAAGTATTGTAAAGGTGGGTGACAGTCAGATGCTAAACTAGAAAAGAAATCTTTGAGTCCCAGAGTGGGTCTGACTGAACCCCAAAATATTTGTTCTCATAGCACAGTGATAACAAAGGCACCCCAAAACACACTCATTCCTGTCCCAAGGTGAAAACAAAGGTACCCAAGAAGTTTCGTGAAGATGAGTTCACAAATATGAACTGTGTAGAAGTTGTGACAAAAAACTGATTGGACCTAATTTTGGTACAAAATGGCCACTGGCAGCCATCTTGAATTTTGGACCGCACCCAGAAACACTTGTTCTCGTCCCAAGGTGATAACAAAGGTACCCAAGAAGTTTTGTGAAGATCGGTTCATAAATACAACCTCTAGCCCGAGCCGTATTGACATGTGCACTTACAGTGTATAAGTAGCACTGAATAAATCAAAGTTCATCTAATTTGCATAATTTCTGCACAAGAAAAACACCCGTACTATATGTGATGTATTCCATGTTACTAAACATTCATACAAAAATTTATTCAAATCAGAATTTTCATACTGAAGTTCTGTACAAAAGACTGAATGCACTAATTTTGGTACAAAATGGCTGCTGGTGGCCATTTTGAATTTCGGACCACACCCAAAAACACTCGTTCTCATCCCACAGTGATAACAAAGGTACCCAAGAAGTTTCATATAGATTGGTTCATAAATACGGCCTCTAGTCTGAGCCGTATAGAAGTTGTGTACAAAAAACTGATTAGACTTAATTTCGGTACAAAATGGCCACTGGCAGCCGTCTTGAATTTTAGACCGCACCCAGAAACTCTCGTTCTCATCCCAAGGTGATAACAAAGATACCCAAGACGTTTCGTGAAGATCGGTTCATAAATACAGAGCCCGAGCCGTATTGACATGTGTACTTACTGTGTGTAAGTAGCACTGAAAAAATCAAAGTTCATCTAATTTGCATAATTTCTGCACGAGAAAAAAACCCGTATTATATGTGATGTATCCCATGGTACTAAACATTCACACAAAAAATTATTCAAATCAGAATTTTCATAGGGAAGTTCTGTGCAAAAATATGATTGCACCAAATTTTGTACAAAATGGCTGCCATTGGCCATCTTGAATTTCGGACCGGACCCAAAAACACTTGTTCTCGTCCCATGGTGATAACAAAGGTACCCAAGGAGTTTTGTAAAGATCGGTTCATAAATACGGCCTCTAGCCCGAGCCGTATTGGCATTTGCACTTACAGTGCTGAAAGTAACACCAAAAAACATCAAAGTTAGTCTAATTTGCACAATTTATGCACGAGAAAAAAACCTGTATTATATATGATGTATCCCATGGTACTAAACATTCATACAAAAAATTATTCAAATCAGAGCTTTCATATGGAAGTTCTGTACAAAAAGTTAAAAAATTTATAGTAATTTATATATTTTTTATACTTACCAATGACCCAGACATAGCTGGTGCTAACTCTTAAAATATAGGGCCAAACACAAATTTTGCCCCCCAATCCCCAAAATTTGCATCTAAAACTAAAGAAAACATGTCCTGAAAGGCCCTCCACACTTCGCCCCCACTGCGCATGCGCAGTGTCAAGGACGTTCCGAAATTGGCGCCATTAATCATTCTAATAACCAGTGCCTGGTAAGCGCTATGTACTCAGCGGGGAGGCAAGAGTTCCCAACTCCTGGGAGGGCCATCCCCGTCTGGGTCATTGGTAAGTATAAAAAATATATAAATTACTATAAATTTTTTAACATTTTTATACTGTACCAATGACCCAGACATAGCTGAATAGTAAAAAGGCTGGAGGGCCAAGGACATAGAGCAAAATGGAATACGCTCAATAAAATAAAATAGAGTCATCCCCTGTAGGGAAAAAGAAGTAATAGGCCTTACATGTATCTTTCTTATTTATGATAAATTAGAAAGATACAACACCTTCCAAAATTGAGCTTCATACATCCATGTACTCTATAAATATCCAATATAATCCTTATACTAATAATTTTTAAAGTAAGCCAATAAATAAGTAAGTCTAGAGAATAGAGACTCTTATACTCCTAAAAGTGTCTGAGAATTGCATAATCATGTCCGTTGACATATGCAATATTCAAAAGCTATACTTTAAAAACTAAGACTTGAATGAATTTTAAAAACCTAAACTTCTCAGTAAACAACCATCCCAATAACAGCTCAGAATTACTAACTCCGGAGGAGGTATCCCCTTGTTTTCACAGTAAAACAGGTGACCCAAGGGAACACCCTCCCCCCCCCCCCCCCTTTTTCTTGCCCTGGGTCAAATAGCCCAGAGCGAAGAGGGCAGCCGAACGGAGACACTGCCGAAACAGACAGCCTACCTAGCTATAGTAGCAACTGTTAAGTGAATGACATTCTGAGCAGTAGATAATAGACCTAACAATAGAGGCCTCCAGAAATGGACTCGATATTTCTGAGATAAAATTCATGAATGTGGATGGCTGAGCGCAATGAGCGGCCTTCAAAAATCTATAATAGCGACACTATTAATGTAAGCCCAAGAAGTAGAAGAACTCTTACTTCATGAGCCGAAATCTTAAGCACAACTGCTAAGTCAATGATATACCATAAGCAGTATCGATAGTCAATTGAATCCATTAACAAAAAAAATGGAGCGTAACGTCCTTCTACTAGACATCAAAGACAGAAGAAGCTTACGCCCATAGTAATAAACAGAAATCTGTTTATAAAAACATAAACTGTACCCGGAAAGAGTAAAGGCCTATGCCCATACGAAGACGGAAGGACCTTAAAATAATAGGTTCCGGATAATAGGAGCCTAACTCTTATGCAACAATCCAACCTAAATAGTAACGGAAGTAATGATTCCGAAACTATGAAAGTGAAAATCATCCATCGATAGTGCATGAAACTCACTGACTCTACAGTAAAAGAGAAACCAACAGAATTACTGTCTAAAAGGTCAGAATTTGAAAACTACTGTTTCCAGAGGCTCAAATGATTACTTAGCTAAATAAGAACCGAAGTTAAAATCCGTATAGGAATTTAATCTAAAGATTCTAAGTCTATTTATCAAAAAGTTACTAACTGACTTAGATAAAGAGACAAAAGACTCAATTGTAAACTATCGTAGAGTGCCTAGGTATGAGGTAACATAAACCTATAACCTAATTAATAACAGGCTGCAGTAGATCTTGTGAAACAAGTATACTAAACAAGAGGCCCCACGTGGCCTTAATCGCTCACCTGACAAAGTGACTCTAAGAAGTATTTTAGGTCACCTTCACCATGTCATGCTTCATCAACATTAACTGGTTGAGTGATAGATTTTGTTTGAAGTTCAACATTTGTTACCTAAAATTAGTTTTATTTAAAAATCATTGGTGTGTGGACAATCTCCAATGATTTTTAATAAAGCAAATTTATCTCTGCAGACAAACTGGTTTAGCATGAAGCACAAACAAGGAATGTGAAGAGATAGCCTTGGACATCTCTCCCCAACTGTGGATATCTGTGCTACATGTATATATTTGCATGCAAGAAAACAAAAATTTTCACAAATTTTCCAAAATATTAGTTTTTTTTATCATCATTGGAACTAGCTCAAATAGCTTATTTCAATAGGGGTATGGGAAGATCAGGTATATTTTTGAGACAAAAATGTGAACATATAAATAATGGTGTTTTTTTGTGAATGATGCTGGAGAATTTTGCGTAAAGATATGGTAAATGGTTTGTTCTAGATACAGAATGATGCAAAAGTATTTAAATTTGATTAGGCAAGTTGTTCCTATAATGCATTTAAAAATTGAAGTAACTGTTTTTTTGCTGACGAACTTTTAGATGTGTGTGTCTGTGTTTGTGTGTGTGTGTGTGTGTGTGTTTGTGTGTGTGTGTGTGTGTGTGGGAGGGGGGGGGGGGTAAGAGTGTTCTTGCAAACAAAATTCCTGAATAAATGGAAAATTTTATTTTTTGTGTGAAAGACATAGTGCGTGAATGTTGATTGGAACAAGCTTAGAGAGCTCATTTTAATGTGAAGTCATAAAGCTGTGTTTTACGTACGAAATTCTGGAATAACTAAAAAAAATTGCTTTTTTGACTCAAAAAGCATGGTGTGCGACCTCTCATTGGAATGAGCTCAAAAAGCTCATTCCAATGGGGTATTTACAAGCGATAAGTACATGTATGTTTAAGAGACAAAAATTAAAATTTGAATAGCGATTTTTGCGAAGAATGCTGACAAGTTTTGGCAGTTATGCTGGTAAAAAGGTAAGATATGCAAAGTGGTTGTTTTTTAGAGGCGACATTTAATTAAGGGGAATTAACCCTTGATTACTGAGGTAACTTCTAAAAGTACTGAAATTTCATGAAGCAGTGCGAATAACAGACAACAGTTGCCTAAAAATTTCATGAATAACTAAAATTTTTATTCTTTTGTCTCGAAAACATGGCATATGACCTTTGTTGGAATGAGCTGAATGCGTGTGTTCCAATGAGGGGCCATAAAATTTGAACGGAGATTTGTGTGAATAATGCATTAGTACTGCTAGATTTGGGTAAACGGTTCACCCTGGATACCACCCCTTCTATAGTAGATCTTTTCTGCAAATTTTGTCTAAGATTCTATCAACTTTACAAATAAATACGTTCATGAATCACAATCAGATCCACCCCACAATGTTGCATACCAAATATCAAAAGATTCTGCCTGCTGGATCTGGAGAAGAAGATATTTTAAGAAATATGCCTTAAATGCACTAAGTTAAAATTTGGGCTCCTATACGGAGCCCAAATATAAACCAAGGGGACGATTTGAACAAACTTGAATCAGATCCACCCCACAATGTTGCTTACCAAATATGAAAAGATTCTGAAGCTGGATCTGGAGAAGAAGATTTTTTAAGAAATTTGCCTGATATGCACTAAGTTCGAATTCGAGCTTCTATACTGAGCCCAAATATGAAACTAGGAAGCCGATTTGAACAAACTTGAATCAGATCCACCCCACAATGTTGCATACCAAATATCAAAAGATTCTGCCTGCTGGATCTGGAGAAGAAGATTTTTTAATAAATTTGCCCGAAATGCACTAAGTGCGAATTCGAGCTTCTATATTAAGCCCAAATATGAATCCAGGGGGCCGATTTGAACAAACTTGAATCAGATCCACCCCGCAATGTTGCATACCAAATATCAAAAGATTCTGCCTGCTGGATCTGGAGAAGATTTTTGAAGAAATTTGCCCGAAATGCACTAAGTTTGAATTCGAGCTTCTATAGTGAGCCCAAATATGAATCCAGGGGGCCGATTTGAACAAACTTGAATCAGATCCACCCCGCAATGTTGCATACCAAATATCAAAAGATTCTGCCTGCTGGATCTGGAGAAGATGATTTTTTAAGAAATTTGCCTGCAATGCACTAAGTTCGAATTCGAGCTTCTATAGTGAGCCCAAATATGAATCTAGGAAGCCGATTTGAACAAACTTGAATCAGATCCACCCAACAATGTTGCATACCAAATATCAAAAGATTCTGAAGCTGGATCTGGAGAAAAAGATTTTTTAATAAATTTGCCCGAAATGCACTAAGCCCGAATTCGGGCTTCTATATTAAGCCCAAATATGAATCCAGGGGGCCGATTTGAACAAACTTGAATCAGATCCACCCCGCAATGTTGCATACCAAATATCAAAAGATTCTGCCTACTGGATCTGGAGAAGAAGATTTTTGAAGAAATTTGCCCGAAATGCACTAAGTTTGAATTCGAGCTTCTATAGTGAGCCCAAATATGAATCCAGGGGGCCGATTTGAACAAACTTGAATCAGATCCACCCCGCAATGTTGCATACCAAATATCAAAAGATTCTGCCTGCTGGATCTGGAGAAGATGATTTTTTAAGAAATTTGCCTGAAATGCACTAAGTTCGAATTCGACCTTCTATAGTAAGCCCAAATATGAATCTAGGGAGCCGATTTAAACAAATTTGCATCAGATCCATCCCACAATGTTGCATACCAAATATCAAATGATTCTGCCTGCTGGATCTGGAGAAGAAAATTTTTTAAGAAATTTGCCTGAAATGCACTAAGTTCGAATTCGAGCTTCTATAGTGAGCCCAAATATGAATCTAGGAAGCCGATTTGAACAAACTTGAATCAGATCCACCCCTCAATGTTGCATACCAAATATCAAAAGATTCTGCCTGCTGGATCTGGAGAAGAAGATTTTTTAATAAATTTGCTTGAAATGCACTAAGTTCAAGTTTGGGCTCCTATACTGAGCCCAAATATAAACCCAGGGGGCCGATTTGAACAAACTTGAATCAGATCGACCCCACAATGTTGCTTACCAAATATGAAAAGATTCTGCCTGCTGGATCTGGAGAAGAAGATTTTTTAAGAAATTTGCCTGAAATGCACTAAGTTCAAATTCGAGCTTCTATAGTGAGCCCAAATATGAATCTAGGAAGCCGATTTGAACAAACTTGAATCAGATCCACCCCACAATGTTGCATACCAAATATCAAAAGATTCTGCCTTCTGGATCTGGAGAAGAAGATTTTTTAAGAAATTTGCCTAAATGCACTAAGTTCGAAATCGGGCTCCTATACTGAGCCCAAATATGAACCCAGGGGGCTGATTTGAAAAAACTTGAATCAGATCCACCCTACAATGTTGCATACCAAATATCAAAAGATTCTGCCTGCTGGATCTGGAGAAGAAGATTTTTTAAGAAATTTGCCTGAAATGCACTAAGTTCGAAATCGGGCTCCTATACTGAGCCCAAATATTAACCCAGGGGGCCGATTTGAACAATCTTGAATCAGATCCACCCCACAATGTTGCTTACCAAATATGAAAAGATTCTGCCTGCTGGATCTGGAGAAGAAGATTTTTTAAGAAATTTGCCTGAAATGCACTAAGTTCGAATTCGGGCTTCTATAGTAAGCCCAAATATGAATCCAGGGGGCTGATTTGAACAAACTTGAATCAGATCTACCCCGCAACGTTGCATACCAAATATCAAAAGATTCTGCCTGCTGGATCTGGAGAAGAAGATTTTTGAAGAAATTTGCCTGAAATGCACTAAATTCGAATTCGAGCTCCTATAGTGAGCCCAAATATGAATCTAGGGAGCCGATTTGAACAAACTTGAATCAGATCCACCCTACAATGTTGCATACCAAATATCAAAAGATTCTGCCTGCTGAATCTGGAGAAGAAGATTTTCAAAGAAATTTGCCTGAAATGCAGTAAGTTCAAATTTGGGCTCCTATACTGAGCCCAAATATAAACCCAGGGGGCCGATTTGAACAAACTTGAATCAGATCAACCCCACAATGTTGCATACAAAATATCAAAAGGTTCTGCCTGCTGGATCTGGAGAAGAAGATTTTTTAAGAAATTTGCCTGAAATGCACTAAGTTCGAAATCGGGCTCCTATACTGAGCCCAAATATGAACCCAGGGGGCCGATTTGAACAAACTTGAATCAGATCCACCCTACAATGTTGCATACCAAATATCAAAAGATTCTGCCTGCTGGATCTGGAGAAGAAGATTTTTTAATGTTTTTCCCATTGCCTACAGTGTTAAAAAGTGTTGACTCAGCACTTTTTCAAAGTCCCGAAACTGTACCCTATGATAAAACCGATGGCAATTTTTTTTTACCAATCCTTTCTGTTGGTCCTAAGGAAGCTGCACACCAAATAAAAATTCTCAGTGCCGTGCAGTTTTGGAGATATGGGCGTTTTAATTTTTTTCTATTTTTAGCTCCTGCGGTTCCCACGGGGCTGCGGGAAAATTTTTTTTTGCATAAATCAAGTACTCATGACCCAATAAGCCCTCACATAAAATTTGGTTCAAATCAGCCTCTCGGTTTGGAAAATAGAAATTTTGGGCGGGGCAAAAAATTTTGCCCCTCCCATATCGACGCCAAGTATAGCCCCACAAACTTCTCTTGAACAAATCTGAGTCTACACCTCAAAAGGAAGCTGCACACCAAATATCAAGTCTCTGCTACTGCTGGTTCATGAGAAGAAGATTTACAAAGATTTTGGTGCCCCTTGGGGGCGTGGCACCACCCAGGAGGAGGGGCAACTTCATTTGAACAAATCTGAATTGGCATTAGGTAATAAACATTTAGCCAACATTTGAATAAAATTGGGCTAGTGGTTTAGGAGGAGAAGTCGATAATGTAAAGTTAACGCCGGACGACGACGACGACGGACGACGGACGGAAAGTGATTAGTAAAGCTCCCCTTGAGCTTCGCTCAGGTGAGCTAAAAATAGCAATGAGTAGTATGGAGGGATCAACAATATGAACATAATGATCCCTACACCACGACGGAAGAGCCTCCACTTTAGCCGCATAGAATAGCGAAGAAGAGGATCTCCTATAGTAAGAAATCGCGTCCAAAGCTCGTCCAGTACAGTGCTTACAATGCACTACGGACCACACAACGGAATACATGAAGGTTGCGACCTTGCAGGTTGTGATAAAGATGACACGATTTACCCAGTGAAAAAGATCCTCACATAGAGGAAGATTTCACGTTAAGACCCACAGTAGACAAGAGAGAAAATTACTCATGATCTCTGTGAAGAAAGAGATGCTATCAACAGAAATGTATTGTGGTTGTTTATCTTAGCAATACCTGCTAAAACAACAGCGCCGGAGGATACGCGTATCCTATCATTCCGTCCTATAGATCAATAGAGCGTTAAGAATATTAGCTCAGAGATCTGGACAAGCCAACACATACGTCTGCAATTGATTAGCAAGCTGTGTCATAAATAAATCATCATTGGGCGCTCCCACAGATAGCAAATCTGATTGAATACTTGTTTGTTGAGAGTCCATTCTGACAGCAACAAGCGACCCGTAAGAGAACGGGAGTCCGATAAAACAATCAGACGACCCGGAATATGACGGACCAAAACTGAACTTGGTGTACTATAACCAACAGACGGATTCTTTCCATTAAATTGAATAACGGAAACGAAAGAGTGCCTCCCTGGTTCCGGAGATACGCCACTACTGTCGAATTAAAGGACAGGAATTTGGGCATGCGTTTCTGAATAATGTTCATGCAATGACATAAAGCAAGCCTAAAAAACATTATTCCGCGGAAGAAAACTGATTGCTAAAAGACTGCGGAACCCAAAGACCCTGGCACTTCGAATCCGTAGGGATCAGTATTAAATCCCAATCTGTTTTGACTGGCAACCGTCATAACAGCCACACTCGGGTCCGGCAACTGCGGCGGCACTCTCTGAGTCAACCACCGAATGTTTGCCCCAGTCTGAATCTCTTGTAACACTAGATAGACAAGAGAACGTGTAAATCGAGCAATTCATGGATTGCCGAAAAGTTGCCGTCGAAGAGAAGCTCCTCCGAGAACGAAGCGACTCTGAGAGAGTTCTTAACCTTACTATCCACGCGAGTGGATGTAGCTAGGGCTGCGTCACGTCTAACTAACTCCAATCAGCCACTGAAGGGCGGAGTTATACGTGAACAAACTACTGCCCTCAAAAGAAATTACATTGAGAATAATATCCCGTAAATCTTTTCTTGAAGATGTAATGATAACGCCTCAGTAAGGCGGATTACGTATAATAAAGCGTCTAAGTTAAGTCTACTATACATAATGTCGTTCCCAACATTGAAATTGGAAAAGACATAAACGGCGAAAAAGAATATATGCAGTTTTTAATCACACCGTCAAGACGCATATGAACTCTCGGTATGCCCTGCTCTGCCAAAATAAACTATTTGTATAAATGATAAAATGGCAGAAATGAGCAACGCGGACAAGAAACTAAACTATCATGCTTAGTAGCAGGCTTGTATATATATATATATAGCGTCGAAAAATAAAACACATGTTGTAATGACAATATTGGACTGCGTCGGTAAGTCAGGGACAATGTCCCCGAACCGATCGAAAAATCCGAGTCCAATGACGCTATAAGTCTCTTATCCAAGATCGCAGCAATGAAGTCCGAAATAATAATCACTGGAAGATAATGCCAGAAGATATGAAAGGCATCTTCCGATACTACTAAAGGGAAAACTCGAAATCTTTCGAATCCCTTTCGCCATCCTGTCGGACCCTATAAAGCGTTCGGTCGTCCGTAGCTGATGCAACCGCGGACCGCACCGACCCAGCGCCGTCGGATAATTCCTGATTCGACCGAGAAACTATCAATTGCTGGGATGCTGCGAAACAACTGTGCTAACTCGGATAGCACGTCCGTCACTGAGGCCTGAGGAGAAGCGGTCTTACGATGCATTGCCGCTGGAAGCTCCATGATCGTTACCCCGTGCATACTACCAATATGCGAGCGAACGGAGTGTATAGGCCTCGTGTCCCTTGGCTACCGGATGGCGCGACCTATTCGCCGTGGAATCACTGAATGCCGAAACTGATCGGATACTCGAGGTCACGTAGCCAATGTGCGGTCGTGTGCCCTGCTGTGAGGATGAGGAAGCATTAAAGACAGTCTCTCGGACTGTCAATATAACGGAGCGTCCCGACCAACGGACATATGCTCCGAATGTAAAATATCTGAACCACAACATGCGGTCCCCTATGTTGTTGGGCGAGAGAGGGACCTCTCTCGCTCACAGCCCGGACGGACCTGGACCAGCCAGGAACCGGACTAACAGGCTTCCTCCGATCTGTCCTCAATCTGCCGTCACTGGGTGAGTACTAAAGTAATTAAAGTGCTCGCATCACCCAAATCTCCTTCCTAGACCGCAACGGACGAACCCGGCAGCCGAACCATTCGATGAATGTACGCTACACCGGGTGAGCTAGCGAATGTCACTCCGTAGGCAATAGACATATTCCATGAGCACTTATTGCCGCTAACTCTTCATTAACTATGACGACAGAGGCACACTTTGAAAGACATCTCCATAACTCTTCGAACAAGAAACCAGAAATGCTTGGTTAGCAAGCATAAAATAATAATATATATAGCGTCGTTCAATAATTCAAAAGTTTGTGTGACATTATTGGACTATGTCGGAACTGAGGGACGATGTCCCTGAACCGAACCAAAAATTTCTAAGTCCACCGACGCTATCAGTTTCTTATCCGGCATCGCAGCATTCTGGTCCGACGAAAGAAGCTGTAGAAGACCAAGTCAGATGACATACACAACAGCATATGTTGTTCCGAAAGGGAAAGCTCGAAATCCTCCGAATCCCTTTCGGTATCCCGTCGGACCGGATGAAACTTTCGGACGTCCGTACCCGCTTCCGCGGAGCGACCCGACCCAGCATCGTCGGATAAAATATATGCGACAGATTCAGTTGATGCTGGGATGCTGCGATAAACTGTGCTATTAAGGAAAGCACGTCCGTTCCCGAGGCCTGTGCAGTAGCGGTCTTACGATGCATTGCCGCCGGAAGCTCCGTGTACGTTGACTCCCGCACACTTCCTATGCGAACGTCCGGAGTCTGCAGGCCTCGTGTCCCTGGCTACCGGATGGTGTGACCTGGTCGCCGAAGAATCCTTGATCGGCGAAGCTGGTAATATATCGGCGGTCACGCAGCCAAGGTGCGGTCGTGTGCGCTGACGAGAAGAGGAAGCCTTAGCAGTCTCAGCGGACTGCCTATACAACGGAGCGTCCCGAGCGACGGACGTATGCTCCGCTTACGACACATTTTGTACCACAACATCTGGGGCCAGATGTTGTTGAACGAGAGAGGGGCCTCTCTCGCTTGCCGTCCGGATGGACCGGAACGAGCTATGAACCGGACTAAAAGGCTTCCTGCGTTCTCCCTCCGATCCGCCGTCACTGGGTGTGCATTAGGTTAGTTTATAGTGCTCGCATCACCCCAAAAATCCTTCTAGACCGCAACGGACGAACCCGGCTGCCGAACCATTCGGTGAATGGACGCTACACCGGGCGAGCTAGCAGACGTCAAAGGCTGTCGAACCTACTAGGGTCCTCTTAGGCAATTGGCGTATTTACATGAGCACTTTTCCGCTAGCCCTTCATTAATTGTGACGACGGAGGCACACTGTTGGAAGACATCACAGATACATCACCCTAATCTTGATCGTCTGAAATAGAAATTGATAAAGTAGAGTGACCCTGCGGGGAAAGGACCGGAGTGTCCAAATCCCCAACAACATACCGTGACATACGCTTCCCATATTGTCATCGAAATCATACGATACAGAACAGGAGTTAATGCGAGTACACTGACCAGATATAGAATGATAATAAAGTCAGAGGAAGACTTCCTCTTAAAACAATTGATCAATATCCTTTCAATGTGAAAAGAAAACAAGTCCTGGTACTCGCACTAACCCCTGGCAATCAAAATACATAATAATAATATGATCCATTGATATAGAAAAAATAATTGAAATCAAAATATTTTGAAAAAATATTTTTTCAGAACAGCCCAAGTTTCTGAAAAGTAACGTTGAGCCCCAATGGATCCCAAGCCTAAGTGTGGACAAAAATTTTAAAAATATTTTAAACAATTTATTCAACACTTACGAACAATAATAATGTATCTAGTTATGATTAAAATAACATCAAGATATTATTTATTAGAAATCCCCCCCTCACACAGAGGGCTGTTGTAAATAGGGTTTAATGATTTCCCGGTTTCTTAAAAAATCGGGACCGGGAAATTTTTCCCGTTTATATTCGGGAACCGGGAACGGAACCGGGAATAGAAGGGGTTGTTAACTTGTTACAAGTCTGTGTTTACAATAATGGAATCGGACCAAAATCGTATCGTTTTTTAATCTTAAATGAAAGACATTTCACACAAAACCTAGGTAACATTCATACAGAAAACAAACATTGAATTTGAAAGCTGTAGTTTCAACTTTCAGCTGTAAAAGTGTAAATAAACAATGTCTTTTGAATCACTGTCCAGACTGTCCAATGCTCAATACTGTAAAGTTTGTAAACTACTGTGTAGTGTTCAATGTTTATTGAGTCACCGAAATGCATCCAAATAAATCGAATGAGTAAAGTACTAGAGTGGCTGTCACTATAGTACTTTACTCATTCCATTTATTTAGATGCGTTTTTACATCTTTGTGCACAATAATACTTCCTCAACAACAGCAAATTACTCAACGCTTTGTCACTTAATCTGGACTGTATTTTGGTACATATGTGCCCAGCCGTAGAAAAACTGCGCTCTGACTCTACAGATGTCGGCTTTCCCGTTATGAGGGCGTTATATAAAAAGTTCAGATTGTCCGTTCTAACTCCGTTGGTCTCATACAACTTGAATTCGTTCCCGATATTTGCATTTGTTGGTTCTGCACGTGTGGTAATAGATGTTTTACAAGCTGTATCGTCAATATAGCCCTGCAGTACATCCTCAAGTGTCGGTGCAGTTGAAGGATTTTCAGTGAGATCAGGTGATACATTGCTAACACTTGCGGGAGACTCGACGACTTCGGAAGCCTCACTCAGACTTAAGTCACTTAACCCTTTGAGGCGGATGAGCTCTGTACGGGCAAACTTTACTCTGACAGTTTTCGCACATGTCTCAAGGAATGCTGGTTCGTCCAACAAACAAAAGTTTGGGTTGTGGAGGTATTTCAAAAGAGTTACAAGGGTTTTGTCTCGTCTCTTACATAAGCGTTCCTTCAGCCTTTCGCTCAATCGCTTGCTTATGTCAGAATCTAATGAATCTAACTGTGCAAATAGAAATTTCAATATCCCCTCAGCAGAAACGAAAGTTGTGTCACGCCGGCATAAAGCTTCATTCGCCACTGTAATAGGCCTAAGTGCATTGGCGATATTTGTGACAGCCTCGACTTCAGGCTGAGTAAGACAAGATGTGCATGAAATATCTAAGAATGCCTTTAACATGCATGGTCGGAGTCTGAGATAGCGAGTGAACATAGCTTCTATTGTATTCCAACGGGTTTTCACATCGATTATGGGCTTCAACTCTTTCCCTTGATCCTGCTTCACATAAGTTTGTAAAATCTCATCAGCGCGTCCACGTCGAAACTTCTTGCAGTCACTTCTAACCTTGGTCACCAAGTCAGCAAAGTTTATTATATCCAAATTTATCAAAGTACCACATTGACTTTCTTCGACGTTGAGACCATCGTCAAATTCATCATCGGATATATCATTATCATCGTCACCCTCATTACCCGTGAGCGAAGCAGATTCCTCGTCCTCAGGCTCTGACTCACACTGTGCTGCACCAGCAGCACCACTAGTACTAGTACTACCAAAGCCTTTGTACATAACATCTGATACTGCAAGGTGAATACCATGGCTGAGACACAACACAGAGACAGTTGGCATAAGTCGACCAAATTTGACCATTACTGATGCGCCATCACTTGTACATACGGCTATATGCTCATCAACAGACAACCCAAAAGTTGAAAGGTGCTCAGTGACAGAAACAACCATAGCCTCTGCTGTAAACTTCCCAGTAATTTTGCAAAGTCCTGTATTCCAAAACTCACCGTCTTTAGCATGTATATCTATGTTCATGTACCGACGGTTCCTAACACTTGTCCATTCATCTAGTGTTATACTGAAACGTTCACCATTAGCAATTCGCTCAGATAAATCGGCCTTAATTCTAGAACGAACATCGTCTGCATGATTAGCGACCAACTGCATAACTGCTGATGGATCCCGTGGTAGTTTATGTCCCATTTTTTCGATATTTGACCGTATAAAATCACTTTTGGTTATACCGTTTATTGAAAATCCATCAAGGGCAGCTAACTTGGAAATTATTTCCTCCAATGGTTGCCTTTGTCGTACCAAAAAAGCATCAACTGACGTCTGTTTAGCAATTTTCGATGGTCCCGCACTAACACTACTATCTGTAGTCGGACGTTTGATCAACTCAATCTTGTGAACCAGACGTAAATGTTTTGCAAGACCTCCCGTGGAACCGCCGGAAAGTGTTAATGTTTTTGAGCATTTCTTGCATTCTGCCTTTGAATCAGATATTCTGTTGAAGTATTCCCAGGCGGGAGATGCATTCTGCCTCGACGCCATTGCAAATTTGCAGGAAAGTGTAATAAAGAATAAAGACAAGTAGAATCGCAGATTAATTTCAAAGTTGAAACTTGCAGACGATAAAATGTTTTTGACAAGATCACAAGAACGATAACACAAAAGTTTGACAAAACTGCATAAGCACGCTTGACTGGAAATGTATATTGTAAGATCGATAACTCTAAATGTCTATAGCTACGATTCTGGCTTTACAAGTTACAAGTTACAACTGGAGAAGATTGGAGTTATCGATCCCGCGATATATAAATTCCCCGACAGGCGCAATTTTGTTGCTCTTCTAAGTTGTAACATTACTGGCATGCTATGCATGTTACCATATAACTAAAAGTGAATTTATACGGTCAAATATCGAAAAATGGGACATAAACTACCACGGGACTGACGGGAGTGAGTCCGAGTGACGGAATCCATGGTAGTTACTAACTTACTAGTTATACGGTTGGTCGCCAATCATGCAGGCGATGTTCGTTCTAAAATCAAGGCCGATTTATTTTTCGGGTTGTTTGTTGTTGATGAGCATATAGCCGTACTGCCTATGCACAAGTGATATCGCGCCAGAAATGACTGATAACGAGTTGGAACTCGGTATACAAATAATAAAATCGTTGAATAAAGGGGTATGTGACAAACATTGACGATAGATCTGAATAAGTGAGCTTTTAATCTTATAAGAAACACAGTAAGAAGTCCGTAAAATATCGTTTTCTCATTCCCGGTTCCCGAATTTTCCCGATGGTAAAAATCCGGTTTTCGGGAACGGGAAGTAACCAATCGGGAAACGGGAATTCCCGGTCCCGCATTAAACCCTAGTTGTAAATGTAAACAATGAGTGTAAAAACACTAAAATAAGACTCCAGGCACCCAGGCCCGAAATCAGTTACCAAAAATACACTATCTGATGCAAAACAGAGACTTCCAGGGAAGAAACTGCAGAACATCAGATGGTAGATGCAGAAAACAACGCCTAACCACCCCTAGGTGAAGACGTAAACATGGGGAAAAAACAGAATTCATTCTGTTATTCAGCTAAAACTCCCAAGAAAATTTAGTAATAATAATTACAAAAACTATGCCAAAAGCATGGGAGAATAGCAAGGGGGAACTTAAAGGACAGGGAGAGAGGAAAACACTTAAAAAAACAGTGTAACTAAATAATCAGAATGACAACAAAATGGCTGCTGCCTTGAAAACAGGTAACTTAACATAATTTCATTAAAAAATTTTAAGTTACAGCCCTGATAATAATCTGTCACACATTCTTTTCCTCTCCTCCCTCTCTATCCTCCTTAGAATCACCATTTCACTAATATTTATGTGTCTGGCATCATTTAAACTGAGATTTATAAGCACAAAGATCAGTCAGATGTTAACTGATGAAGGGCCAAACTTAGAATGATTAATGGCGCCAATTTCGGAACGTCCTTGACACTGCGCATGCGCAGTGGGGGCGAAGTGTGGAGGGCCTTTCAGGACATGTTTTCTTTAGTTTTAGATGCAAATTTTGGGGATTGGGGGGCAAAATTTGTGTTTGGCCCTATATTTTAAGAGTTAGCACCAGCTATGTCTGGGTCATTGGTACAGTATAAAAATACAGATTTCTGCATCGTCGGTACAAAATGGCGGCTGACAGCCATCTTGAATTTCGGACCGCACCCAAAAACACTCGTTCTCGTCCCACGGTCATAACAAGGGTACTCAAGAAGTTTCGTAAAGATCGGTTCAAAAATACGGCCTCTAGCCCAAGCCGTATCCAATTGTTGACATACGGACAGACGGCCGACGGGCCATGACAAAAGCTCAAATTTGGCTTCGCCAAAGTCGAGCTAAAAATTAATCCAAGGCCAAACACAAATTTTGCCCCCCATTTCCCAAAATTTGCATGCAAAACCAAAAAAATCAAGTCTTGTCTGGTCCTCCATACTTTTTAGATCTGTGCATGCGCAGTACCCAGGAAGACTCCGAAATTGGTGCCAACCATCATTCTTTCTACAGATTGCCTGTTAAATGTTATAAACAGCGGGGAGGTATGAGTGCCCACTCATGGGAGGGCCATACCCATCTGGGTCATTGGTAAGTATAAAAAATATACAAATTACTTAAAATTTATCATATTTTTATACAACAACCAATGGCCCAGACTAGCTGAATAGTAAAAAGGCTGGAGGGCCTAGGACTTGAAGGAAAATCCAATCTCTCGATTACTTCAGTAAAGAATAGCTCCTACAGGAGAATAGGAGAAAATAGGGATTATATATGTCTTTCTCCTTTATGAGAAAAGAGAAAGGCATAACACCAACAATGTAATTGAGTATTACATAAAATATATTTCTCCTTTTAATGCCAGCATAACCCATTATGCTAATTCGGTGAAGGAAAGCCAATATATAAAGATAGTCCAGAGAATGAGACTCTTTTATACTCATTTAAAAGTGTCCGAGGATTGTATATTAATGCTTGTTTGACACATAACATAAAAAACAAATGCTTCACAGTAAGCTACACTTTAAAAAAACATACATAAATGAGATCTAGTTATTGCTTCACACCGAGCTACACATTAAAACCATCCCATCACCGACTCAGAACTACTGGCACCGGAGGAAGTCTTCCCTTGCTTTTCACTATAAAGCCAGATGATCATAAGGGAAAAAACAACCCCAACTTTCCCCTTGTTCTGAGAAAAATATCCTCAGAACGAAGAGGGCAGTGGAACAGCGTCACTGCTGGAACGGGCAGCCTAAATACCTAAAGATGTAACCATTAATGGAAGACATTCTGAGCAACAGAAAGAGGACCCAAAGATCTAAGGTCACCTGAGATGGACTCTAAATTTCTCAGGTAAAAATTGGTAAGTGATGAGGGCTGTGTCCAGTAAGCAGCCTTCATGAGATCAGTAATGGCTATACTGTTTGAATATGCCCAAGAAGTGGACAGGGCTCTAACCTCGTGCGCTGATATCTTATTAACAGAACGTTGATTCGAAGATAGATTTTCATAGGCAATGCGTATTGCCAACTGAATCCATCGAGCCACAGAATGAACAGAAATGTCCTTCCTATTAGGAATCAAAAGAAAGAAAGAAACATTTTCTTCCTTTTCTAATAAAATCTAATCGACATTTATAAATACACATAGCCCTGACTGGCCACAGCAAAGGCCTACGGTTATCGGAGTTCGGAAGAGCCTTAATGACAATAGGCTCCAACCGCTTGTCTGGAACCTGATTCTTGGCCATAAACCCCACTTCCATAGTGAGAGTAATGGTATTACCCACACTACGATAATCACAGACATCCACAGATAAGGCATGAAGTTCACTCTCTTCTAGCAGTTGCAAAGGAAAAACGCCATTTTATAGGTCAAGAATTTGAACTCCACGACGTCCAACTGCTCAAAAGGAACTTCTTTGAGCTTCAACAGAACCCAAGCCAATTCCATTTAGGAATTAATCTGAGGGTTCTCGATCTATTGATAGAGAAATTTCTAACTAGCTTAAACAAAGACGTATTTGATCCAATATCCAAGTTATCATGATGAGCATACGTATCTGATAACATAGACCTATAGCCCTTAATAGTGATGGGCTGCAGTTTGAGATCGTCAAACAAGTAGACCAGGAAATCAGCAATATTAGGTATGGACAGATCGTATAAATGTCTATACACCGATCTTTACTCCAACGGAAGAAAACCTTCCACTTTGCTGCATAGTTCAATGAAGAGGAGGACCTCCTGCAGTTAGAAATTGCGTCCACTGCTTGTCCTGTAAAATGTTTTCCGTGCAAGAAGGACCGTACAACAGAAATACGTGAAGGTTTAGACCTTTCGGGTTGCGATGCAGTCCACGTGACTTCCCCTGATAAAGAAGGTCCTCCACAGGAGGAAGCTTCCGGGGAACGTCCCATAACAGAGACCTGAGAAGATTGATCCAAGGTTTCTGTGACGGCAGAGGTGCTACTAGAAGAATTTTGCAAAGGGACTGTTTGATCTTTAACAGGATCTGCTGAATCAATGGAGTCGGAGGATATGCATATCCTATCATTCCGTCCCATGAGATTGATAGAGAGTCTACTGCGTATGCTCGATGATCTGGGCATGGCGACACAAACGTTTGTAACTGATTGTTCAGGTGAGTCACTAAAAGATCTATCATGGGTCAATCCCACTTGTACCAAATCTTGTCTGAATATTCGCTTGTTGAGAGTCCATTCCGATGGTAACAGGCGACCTTTCCAAGAGAGCGAGTCTGCTAGTACGTTCAGACGACCCGGTATATGATGGACAGAAAGTTGAACGCCATGTTTCATGACGTATAGAAGAATCCTCTCCGTTAATTTGCATAACAGAATCGAATGAGTGCTGCCCTGGTTCCTGATATAAGCATCTACGGTCGAATTGTCCGACAGTATTTGAACATGGACGTTCGCTAATTGGCGAATCCAATGTTGAAGCGCTAACCATATCGACATCATCTCTTTGATGTTTATGTGCTTCTCCTGGAACCGAGAGTCCCAAAGACCCTGACACTTCAAGTCTGTCGGACTTAGGGTCGCACCCCAGCCTGTTTGACTCGCATCCGTCATAATCATGAAAGCCAGATCCGGCAGCTGCAGCAGAACTCAGTGAGTTAACCACTGAAGATCTGTCCAAATGAGAACCTTCTGTTTTATTAGATCCGTTAACAAAATGCTGGCTTCCAGTGAATGCATCTTCACACTCCAGTTCTGAGTAAAGAATATCTGGAGGGGACGCGTGCGAAGGCGGCCCATCGGAATAAGATCCGCAGCTGCTCTGCACAATCCCATCAGTTGCATGAATTCCCTCGCTGTTAACTGGTAGAGTGCTGGAAGCCCTATTTTGGGCTTTACTAAAAGTGACAGGCAATAACTGTCTGTAGCTACATTCTGACTGAGGAAGCCTTTATTGTCCCTGATATGAATCAGTTTTTTTATACAATACCTTGCTCTCTGACATTTAATTGGATAGTGCCTATAAGGCACTATCCAATTAAATGTAATAGAGCAGTATATGATGAGCTTTGATTTGTTGTCAGAAAAAACTCAGCACTTTACCAGTTAATGCATCTGAGTGTAGACAAAAGTGAGCATAACAACTGACTAACTTCGCTCTGGGTAATGGCAGATGAACCAGATTGTTGTGAGTCTCGAAGATCATTCCCAAGTGAGTGAAGGACTTGGATGGAGCTAGATCTGACTTTTTCTCGTTTACGATGAAACCGAGACATCGGAGTAATAGAAGCAGACTCTGAACATCGCTATGAAGAGTAATTCTGTTGCTGTATCTCTGTAGAATGTCATACAAGTAAGCCAACATTACCACAGACAAATTACCAAGTTCATTATTTGCCCAGGCACCAGGCTCAGACCAAAGCACATTGCTCTGAACTGATACACCTTCCCCTGTATGACCTGCGAGGCTTACGGGAGGAGAAACTACGTCCTCCCCGGGAAGAACCTCGCCCCGCCAACTTAAAGGCATCTGACCAATAATCTCGATCAGACCTACGCCCCTTTCCCGAGTCGCTATTTTGACGACCTCCGGAGTAACTGTACGTGGGTTTCTTATACCCACGCGACAAGTTCCCTTTGGAAGATTTAGCCTTGGAACGTCCTCCTTTACTCCAACCTGCTGAAGCAGGTTGCTGTGACCCTGACTTCAAAAGCAGTGCACTAGACGCTTTCTTAGTAGCTTGTTCATAAACTAATGAAAGCTTGTCGTCAAAAATAGTATGTCTGGAGACCGGAGTGACCCAGAGAGAGCTTTTCACCTGGTCATCGGTAAGTGATGACAACGCAAGGGCATCATCATGTCTACTTAACTCCAGAATTGCCACTGTCAGGGTGGAGTTATACATGATTGCCCTGGAAAGAACTCTAAGAGAGGTACACACGTCCTCAAATTCCTTCCCGATGAGAATTGCGCCACAGCCCTGGAAAGGTGATCTGTGTGGGCCATTGCATCCAAATTCGCTCAATTTGATGAAATTGCCATCTGGATATCCAATGTCGAATAGCTAGTATGCGGTCGTGTGTGCGTAATACTCGAAGCAGCCTTGACTGTAGCTGAGGCCGGCTGCAATCTAGACGAAGCATCCTGAGTGGCAGGTGTGGAATATGCTCCAGCACGCACAAGTTTTTTATCACAACCTATGGCCCCAGATGTTGTTGGGATAGAGAGGGCCTCTCCTGCTCACAGTCCTTTCAGATCTCGCCGAGTTTCCCGACAAAGAACTTGCTGGCTTCTTTCCTTGTTCCGTCATCGCTGGGTGAGCATGTTTAGATTTTAAGGTGCCTGCTCTACCCACTACACTTTCCTCGACCATAATGGAAACACCCGGCGTCACAGATCCCACGGACAGAGTAAGCGCTTCACCGGTCAAGCTAGCTGCCAGCAAAGGATTAAAACCACTGCCCACTGGCTTTATCCCTTGCCTAATATTCAGGAGCACCTTAGCAGCTAGCTCTGTTGGCTCTTCAGTGCGCAACAACCGTAGCACTCTTTTGGAAGGTGTCACATAACCATCACCATGTTCTTGTTCCTCTGAAAAAGAAACTGAGAAACATGAATGACCCTGCGGCAAGAGGACCAGCATGGGCCTCTCACCGTTAACAATAAACTGTGACACCCGTGTCCAACATTTGTCATCCCAATCAACACATGTAGAACAAGAATTCGTGGGAGTACATCGACTACAGGCAAGGCAACACGCATGTAAATCCGAGGAAGACTTCCTCAACTGCAATTTTGAGCAATAAATCTTTATAATTAATCAAAACAAGTCGATCAACTCCCACAAACTCCAACATAAATACATATAATAAAGATACATAATAATCAATAATCAAAATCAAAATCAAAAAATTAAATCATGAAAAAATTTTCCGTAATTTTTTTTGACAAAAGCCCAAGTTCCCAAAGGGAACAATGAGCCCAAGGGTATCTCAATAAAGCCTAAGTGTGGACAAAATTAAACAAGAGCACACGTATCGCTAAAGCAATACAATGTCCCCTACTGGACTAATGAGCATTAATAATAATACAAACGTTATAACCTTGATGTGATCAGCATGAATTTTGTTGAAGCATTTCCAAAAAAAGTCCACAAAACTGATATTTTGGCACTTTTCCATATTTCCAAGGGCCATAACTCACACAAGAATAATGCAATCAGCATGAAACTCAAACATGATCTGTAAGTCATCGTTCTATAGTAGGTTACCAAGAATGAAATCATTCGGTTGAAGAATTTCCAAAAAAAGTCCAGAAAGCTAAAGTATGACTGACAGACTGACTGACAAACTGATGGATGAACAGAGTACAAATGAAACTTGATCTGTAAGTCATCATTCTATAGTAGGTTACCAAAAATGAAATCATTCCGTTGAAGCGTTTCCAAAAAAAGTCCGGAAAACTAAAGTATGACTGACAGACTGACAGATGGATGGACAGAGTGTACATGAAACGTGATCTGTACGTCATCGTTCTATAGTAGGTTACCAAAAATGAAATCATTCCGTTGAAGCGTTTCCAGAAAAAGTCTGGAAAACTGATATTTTGGAGCTTTTCCATATTTCCAAGGGCAATAACTCACACAAGAATAAGGCAATCAGCATGAAACTCAAACTTGATCTGTAAGTTAACGTTCTATAGTAGTTTACCAAAAATGAAATCATTCCGTTGAAGTGTTTCCAGAAAAAGTCCGGAAAACTGATATTTTAGCGCTTTTACATATTTCCAAGGGCCATAACTCACACAAAAATAATGCAATCAGCATGAAACTCAAACTTGATCTGTAAGTCATCGTTCTATAGTAGTTTAACAAAAATGAAATCATTCCATTGAAGCGTTTCCAAAAAAATTCCGGAAAACTGATATTTTGGTGCTTTTCCATATTTCCAAGGCCCGTAACTCACACAAGAATAATGCAATCAGCATGAAACTCAAACCTGATCTGTAAGTCATCGTTCTATAGTAGTTTACCAAAAATGAAATCATTCCGTTGAAGCGTTTCCAAAAAAAACTCCAGAAAGCTGATATTTTGGTGCTTTTTCCCATATTTCCAAGGGCCGTAACTCACACTAGAATAATGCAATCAGCATGAAACTCAAACTTGATATGTAAGACATCGTTCTATAATAGTTTACCAAAAATGAAATCATTCCGTTGAAGCGTTTCCAAAAAAACTCCGGAAAACTAAAGTGTGACTGACAGACTGACATACTAACAGACTGACGGATGGACGGAGTGCAAACCTATAGTCCCCTCCGGCGATGCCGGTAGGGGACTAAAAAATTATTGCTACGCTACCGGAATACCAAAACATGTATCTTATAACAATCCTACAGTAATAACTACCAAGAACTATATAAATTTAAGGACGTTGTCAATGTAAACAACGTCGAGGAAAAAAAATGGAATAAAGACAACAGGCACAACAAAAAAGGCCTAAAGTCAGTAACCGATTTAAAATCTAACAGATGTAAAGCAAGATCTTCCAGTGAAGAAAAAACGATACGTCAGAGTGAAGATGCATGATCCAAACGACCCAACACCCCTAGGGTGTGGATGTAACCTTGGGGAAATACAGAATATAATTCTGTAAGACACGTTAAACTTCCAAGAAATTTAATAAAAAATTTCAATAAAAACAAGCCAAAAAGCTTGGGAGTTTAACAGGAGGGCTACAAGGAAGGATAGGGAAGGAACACTAAACAAACAGTGGATAAATCATTAGCAAGAATGATGATGTCAGGCCCATGTCCCGAAATTGGGAAACATGAAATAATTTTGATAAAAATTATAAAGTTACAGCCCTGAACGTTCCAAACCACCATAGTTCACTTCCATCATCCATTTATGTCCTTGGATCCATCAATTTTACCATTGATTTACGGCAATAATGTCAGTTCATTGTTGCTGACTTTAGGGACAAACAAAGAATGATGGATGGCGCCAATTTTGGTTCCTTGCGCATGCGCAGATCTAAAAAGTATGGAGGACCAGACAGGACTTGATTTTTTTTGGTTGTTGCATAAAAATCTAACCTGTAGTGCTGGAGAAAATTTTTTTTTTTATTTTTGAAAAGTTCCAACTCGGAGCATTCTTCCATTAACCCATATGGCACCCCAAGACAAAAGCGATAGAGATCTTTTGGGCCAATTTGATTCTATTGGCTCTTAGGAAGCGGTATCCCAAATAACAATTCTTCATTCTGTGCAGTTTGGGAAATATGGGCATTTCAATTTTTTTCTATTTTCAGCACCTGAGATTCCCATGGGTGAGCAAAAAACGATTTTCAGGCCAAAAATTTTGGAAAAAACCTTGTAAACTGGAGATTCTTGTATACATATATTAACTGGTTGAGTGCTAGAAGCCACAATTATGGCTCTATTGATAAGTGCTGGAAGCCACTTTAGTGGCTTTACATTGTATGCATTACTTGATGTTTGCTCAGCAGTAGAAAAAAAAATTATATAAAATTGTTTGGTTGCAATTTATTAGAGAGTGCATTGACACTCTCCAATAAATTGTAACAAAACAATTATTTAAGAACAAAATGTTGCTAAACTAAGGGTACTCTTGGTGGTAGCATGGTATCTTTGAAAAAAATACCCACGTTTCAAATCATTTTTGGAAAATAATTTAGCCCTCAGCCAGTGAAAGCACTCAGGTATAGAGAACCATACAGTACTCTTCAACTTTTGTTACACTGGCATAAACTGGGGGTGGGGGGGGGGGGGGGGGGGGGTGTTGATGGGCTCAAAATTAAGAGTTTGGCATAAATTCTTTCAAATATAGTGAAAGCTAGTCTGGGCCAATGGTTAGGGTGCATAAATATATCTTTCTGGACTAAATTAACATTCAGGATCTTTATTTATCATAAAGTTAAACTTAGCACAAATGTGAAAACTTGAATCTTCTCTCCCCTGTAGGGGGGGGGGGGGGGGGGGGGCAAATATGAACCCATGGACTTTATTTGAACAAACCTCATTCTGACCCCCCAATGGATGCTGTCTAGTAAATATCAATAAATTTTGATTGGTGGTCCAGAGAAAAATTTTTGAATTTTAAAAAAATTGTCTGGGTGCTAACAGAATTGCGCCAATTGTAGTGCGTCCTGAGGGCGTGGCAACTATATCCAACAAACACGATTTGATATATGATATGGAAATAAAAAACAAATTTGATTAAATTGGACATGCAGTTTTGAAGAAACATGAATTTATTTATTTATTGGTGTTTAAAGTCAAATATTTCTGCACAATGGCTAATCATGACAACAGTCTTACGGGTGGAGGAAGCCGGAGTACCCAGAGAGAACCACCGAGCAACTGTGAGCAACTGTCAGCTCCCCAACATACTACATATCCACACAAGAAGGGTTAACATTGGTTGAAAATAGGTGCACCCTCGACATGCAGTATGCCTTAGTACACAGCGCCACTGTGCCCCCACGTGGGCAATGGGGGGGTGAAGTGTCATGCCCAAGGACACAATGTGGTTGCTGCAGGTGGGATTCGAACAGAGAACCTCACGGCTTGCAGCCTGCACCTCTACCTACTGAGCCACCATGCCCCCCAGGAGAAATGAATAATATATTAAGTACTAGAAGGATGACAGATGGATGGACAATGGATGTACAGTGATCAGTAAAGCTCCTTTTGAGCTTTGCTCGGGTGAGGTACCAAAACTTTTTTTGCCTTTGGCCGAGTATGAAGCACATGTCGAGTGCACAAGAACTTTATTGTGACACTTATCTTTACTAATGAAGCTCAGTATTATGGTGACAAGGCTGGAATGATGAAATGCCCATCAGTCAAATGATTTCATCAAACCATAAGTCGAGCGGTGTAAAACAACCTGTCTAACAACTTGAACATTTTAAAAATGGATACAACCATTAATAAACTGTAAATTCAAACAATTCTTGTAACTTTAATAATGTAGTAATAATAATATGTGACAACTTACTTTTTTAGGTAAACTGAAACCTGGAAGTTCTTTATCTTTGAAATCTGACTTCACAAATCTGATGGCTTGCCTCACATGAGCAATATGTTGAAGAATTTCTGAAGGGTCCAATTTCTAAAATATTAAAAAAAAACAAAAAAAACCCTATCAACTGATATCAGACACTAATGTATTCAACATCTTTCTGATCTTAATCCCTTTAAATTGTTATGCATAAATTCAAAATTCAACAAACCAAGGGCAATAACTCTTAATTTTCGAGAAATCTCTGTTGTTTTCAGACTTGTCCAAGACAATGTTAATATAAAGCAGTCTATCAAATGTTATTGAAATCTAAGGTCTACTGTTCAAGTTGTTACTGCATAAACAATGAAATTTCAAGCAAAATTCAACAAAGGACAATAACTCCTTTAATTTTCGACACATGATGATGACTATAGAACTTGTCCGAGACATTGTTAATATAAAGCAGCACACCAAAACTAAACAAAATCCGATCCAATACCTATTGTTGAAGTTGTCGCATAAACAAACTTACAGAAGGATGGATGGATGGATAGAAAGACTTCTGAAAAGACATCCAGATGGATGGATGAAAGGAGTTCTTTACTATATCCCTCCGAGAGATAAAAAGTTGGCTGTCTATGCAGAAGTGTCACAACGATGTCAGATTGGGAATGGGGCTAGACATGATTTTTCCAGACTGATGGCTGAGTTCTAAAATATACGGTACCAACTATATCATCAAGGTATGCCTTTGATGAAAGTATGCGTTGAAGATGTACTTGGTATATTACTCAGTTGAGATTATAGTCAAAATTTTTGTAAAAAAAAAATCAAGACTTCTTGGAAATTTATTTATGGATAAATAATGAAGACATGCCTTGATGATGTACTTGGAATATTACTCAGTTGAGATTATCGTCACAGTTATAGTTAAAAAACCTCAAGACTTCTTGGAAATTTATTTATGGATAAATAATGAAGGCATGCCTTAATTATGTAGTTGGAATATTAGTCAGTTGAAATTATAGTTAAACTAGAACAATGTAGAGGGTGGCATATGCCAACATCTGCAATACTGTGCCTGCAATACCATGGATAGCATTACAGAAGCAAAACATCTATTACTGGATGACGGATGAAGAATGGCAGACGACCGACCTGTGACAGATTACAGGCCATTGGGGCATTAACATAAAAACTATTAAGTGTCACCATAGTGTGACATAAAAAGGTACCCCCACCTCTTTACTAAATGTGAGCATGACATGATTTGATTTGATAATTTTGGGACAAAATATTTTTCGGCAAACTTTATATATGTTGCACATCTCCAAGGCATGTGTAACCATATCCTAAAGTTTCAACTCTCTACATTACAAACTATGGGAGGAGTTGATTACACCAAGAAGATACACTCAAAAAAACACTAGAAGTGTTTTAAGTCGATAAAAGGGCAATAATTTTGAGGAAAATTGTGAAAAAATATTTTTTCTGCAAACTTTATAGATGTTGCACATTTTCAATGTGTGTGTAACCATATTCTAAACTTTAAAATCTCTACATTACAAACTGTCGAAGGAGCTGATTACACTATGAAGGTATCCTCCATCAAAAAACACTGGGAATTTTCGAAGTTGATAAAGGGCAATAACTGTGACAAAAACATACAGAGTCATCTGACCTTCTATCATGGTAATGGGCTAAATGTAGTTTTGCATTGTGCAAAATTTCAGACAGCTGTCTAGAAAGGTGTGAGTGCAGTATATGGTACAAGTTTGGGATGGACGATCTGATGGACACAAGGAATACTGTATACCCCCACCAGGTAGGCGGGGATATAAAAACTCAAGACTCCTTGGCAATTCATTTATGGATAAATAAAATATATATGCGGGAAGAGTGCTGCAACTTCTTTTTAAGTTTACAAGCACCATTCTCCAAACTGGTCAAGCTATTCCCTCCACCACTGCCTGAATCAGGTACTAAATACATAGAGGATATATATGCTGTTTTAGTGAATATCAGGAATTATCACATCGCGCAAGTGCTCGTGAAAAAATAAAACCTTCAGATCCTCACAGATGAGATAATTCCCAATATTCACTAAAACAGCGTAGATTTACTTTTTATTATATGCTATGTGACATTTTACTGCCCAATATTCTGCCTAATTCGACTGTAAACAGTTTCAAGACAATAACAAAAAGCTGCTGATTGTTCCTTCAAGGTGACGTTCAAGGCGACATCATGCACAAAAGCGTAATGTCATTTAGGAAGCTACTGAAAAAATTCATTGTGTTGACCTGAAAATATTATTTTTCACTCACGTACGCAGTCATGAAAACTGAAAAAATTTATAGTAATTTATATATTTTTTATACTTACCAATGACCCAGACATAGCTGGTGCTAACTCTTAAAAATATAGGGCCAAACACAAATTTTGCCCCCCAATCCCCAAAATTTGCATCTAAAACCAAAGAAAACATGTCCTGAATGGCCCTCCATACTTCACCTCTACTGCGCATGCGCAGTGTCAAGGACGTCCCGAAATTGGCACCATTGATCATTCTTACCATCAGTGCCTGGTAAGCGCTATGTCCTCAGCGGGGAGGTATGAGTTCCCAACTCCTGGGAGGGCCATCCCCGTCTGGGTCATTGGTAAGTATAAAAAATATATAAATTACTATAAATTTTTTCAGATTTTTATACTGTACCAATGACCCAGACATAGCTGAATAGTAAAAAGGCTGGAGGGCCCAGGACATAGAGGAAAATCCAATAAGCTCAACTATATAAAATAGACTCATCTCCTGTAGGAGAAAAGGAGAAATAGGCTTCACGTGTATCTTTCTTATTTATGACAAATTAGAAAGACACAATACCTTCTATAATTGAGCATCATAACATCCATGTTCTCTATTAATATCCAGTATAATTCGTATACTAATTATATTTAAAGTAAGCCAATAAATAAAGTTAGTCCAAAGAATTGAGACTCTTTATACTCTTTTAAAAGTGTCCGAGGATAGTATAATAACATCCGTTTGACACATGACATATTCAAATGCTATACTTTAAAACTATGACATGAATGAATTAAAAACATAACTTTCACTTAAGAAACCATCCCAGTAACAGCTCAGAATTACTAACTCCGGAGGAGGTATCCCCTTGTTTTCATAATAAAAACAGGTGACCCAAGGGAACACCCTCCCCCGCTTTTTCTTGCCCTGGGTCAAATAGCCCAGAGCGAAGAGGGCAGCAGGACGGAGTCACTGCCGGAACATAAAGCCTACATAGCTATAGTTGCAATTGTTAAGTGATCGATTTCTGAGCAGCTGATAATGGACCTAAACAATGCAGGTCTCCAGAAATGGATACAATATTTCTGAGATAAAAATTCGTGAATGTGGATGGTTGAGACCAATATGCAGCCTACTTAATCTATAATAGCAAAACTATATGTCAGCCCAAGATGTAGAAGAGCTCTTACTTCATGAGCCGAAATCTTAAGCACAGACTGCTGAGTTAAGGATAGATTATCCTAAGCAGTACCGATAGTTAACTGAATGCATTAAGTAATAGAATGGACCGTAATGACCTTTCTATTAGGCATCAGAGCCAGAAGAAGGTTACATCCTACTGATAAACTGAGATCTGTTAATAAATACATAAAGGTCTATCCGGACAGAGTAAAGGCCTATGCCCGCTCGAAGACGGAAGGACCTTAAAAACAATAGGTTCCGGATATCATTAGGAGCCTGATTCTTAACCAAAAATACAACATTAGTAGTAAAGGTAATAGAGTTCCCGATACTACGAAAGTGAGAATCGTCCACCGATAGTGCATGAAGCTCACTGACTGTTCAGCCGAAGAAAAGGCTAAGAGAATCGCTGCCTTAAAAGACCAGAATTTGAAACTGCTGTCCCAAGGATTCAAATGGTTGCTTTAGTTAATAAGAACACAAGCTAAATTCCGAATAGGAATTAATCTAACGATTCTAGATCTCTTATCGAAAAGTTTCAAACTAACTTAGATAAAGAGACATTAGGCTCCATTGTAAACTATCATGGTGTGCATAGGTATCAGATAACATAGACCTATAACCTATAAAAGTAACTGGCTGCAGATGATTTCGTTAAGCAAGTATACCAGAAAGTTTGCAATGTCTGGTATGGAGGAATCAAAAATATCAACATAAAGATCCCTACACCAACGACGGAAGACCCTCCACTTTAGCTGCATAGTATAGCGAAGAGGAGGTCCTTCTACAGTTAGGAATCGCGTCCACTGCTGGTCCTATACAGTGCTTACTATGCAAGAAGGACCGCACAACGGAATACGTGAAGGTTGAGACCTTGCGGGTTGTGATAGAGTTGACACGATTTCCCCAGCGAAAAAAGATCCTCTCGTGGAGGAAGTTTCCGCAGTAAGTCCCACAGTAGACATCTAAGTAAATTTATCCACCGTCTCTGTGGGACAGAGATGCTACCAACAGAATTGTGAATGAATAATCCAAGCAATACTTGCTGAATCAACAGCGCTGGAGGATACGTATATCCTATCATCGCGTCCTACTAGATCGATAGAGCATTAACTACATATGCTCAGGGATCCGGACACGGTGACACATACGTCTACAATTGATTGGAGAGTTGTGTCGCAAATAAATTTATCACTGGGTGCTCCCATTGATAGCAAATCTGATTGAATACTTGTTAATTGATAGTCCATTCTGACGGCAACAAACGACCTTTACGTGAAAGGGAGTCTGCTAATACGATCCGACGACCGAGAATATGACGAACCGAAACAGAACTTGGTGTTCTATAACAAACAGAAGGATTCTTTCCGTTAAAATCAATAACGGAACCGAATGAGTGCCTCCCTGGTTCTGGATATACGCAACTACTGTCGTATTATCGGACAGGATTGAACATGCGTTTCTGAATAAAATTCATCCAATGACGTAGTGCAAGCCAACATAATATTCTTCCTTGGAAGTAAAGAGCTTGCCTAAAAACTACGGAACCCAAAGACCCCGGCACTTCGAATCTGTTGGGATCAAAATGTGTCCCAACCTGTTTGACTGGCATCCATCATAATCGAAAAACTCGGATCCGGCAACTACAGTGGAACTCTCTGAGTCAACCACCGAATGTTTGCCCACGTCTGAATCTCTTGTTACACTTGATAGACATGAGAACGTGTATATCGAGCAATTCAAGATTGCTGAAAGGTTACCGTCGAAGAGAAGCTTCTCGAGGACCGAAGCGACTCTGAGAGAGTTCTTCACCTTACTATCCACGCACGTGGATGTAGCTAGGGCTGCGTCACGTCTAACCAAGTCCAGGTTGCCATTGAAGGGCGGAGTTATACGTAGAAAACTACTGCCCCTGAAAGAAATCCCATTGAGGATCATACCCTGGAATTCTTTCTCTTGAAAACGTAATGATAACGTCTCAGTAAGGTGGTGTACGTATGATAAAGCATCTAAGTTAAGTCTATTATACATCATTGTCGTTTCCAACATCGTGGTTGGAAATGACATAGACGGCGAAAAAGACAATTGCAGTCTTGAGTCTCGCCGTCTTAGACGCAAAGGAACTCTCGGCAAGCCCAGTTCTGCCAATAAACAATTATTTCCTAGAATTCACGAAAGGCAGAATAGAGCATTGCGGACAAGAAACTATACTAGCATGTTGATAGCAAGCTTATATATATATAGCGTCGTTCAATAATTCGAATGTTCTAAAGACATTATTGGAGTGCGTCGGCAACTCTGAGACAATGTCCCTGAACCGATCCAAAACTCTGTGTCCAATGACGCTATAAGTCTCTTATCCAGCATCGCAGCAATGTAGTCCGACGGAACAACCTCTGGAAGATAATGCCGGAAGAAATGTATGGCAGCTTCTGTTGTTCCGAAAGGGAAAGCTCGAAATCATCCGAATCCCTTTCGCCATCCTGTCGGATCCTATGAAATAGTCGGTCGTTCGTACCTGATGCAACAGCGGAGCGTACCGACCCAGCGCTGTCGGATTATTCCTGATCCGACCGAGAATCTGTCGTTTGCTGGGTTGCTACGATAAGCTGTGCTATTTTGGATTGCACGTCCGTCACTGAGGCCTCCGTGTACGTTGACTCCCGCATACTTTCTTATGCGAACGTACGGAGTCTGCAGGCCTCGTGTCCCTGGCTATCGGATGGCGTGACCTGGTCGCCGAGGATTCTCTGATTGGCGAAGTTGACTGGATATCGGAGGTCACGTAGCCAAGGTGCGGTCGTGTGCACTGCCATGAGAATGAGGAAGCCTTATTGACAGTCTCTCTGGACTGTCTATATAACGGAGCGTCCCGAGCGGCGGACGTATGCTCCGAATGCGAGACATTTTGTACCACAACATCTGGGGCCAGATGTTGATGTAAGAGAGAGGGGCCTCTCTCGCTCGCAGCCCGGATGGGCCTGGACGAGCTATGAACCGGACTAACAGGCTTCCCCCGTTCTCCCCTCTAATCCGCCGTCACTGGGTGTGCACATGGATGTTTATAGTGCTCGCATCACCCAAAACTCCTTTCTAGACCGCAACGGACGAACCCGGCTGCCGAACCATTCGATGAATGGACGCTACACCAGGCGAGCTAGCGGACGTCAAAGGCCGTCGAACCTACTAGGGTCCTCTTAGGCAATTGACGTATTACCTGAGCACTTTTCCGCTAGCTCTACATTAATTGTGACGACGGAGGCACACTTTTTGGAAGACATCACGGATACATCACCTTGATCATGATCGTCTGAAATAGAGATTGATAAAGTAGAGTGACCCTGCGGGGAAAGGACCGGAATGGCCAATTCCCCACTAACATACCATGACACACGCTTCCCATGTTGTCATCGTAATCAACACATACAGAACAGGAGTTAGTGCGAGTACACTGACTACATTATACAATGATTATGAAAGTCAGAGGAAGATTTCCTCTTATTACAATTGAACAATATCCTTTCAATGTGAAAAGAAAAGAAAGTCCTAGTACTCGCACCAACCCCTGACAATCAAAATACATAATAACAAGATCCATTAACATAGAAAAAATAATTGAATCAAAAACTTTTGAAAAAATATTTTTTCAGAACAGCCCAAGTTTCTGAAAAGTAACGTTGAGCCCCAATGGATCCCAAGTCTAAGTGTGGACAAAAATTCTAAAAATATTTTAAACAATTTATGCAACACTTACGAACAATAATAATGAGTCTAGTTATGATTAAATTAACATCAAGATATTATTTTCAAGAAATCCCCCCTCACACAGAGGGCTGTTGGAAATGTAAACAATAAGTGTAAAAACACTAGATCAAGACTCCAGGCACCCTGGCCCGAAATCAGTTACCAATAATACACTATCTGATGCAAAACAGAGACTTCCAGGGAAGAAACTGCAGAACATCAGATGGTAGATGCAGAACACTACGCCTAACCACCCATAGGTGAAGACGTAAACATGGGGAAAAGAACAGAATACATTCTGTTATCCAGCTAAAACTCCCAAGAAATTTTAGTAATAATATTACAGAAAATATGCCAAAAGCATGGGAGAATAGCAAGAGGGGACTTAAAGGAAAGGGAGAGAGGAAAACACTGAATAAGCAGTGTAATCTTGATAACAAGAATGACCACAACAGGCAGTTGCCTCGAAAATAGGTAACTTAACATAATTTCATCAAAAAATTTTAAGTTACAGCCCTGATTATTTTCTGTCACTCATTTTTCCTCTCCTCCTTCTATATCCTCCTTAGAATCACCATTTCACTAATATTTATGTGTCTGGCATCATTTAAACTGAGATTTACAAGCACAAAGATCAGTCAGATGTTAACTGATGAAGGGCCAAACAAAGAATGATTAATGGCGCCAATTTCGGGACGTCCTTGACACTGCACATGCGCAGTAGAGGTGAAGTATGGAGGGCCATTCAGGACATGTTTTCTTTGGTTTTAGACGCAAATTTTGGGGATTGGGGGGCAAAATTTGTGTTTGGCCCTATATTTTTAAGAGTTAGCACCAGCTATGTCTGGGTCATTGGTACAGTATAAAAATATAAAACTTTCAGGTCCACACTCAGGAGATAATTCCAGATACAGACTACAATAGAGTAGATTTTCTTTTTTATTATATGCTACGAGACGTTTCATTGCGCAATATTCAGCCTAATTCGACCCCAAATGCATACATTTCAAAACAATAACAAAGATCAGCTGAGCGTCCCTTCAAGGTGACATGATGCAGCATAGCGTGACATCATTTAGGAAGCTACTGAGGGATATTCGAGTCGATGGAAATCGAGAAATATCTTTTAGATAATTTGCGATAATTCACAGGCTAGCATATAATAAATATCCATATGTCATGACTGCCTGTGTGTGACACAAGTTGAAGCATCAAATCTAGTCTTGTAAGAAAGAACATGATTTACTGGCAATATTATAATGATTATCTGGATGATTATCTAAGACTCAAATCCAGATGAAAATGTTGTGACTGAATTATTGGGGGGAGGGGGGGGGGGGGGGGGGGCAGACCTTTAGATCAGTCTAATTTGGGCACAACGGAAAATATGGATGTGGCCTGCATGGTTGGAGAAAAAGCACTGGTATTTTCTTCTTTTTAGCATCTGTATTAGGTCCCTGTCCTAAAATGATAGTTTACAACCCTTTGTTATAGGTCTTCACCATTATCACTGGTTCCCACCACCCTTTGACGTAAATTTACTTGACTAACTCGAGAAGGCTTTTTAGTATCCTCGTGTCGAGCCAAAGTCCTATCTGAATGTACATTACGCATGGCATTTACTGAGAAGTGCCACAAACATGAATATAATAGATCTCAAGCTTTAAGTGCATGATCATATAGAATTCGTGTATGACACTGTTGATGCTGATTGCCTTTCTACGGCGAACTCTGTGGGTTTTTTGAAAAATGCATTTACTGAGAAATGCCACAAACATGAATATAATAGATCTGAAGCTTTAAGTGCATGATCATATAGAATTCGTATACGACACTGCTGACGTCGATTGCTTTTCTATGGGGAACTCTGTAGGTTTTTTGAAAAATTATTTATCTGTTGCATTGTTTGCTTCCAAGGTAACCTCTAAGGTATATTACAAGCATCATGGAAAAATGGCCAAACGAAATATTGTCAAAACATTGCAAAACTTCAGAAAATTTTTTCAAACTCTGCATAATTTGGGTGCAATTATCTTATTTTGGCACAACATTTACCGTCGCTCGTTGGGAAGAATTTAAAGGTGGGAGGTGGGGGGGAGGGGTCACATCCCCTAGAAACCACCTTAGGAGTGCCCTTGTGTCTTTGAACAAGCAACAAAGCAAAACTGGGAAGAAAGATCAGCAATATTTTAATCCTACAGCCTTGTTGGGCCTTAGGATTAAATTATTACTGAACATCCCCACAAATATTGAACAGGCCTGTCGATTACTCTGTCAACAGTAGTGCGTGAAACAATACTATTTAGAGCAACAAGGGTGAAAGGATTACAAATCATAAAAATTTCACAATGTAATAAGGCTCAAATCATATCAATGCATCACTTTCTACAGGTTCAGCAGAGTTTAATCAATCATTCTGTCTTAATGATAAATGCTTAATTAATGAAAGTGTCAATGACACTGTGGCTTAACTTGACTGTGTTTGATGAAAAGGATAATTTTCAATGTTTATGAAGGGATTATGAAATAAGACAAGAATTGTGATAATTGAGAATATGTTAATTTCTGTTCTCAGTATGCTATGTTTTCAATAAGAATAATCTGAGTGTAGACTGTACTAAAGAATTAAGATCTGGGTTGATGTGGTCCTAACAGTTAACGCATTTCAACCAAAGTTACCAAGTTACAATAAAATTATCCCAAAATGAGTCATCCTACCAAGTTACAATGAAATCCCTTCATAAATATAACTCGTAGACTTTGCTAAAGGAATCTAGGTCACGTGACGGTTCAGCGGTCAAGGTTGACCGATCATGACCAAAATAGGAGAGTCTCATCTTGATATCATACCAAGTTATCCTTCCAAGTTACAATGAAATCCCTTCATAAACAAGAGGCCCCAGGGGGCCTGAGGGCGCTCACCTGAAATGGTAGCCTAAATATCAACCCAGGAAATTGATTTCAACAAGTTGCATCTGCCCCTCCTAAGAAAAGCTTATACCAAATATCCAAAGATTCTGAAAAGTGGATCTAAAAACAAGAGGTCCCAGGGGGCCTGAAGGCACTCAACTGACATGGTAGCCTAAATATCAACCCAGGGAATTGATTTCAACAAGTTGCATCTGCCCCTCCTAAGAAAAGCTTATACCAAATATCCAAAGATTCTAACCAGTGGATCTAAAAAAAACAAAGATTTTTAACTGGTGGAGTGCTAAGTCTTTTTGGTTGTAAAAATTTTGTTCACATGTGATTGCCTTGTTACAATTTATGGGAGAGTGCCTCTCCCATAAATTGTAACAGGGCAAATTTACCCAGACTAAATAATAACACAGCAAAAATTAATTGAAGCGCATGCACAGAATATGAACCCTTTAAGCTATGATACCTGCACTTCAGGATAAAGCCCAAATATGGGCTTCCAGCACTCATCCAGTTAAAGAATTTTCCTCACTCTGAACTAAGTAATAATTCGGGCTCCCACAGTGAGCCCAAATATGAACCCAGAGACTTGGCTTCAACAAACTTGAATGCATGCCAAATATCAAAACATTCTGACTGCCGGATCTGAAGAAGAAGATTTTTAAAGAAAATTCCTCATTTTGAACTAAGTTATAATTCGGGCTCCCACAGTGAGCCCAAATATGAACCCAGAGACTTGGCTTGAACACACTTGAATCTCACACCCTAAGCATGCTGCATACCAAATGTCAAAAGATTCTGATTGGTAGATCTGAAGAAGAAGATTTTTTAAAGAATATTTCTCATATTGCACTAATTTAAACATTTGGGCTCCCATAGAGAGCCCAAATATGGACCCAGGGATTTGATTTCAATAAACATGTGAAACAATCTTTCAAAGATGTCATATGTGAAATTTGAAAGCTTTTGGAGCAGTGGTTTGGGAGAAAAGTAGTTTTAAATGTTTTTTCCCATTACCCACAGTGTTAAACAAGAGGTGCCAGGGGGCCTGAGGGCACTCACCTGACATGGTCGTCTAAATATCAAACCAGGGACTTGACTTGAATAAGCTGCATATGCCCTCCTAAGAAAAGCATATACCAACTAGATGAAGTGATTGTGCCCACACAATACGCAGGATTTTCCTTCTATTTTCAGTTCCTGCACTTTTACGTCCCAAAATTGAGATAAATGCATAAAAAAACAGATTTTTTTCCCAAACAAAATATTTTCAGCCTAAAATTTTTTTTCCTTCTTAAAACACATAAAAAACCAAAACACTAATTTCTGGATTTTGGTCCAAAATTTTCCAAGTCCCACCCGGCCCCCAAATTTTCAGTGTAAAAAATTTTTTTTTTTTTTGTCTTAAAATTGACCGAAACGCATAAAAAACAAAAAAAAATTCCGGATTTTGGTCCAAAATTTTCCAAGTCCCACCTGGACCCCAAATTTTCAGTGTAAAAAAAAAAAAAAATTTTATCTTAAAATTGACCGAAACGCATAAAAAAACAAAAAAAAAATTTTCCTGATTTTGGTCCAAAATTTCTAAGTCCGGAACAGGGCCCCAAATTTTCAACCTAAATATGAACCCAGGGACTTGGCTTGAACAAACTTGAATCTCACCCCCAAAGGATGCTGCATACCAAATATCAAAAGATTCTTATTGCTAGATCTGAAGAAGATTTTTAAAGAATATTCCTCATACTGCACTAATTTAAACATTTGGGCTCCCATAGAGAGCCCAAATATGGACCCAGGAAACTGATTTCAATAAACATGTGAAACAATCTTCCAAAGATGTTATATGTGAAATTTGAAAGCTTTTGGAGGAGTGGTTTGGGAGAAAAGTAGTCTTACATGTTTTTCCCATTACTCACAGTGTTAAAAAATGCTGACTCAGCACTTTTTCAAAGTCCCCAAAAAGTACCCCATGATAAAACCGATTGCAATTTTTTTTTACCATTCCATTCTGTTGGTCCTTAGGAAGCTTCACACCACATAAGAATTCTCAGTGCCGTGTAGTTTTGGAGATATGGGCGTTTTAATTTTTTTCTATTTTTAGCTCCTGCGGTTCCCATGGTGCGACGGGAAAAAAAATTTGGGCATAAATTAAGTACTTATGACCCAATAAGCCCTCATATCAAATTTGCCTCTCGGTTTGGAAAATAGAAATTCTGTGAGTGGCAAAAATTCTTGCTCCTCCCATAACGAAGGCAAATAATGCCCGACAAACTTCTCTTGAACAAACTTGATTCTAAACCTCAACAGGACTCTGCATACAACATATCAAGTCTCTGCTACTGGTGGTTCATTAGAAAAAGATTTTCAAAAAATTTAGACATTTTTTCCCCATACCTCTACTCAATATGAGCCGAAACCTAATTTGCATAAAAATAAAAATGCCCTTATATATAACCACTACTTACATGAAATTTAATTAAAATGTGGCCAGTGGTTTAGGAGAAAGAGGCTCAAACACCACCTTCACGCAGGACGACAGACGGACGATGGACAAGAGTGATAAGAAAAGCTCACCCTGACTTTCAGTCAGGTGAGCCAAAAATGCTGACTCAGCACTTTTTCAAGGGCCCAAAAAGTACCCCATGATAAAACCGATAGCAATTTTTTTGGACCATTCCATTCTATTGGTCCTAAGGAAGCTTCACACCATATAAGAATTCTCAGTGATGTGTAGTTTTGGAGATATGGTCGTTTTTGATCTTTTTCTGTTTTTTAGCTCCTGCGGTTCCCATGGGGCAACGGGAAAATTTTTTTGCATAAATTAAGTACTTATGACCCAATAAGCCCTCATATAAAATTTGGTTCAAATGTGCCTCTCAGTTTAGAAAATAGAAATTTTGGGCCGGGTAAAAAATTCTTGCCCCTCCCATAACGGAGGCAAATATAGTTCCTCGAACTTCTCTTGAACAAATCTGAGTCTACACCTCAAAAGGAAGCTGTACACCAAATATCAAGTCTCTGCTACTGCTGGTTCATGAGAAGAAGATTTTTTTAAGATATAAGCACACTTTTTGGGCGTGGCCCTACCGAGGAGTGAGGCAACTTGATTTGAGCAAAATCAAAATGCGATTTCATAACAAACTATTATCTCAAATATCAATTAATTTGGTTCAGCGGTTTGGGAGGAGAAGACGCAAACACCTTGTTCACGGACGACAGACGGTGAGTGATTACTATAGCTCCCTTGACTGAAAGTCAGGCAAGCTAAAAAAAAAAGATTTTTAAAGAATATCCCTCATACTGAACTAAGTAATAATTTGGGCTCCCACAGGGAGCCGAAATATGAACCGACTTGGCTTGAACAAACTTGAATCTCACCTCCAGTGGGATGCTGCATACCAAATATCAAAATATTCTGACAGAGAGCCCATTTATCAACCTAGGGACTTGGCTTGAACAAACTTGAATCTCACCTCCAGTGGGATGCTGCATACCAAATAGCAAAATATTCTGACAGGGAGCCCATTTATCAACCCAGGGACTTGGCTTGAATGAACTTGAATCTTAGCCCCTAAGGATACTGCGTACGAAATATCAAAAGCATTCTGACTGCTGGATCTGAAGAAGAAGATTTTTAAAGAAAATTCCTCATTTTGACCTAAGTTATCATTCGGGCTCCCACAGTGATCCCAAATATGAAACCAGGGACTTGGCTTGACACAAACTTGAATCTCACCCCCTCTAAGGATGCTGCATGCCAACTATCAAAACATTCTGACTGCTTAATCTGAAGAAGAAGATTTTGAAAGAAAATTTCCTCATATTGAACTAAGTTACAATTCGAGCTGCCACAGTGAGCCCAAATATAGACCTAGGGACATGGCTTGAACAAACTTGAATTTCACCCCCCTACGGATGCTGCATACCAAATATCAAAACATTCCGACTGCTGGATCTGAAGAAGATGATTTTTAAAGAAAATTCCTCATTTTGAACTAAGTTATAATTCGGGCTCCCATAGTGAGCCCAAATATGAACCCAGGGACTTGGCTTGAACAAACTTGAATCTCACCCACCTAAGTATGCTGCATACCAAATATCAAAAGATTCTGATTAGTACATCTGAAGAAAAAGATTTTTAAAGAATATTCCTCATACTGCACTAATTTAAACATTTGGGCTCCCATAGAGAGCCCAAATATGGACCCAGGAAACTGATTTCAATAAACATGTGAAACAATCTTCCAAAGATGTTATATGTGAAATTTGAAAGCTTTTGGAGGAGTGGTTTGGGAGAAAAGTAGTCTTACATGTTTTTCCCATTACTCACAGTGTTAAAAAATGCTGACTCAGCACTTTTTCAAAGTCCCCAAAAAGTACCCCATGATAAAACTGATTGCAATTTTTTTTTACCATTCCATTCTGTTGGTCCTTAGGAAGCTTCACACCACATAAGAATTCTCAGTGCCGTGTAGTTTTGGAGATATGGGCGTTTTAATTTTTTTCTATTTTTAGCTCCTGCGGTTCCCATGGTGCGACGGGAAAAGAAATTTGGGCATAAATTAAGTACTTATGACCCAATAAGCCCTCATATCAAATTTGCCTCTCGGTTTGGAAAATAGAAATTCTGTGAGTGGCAAAAATTCTTGCTCCTCCCATAACGAAGGCAAATAATGCCCGACAAACTTCTCTTGAACAAACTTGATTCTAAACCTCAACAGGACTCTGCATACAACATATCAAGTCTCTGCTACTGGTGGTTCATTAGAAAAAGATTTTCAAAAAATTTAGACATTTTTTCCCCACACCTCTACTCAATATGAGCCGAAACCTAATTTGCATAAAAATAAAAATGCCCTTATATATAACCACTACTTACATGAAATTTAATTAAAATGTGGCCAGTGGTTTAGGAGAAAGAGGCTCAAACACCACCTTCACGCAGGACGACAGACGGACGATGGACAAGAGTGATAAGAAAAGCTCACCCTGACTTTCAGTCAGGTGAGCCAAAAATGCTGACTCAGCACTTTTTCAAGGGCCCAAAAAGTACACCATGATAAAACCGATAGCAATTTTTTTGGACCATTCCATTCTATTGGTCCTAAGGAAGCTTCACACCATATAAGAATTCTCAGTGATGTGTAGTTTTGGAGATATGGTCGTTTTTGATCTTTTTCTGTTTTTTAGCTCCTGCGGTTCCCATGGGGCAACGGGAAAATTTTTTGGCATAAATTAAGTACTTATGACCCAATAAGCCCTCATATCAAATTTGGTTCAAATGTGCCTCTCAGTTTAGAAAATAGAAATTTTGGGCCGGGTAAAAAATTCTTGCCCCTCCCATAACGGAGGCAAATATAGTTCCTCGAACTTCTCTTGAACAAATCTGAGTCTACACCTCAAAAGGAAGCTGTACACCAAATATCAAGTCTCTGCTACTGCTGGTTCATGAGAAGAAGATTTTTTTAAGATTTAAGCACACTTTTTGGGCGTGGCCCTACCGAGGAGTGAGGCAACTTGATTTGAGCAAAATCAAAATGCGATTTCATAACAAACTATTATCTCAAATATCAATTAATTTGGTTCAGCGGTTTGGGAGGAGAAGACGCAAACACCTTGTTCACGGACGACAGACGGTGAGTGATTACTATAGCTCCCTTGACTGAAAGTCAGGCAAGCTAAAAAAAAAAGATTTTTAAAGAATATCCCTCATACTGAACTAAGTAATAATTTGGGCTCCCACAGGGAGCCGAAATATGAACCGACTTGGCTTGAACAAACTTGAATCTCACCTCCAGTGGGATGCTGCATACCAAATATCAAAATATTCTGACAGAGAGCCCATTTATCAACCTAGGGACTTGGCTTGAACAAACTTGAATCTCACCTCCAGTGGGATGCTGCATACCAAATAGCAAAATATTCTGACAGGGAGCCCATTTATCAACCCAGGGACTTGGCTTGAATGAACTTGAATCTTACCCCCTAAGGATACTGCGTACGAAATATCAAAAGCATTCTGACTGCTGGATCTGAAGAAGAAGATTTTTAAAGAAAATTCCTCATTTTGAACTAAGTTATCATTTGGGCTCCCACAGTGATCCCAAATATGAAACCAGGGACTTGGCTTGAACAAACTTGAATCTCACCCCCTCTAAGGATGCTGCATGCCAACTATCAAAACATTCTGACTGCTTAATCTGAAGAAGAAGATTTTTAAAGAAAATTTCCTCATATTGAACTAAGTTACAATTCGAGCTGCCACAGTGAGCCCAAATATAGACCTAGGGACATGGCTTGAACAAACTTGAATTTCACCCCCCTACGAATGCTGCATACCAAATATCAAAACATTCCGACTGCTGGATCTGAAGAAGATGATTTTTAAAGAAAATTCCTCATTTTGAACTAAGTTATAATTCGGGCTCCCATAGTGAGCCCAAATATGAACCCAGGGACTTGGCTTGAACAAACTTGAATCTCACCCACCTAAGTATGCTGCATACCAAATATCAAAAGATTCTGATTAGTACATCTGAAGAAAAAGATTTTTAAAGAATATTCCTCATACTGCACTAATTTGAACATTTGGGCTCCCATAGAGAGCCCAAATATGGACCCAGGGAATTGATTTCAATAAACATGTGAAACAATCTTCCAAAGATGTTATATGTGAAATTTGAAAGCTTTTGGAGGAGTGGTTTGGGAGAAAAGTAGTCTTAAATGTTTTTTCCCATTACCCACAGTGTTAAAAAAAATGCTGACTCAGCACTTTTTCAAAGTCCCAAAAAGTACCCCATGATAAAATCGATAGCAATTTTTTTTACCATTCCATTCTGTTGGTCCTAAAGAAGCTTCACACCAAATAAGAATTCTCAGTGCTGTTTAGTTTTGGAGATATGGGCGTTTTAATTTTTTTCTATTTTTAGCTCCTGCAGTTCCCATGGGGTGACGGGAAAACAGGAAAAAAAATTTGGGCATTAATTAAGTACTTATGACCCAATAAGCCCTCATATCAAATTTGGTTCAAATCTGCCTCTCGGTCTGGAAAATAGAAATTTTGGGCGGGGCAAAAATTCTTGCCCCTCCCATAACGAAGGCAAATATAGCTCCTCGAACTTCTCTTGAACAAATCTGAGTCTACACCTCAAAAAGAAGCTGCACACCAAATATCAAGTCTCTGCTACTGCTGGTTCATGAGAAGAAGATTTTTTAAGATTTAAGCACACTTTTTGGGGCGTGGCCTTACCACGGGGCGAGGCAACTTTATTTGAACAAAATCAAATTGCGATGTCATAACAAACAATTATCTCAAACATCAATTAAATTGGTTCAGCAGTTTGGGAGGAGAAGACGCAAACACCATGTTCACGGACGCCGGATGGTGAGTGATCACTATAGCTCTCCTGACTGAAAGTCAGGTGAGCTAAAAACAACCTGCAAGCAGTACTAAAGGAATCTAGGTCAAGTGACCAGGCGGCAGTAACGGCCGGCTAATCGTGATTAAAGTACAAAAGTCACCTCTAGACATCATACCAAGTTATCCTTCCAAGCTTCATAAATATGAACTGTAGACTGTGCTAAACAAATCTAAGTCACATGCCTGTATGGCTGTCATGGTTGACGGATCACAGCCAAAGTCGGACATTCTCATCTACATATTATACAGAGTCATTCTACCAAGTTACAATAAAATCCCTTCATAAATACGACCTGTAGACTGTGCTAAAGGTTTTCAGGCTTCAGGCTCACACAGCAGTCATGCTTGACCGGTCACAACCAAAAGGGGACGTCCCCATCTAGACATTATGCAGAGCGATCCTACCAAGTTACTTTGAAATCACTTCATAAATATAACCTGTAGACTGTACTAAATTTTTTCAGGCTCTCGCAGCCATCACAGTTGACCCGATCACGACCAAAGGGGGGACGTTCTCATCTTGACATGACCCCAAACCTGCATTTGAATATTCCACGTATTGCACGAAGTTAAAATTTGGGCTCCAGTGGGGAGCCCAAATATTAACCCACGGACTCAATTTGAACAAACTTGAATCTTACCACCCTAGAGATGTTGTGTACCAAATATGAAAAGATTCTGATTGGTGGATCTGAAGAAGATTTTAAAAGAAGTTACTTCAGATTGCACTGTTAACATACGGTCTCCCATAGGGAGCCCAAGTATTAGCCCAGCAACTCGATTTGAACCAACTTGAACCTGCCCCCACCCCCCCCCCCCCCCACCCCAGAGATGATGCATACCAAATATGAAAAGATTCCGACCACTGGATCTGAAGATTTTTTTTGTATTTTATGGGTGCTATCAAAGTTATGCCCCTTGTGGTGCCGCCCCCCCCCCCCCCCCCCCCCCAGGCAGGAAAACTTTATTTGAACAAACTTGAATTGACATATGATAGGGAACATGCACACCGGATTTGGTCCAGTAGTTTCTGAGGAGAAGTCGATAATGTAAAGTTTACGCCAGACAGACGACAACGGACAAAAAGTGATCAGTAAAGCTCCCCTTGAGCTTCGCTCAGGTGAGCTAAAAAAATATATGGTAACAGCAATAAAAACTTGATTTAAAACAAATTATGCTTGTAAAAGTTTATTTACAACAGTTTTCCACAAGGTCACTACAATAACATGTTTTACTGACATCATCTAATAGATGTTCACCACTCATCATTCACATTTCATTCAATGAATTTTGGAATGTGTTTTTTTCAAAGGTGAATGTGAGAGAGGAAAGGAGTGGAGGGGGAAAGATATTATCAGCATATCTCCCCAGCACTAAGCCACCTTGTCAACAAGGTACATCTGGAATAAATTCTATGCTAGATGATCACTCACAAACACATAATTTCTTTCAGCGATAGCATTTGATGAGCTGGAGAGAAAAGAACTGCTTCTGGACTATATCCTATTTAATCAATTTCTTGAGAACAAATAGCCATCTGAGGAATGGCGGTTCACCTGACCTTTGCAATGACCACAAAGGAAATGATGCAATTGGTGCATAATTACTTAAGAAATAGTCAGGTATACATTACATGTTCACTCCACTTAAAACCCTATTTCATCACACCTGGTGAACATATTGTTTTTGTGGGTTGAGAACCGTTTTTCCATGGCTAATTATAGAAACAGGAAAAAACAAACATCAAAGGTGGCTGGTTTCAGTATCATGCCAAATTACCGATATTCTTGCACCTACAAAAAACGTCCGTAGTTTTGTGCAATTAACTAGTTAAGTGCTAGATGCCACAATCAGGGATTACAAAAAATGAGGGCACCAGAGCAAAAGCCAATCAATATTTTATATGTTCATGTTTTATATTCAGTTAAACGCCAATAATATTTGGTTCATATAAATTTCTTTTATTACAACTTATTCGAGAGTGCCTGTGGGCACTCTCCAATAATTTGTAATATAACAAATTCAGACCACCAAAAATAATATAGCCCTCAACAAGTTAAAAACCTATTTCATTGCTAATATGATAACACTGAGTATATATCCATTCCATCATTCTCTCCTACTTCAATTCGGCTTTTTATATTAAAAAGAAAGAGACGAAAACCACAGAAAACAAGTTTGTTTTGATTGCGTATAAATCTGCTGGACAATGATTACAAGCACGCCCTCTTCTCAGTTTCCGTAGAGGTATCAGCCAATAGACACAAAACACAGAATGTTGAGATAATATCCAATCGCCTTCTTAATCTTTGTAAATAAAGTTTGATTGTGGATTCATAAGCAAATAAGCAATTGGCATGCTGAAACTTTTCATTCATTCACTGTTAATGCTTACAGACATACGGATAATCCAGCTAGACGTTCAATGGATCTTTTGTTTTTTTTATTTGTGGAGTGCGGAGTTAAAATATGTTTTGTTCTGAACTTTCTAAAGGGCAAATGAGGGCTGGTACAAAAATCCAGGCAAGCGATGAACTCAGTCGTTGGTAAGAAGGAAAGATAAAATGTATTTTTGAAAATGAAAAAATTTATAGTGATTTATATATTTTTTATGCTTACCAATAACCCAGACTTAGCTGGTGCTAACACTAAAATATTCAGGGCCAAACACAAATTTTGCCCCCCCCTCCCCCATCCCCAAAATTTGCATCCAAATCAAAAAATCTAATGTCCTATATGGACCTCCATACGCATGCGCAGTGTCAAGGAAGTACCGAAATTGGCACCAAATCCTCATTGTTACAACCAGTGCCTGGTATTATATAATCAGCGGGGAGGTATGAGTTCCCAACTCATGGGAGGGCCATCTCCGTCTGGGTCATTGGTAAGTAAAAAAAAATATATAAATTACTATAAATTTTTTCATATTTTTATACTGTAACCAATGACCCAGACTTAACTGAATAGAAAAAGGCTGGAGGACCTAGGACATAAAAGGAAAATCCAATAGGCTCAATTACATACAAAGAATTATCCCCTCAAGGAGAAAAGGAGAAACAGGATTTACATATATCTTTCTTGTTTATTAAAAACAAGAAAGATATTACCAGTTTGTAATTGAGCACGATAACATCAATGATCTCTATTAACATACAGTATAACCCATTATACTAATTTCTTAAAGGAAAGCCAATAAATAAAAATAGTCCAGAGAATGAGACTCTTTATACTCATTTAAAAATGTCAGAGGATTGTATATTAATGCTCGTATGACACGTGACATATACAAATGCTTCACACCGAGCTACACTTTAAAAATATTACATAAATGAGATAAACATTAAATTTACACTTTAAAACCATCCCAGCACTGACTCGGAATTACTGACTCAGGAGGAGGTATTCCCATGCTTTTCACTATAAAGCCGATGATATAAGGGAACACCATGCCCCCCCCCCCCCCCCCCCCCCCTCCCCTTGCTCTGGGTCAATCACCACAGAACGAAGAGGGCAGCAGGACAGAGTCACTGCTGGAACAGAAAGCCTACATAACTATAGTTGCAACCATTTAGTGGACAACATTCTGAGCAACAGATAACAGACCTAAACATCTAAGGTCGCCAGAAATAGACTCAATATTTCTAAGGAAAAAATTAGTGAACGTAGAAGGCTGAGACCGGTATGCAGCCTTCATCAGATCCGTAATAGCAATACTATTAGAATAAGCCCAAGATGTAGACAGCGCTCTAACTTCATGCGCTGAAATCTTAAGCACAGACTGCTGAGTTGAAGATAAACTTTCATAAGCAGTATGAATAGCCAACTGAATCCACCTAGAAATAGAATGGACCATAATGTCCTTTCTATTAGGAAGCAGAGACAGAAAGAAACATTTTCGTCCCTTTCTGATAAACTCAGATCTGCGTCTGTAAATACGCATAGCTCTAACTGGACACAGCAAAGGCCTATGTCCATCTGAGGACGGAAGAGCCCTAATAATAACAGGCTCAGGGTACTTATTAGGAGCCTGATTCTTAGCCAAAAATCCGACATTGGTTGTTAAAGTAATAGTATTACCAACACTACGATAGTGAGAATCATCAACAGATAGAGCATGAAGCTCACTAACTCTTCTAGCGGAAGAGAAGGCTAAGAGAAAAGCTCTCTTATAGGATAAGTATTTGAAGTTTACCGTGTTAAGGGGTTCAAAAGGAGCTTCTTTGAGCTTCAGAAGAACCCAAGCTAAATTCCTCTTAGGAATTAACCTAAGGGTTCTAGGTCTAATTATCAAAAAGTTTTTAACTAATTTTGATAAAGTGACATTAGATCCAATTTGTAAGCTATCATGATGAGCATATGTATCCGATAGCATAGACCTATAACCCTTAATAGTTACTGGCTGCAGTCTGATCTCGTCAAACAAGTAGACCAAAAAATTTGCAATGTCTGGAATGGAAGGATCATAAATATCAATTGAATGATCCAACGAGAGAAAGCCTTCCACTTTGCTGCTTAATTTAGCGAAGAGGATGCCCTCCTACAGTTAGAAATTGCGTCCACTGCTCATCCTGTAAATTACTTGCCGTGCAAGAAGGACACCACAATGGAAATACGTGAAGGTTGAGACCTTGCATGTTGTGATGCAGTGCGCGTGATTTCCTCTGCGAAAGAAGGTCCTCCCATGGAGGAAGCTTCTGTGGAATATCCCTTAACAGACACCTGAGTAGATTTATCCATTGTCTCTGGGTCGACAGAGATGCTACCAATAGAATCTTGCAGTGAGATTGCTTGATTTTTAGCAATATCTGTTGAATCAACTTCCCAAGAGATCGAGAGAGCGTCTACTGTGAATGCTCGAGGATCTGGGCATGGCGACACATACGTCTGCAACTGATTGTTGAGATGCGTCGCAAACAAGTCTATCATTGGGCGATCCCATTGGTAGCAGATCTGATTGAACACTCGCTTGTTGAGAGTCCATTCTGATGGCAACATGCGACCTTTTCGAGAAAGCGAGTCCGCTAGAACGTTCAGAATAGCCGGAATATGACGGACCGACAGAAGAACATGATGCTCTAGAACAAACAGAAGGATTCTTTCCGTTAAGTTGAATAATGGAATGGAATGAGTGCCTCCCTGGTTCCGATTGTACGCTACTACTGTCGAATTGTCGGACAGTATTTGAACATGTGAATTCTGAATTATGTTCATCCAATGACATAGCGCAAGCCAAACTGACATCATCTCCTTGATGTTTATGTGCTTGTTCAGGAACTGCGGATACCAAAGACCCTGGCACCTCGAATCTGTTGGGCTCAATGTCGCGCCCCAACCTGTTTGACTCGCATCCGTCATAATCGTAAACAAGAGCACCACGTAGCGGGACAATATACGCCCATTTTGTATTTTTGAAGGGTTGGGGTAAGGATGGGGGTGAGGATGAAAGTTAAAAAATTTATAGTAATTTATATATTTTTTATACTTACCAATGACCCAGACTTAGCTTAGCTGGTGCTAACTCTAACAAAACCAGGGCCAAACACAAATTTTGCCCCCCAATCCCCAAAATTTGCATCCAAAACAAAAAGAAATCATGTCCTAAAGGACCTCCATACTACGCCTCTACTGCGCATGCGCAGTGACGCAGACGTCCCAAAATTGGCGCCAATTATCATTCTTACTGGCAGTGCCTGGTCAGCGCTATGTACTCAGCGGGGAGGCAAGAGTTCCCAACTCCAGGGAGGGCCATCCCCGTCTGGGTCATTGTTAAGTATAAAAAATATATAAATTACTATAAATTTTTTAACATTTTTATACTGTACCAATGACCCAGACTTAGCTGAATAGTAAACAGGCTGGAGGGCCTAGGACATAGAGGAAAATCCAATAAGCTCAACTATATAGTAAAGAGGTAACCCCTTAAGGAGAAAAGGAGTATTAGGCTTTACATGTATCTTTCTTATTTAATATTAAATTAGAAAGATACACTACCCTTAATAATTGAGCACAATAACATTCATGTTCTCTATTAACATCCAGTATAACCCTTATACTAATTATTTTTAAAGCAAGCCAATAAATAAAGTAGTCCAGAGAATTGAGACTCTTTATAGTCATTTAAAAGTGTCCGGGTATTGTATATTAAAGCCCGTTTGACACTTGACATATACAAATGCTTCACGCCGAGCTACACTTTAAAAATAAGACATGAATGAATTTAAACATTAATATTACACTTTAAAACCATCCCGGAAGCGACTCAGAAATACTGACTTGGAGGAGGCATTCCCTTGCTTTTCACTATAAAGCAGGTGACCTAAGGGAACACCCGCCCCCCCCCCCCCCCCCCCCCTTCCCCTTGCCCTGGGTCAAATAGCCCAGAGCGAAGAGGGCAGCCGGACGGAGTCACTGCCGGAACAGAAAGCCTGCATAACTATAGTTGCAACTGTTTAGTGGACGACATTCTGAGCAACAGATAACGGACCTAAACAATGCAGGTCTCCAGAAATGGACTCAATATTTCTGAGATAAAAATTCGTAAATGTGGATGGCTGAGACCAATAAGTAGCCTTCATTAAATCTGTAATAGCAACACTATTAGCATAAGCCCAGGAAGTAGAAAGAGCTCTTACTTCATGAGCAGAAATCTTAAGCACAGACTGCTGAGAAGAAGATAAATCTTCATAAGCAGTACGGATAGTTAACTGAATCCATCTAGCAATAGAATGGACTGAAATATCCTTTCTATTAGGCATCAAAGACAGAAAGAAACGTTTCCGTCCCTTTCTGATAAACTGAGATCTCTGTTTATAGATACGTAATGCTCTAGCAGGACAGAGTAAAGGCCTACGCCCGTCTGAAGACGGAAGAGCCTTAATAACAATAGGTTCCGGATATTTATTAGGAGCCTGATTCTTAGCTAAAAAACCCACATTAGTAGTGAAGGTGATAGTGTTCCCAACACTACGATAATGAGAATCATCCACCGATAGTGCATGAAGCTCACTGACTCTTCTAGCAGAAGAGAAAGCTAAGAGAAAAGCTGTCTTATAATATAAGAATTTGAAATCTACTGTCCCAAGAGGTTCAAATGGCTTTTCCTTCAATTTAAGAAGAACCCAAGCTAAATTCCACTTAGGAATTAATCTAAGAGATCTGGGTCTATTTATCGAAAAGTTTCTAACCAACTTCGATAAAGAGACATTAGATCCAATTTGTAAACTATCATGATGTGCATAGGTATCAGATAACATAGATCTATAACCCTTTATAGTAACAGGCTGCAGTTTGATTTCGTCAAACAAGTATACTAGAAAGTTTGCAATGTCTGGTATAGAGGGATCGAATATATCTACAGAATGATCCCTACACCAACGACGAAAAACCTTCCACTTAGCCGCATAGTTTAGCGAAGAGGAGGTCCTCCTACAGTTAGAAATCGCGTCCACTGCTCGTCCTGTAAAGTGCTTGCCATGCAAGAAGGACCACACAACGGAAAAACGTGAAGGTTGAGACCTTGCAGGTTGTGATGGAGTTGGCGCGATTTCCCCTGCGAAAGAAGATCCTCCCGTGGAGGAAGCTTCCGCGGTAGGTCCCACAACAGACACCTGAGTAGATTTATCCACGGTCTCTGTGGCGACAGAGATGCTACCAACAGAATCTTGCATTGAGATTGTTTTATCTTTAGCAATACTTGTTGAATTAACGGCGCTGGAGGATACGCATATCCTATCATTCCGTCCCAAGGGATCGACAGAGTGTCTACTGCAAATGCTCTTGGATCCGGACACGGAGACACATACGTCTGCAACTGATTGTTGAGATGTGTCGCAAATAAGTCTATCATTGGCCGTTCCCATTGATAGCAAATCTGATTGAATACTTGTTTGTTGAGAGTCCACTCCGACGGCAACAAGCGACCCTTTTGTGAAAGGGAGTCTGCTAGCACATTCAGACGACCCGGTATGTGACGGACCGAAAGAAGAACGTGATGTTCTAACGCAAACAGAAGGATTCTTTCCGTTAGATTGAACAACAGAACTGAATGAGTGCCTCCCTGATTCCGTATATACACCACTACTGTCGTATTGTCGGATAGGATTTGGACATGAGCATCGTGAATAATGTCCATCCAGTGACGTAACGCAAGCCAAATTGACATCATTTCCTTGATGTTTATGTGCTTGCACAGGAATTGCGGATCCCAAAGACCCTGGCATCTCGAATCCGTTGGGATTAATGATGCACCCCAACCTGTTTGACTGGCATCCGTCATAACGGTAAAACTCGGATCCGGCAACTGCAGCGGAACTCCTTGAGTTAACCACTGAATGTTTGCCCAAGTCTGAATCTCTTGTTTCACTTGATCTGACAAGAGAACGTCTACATCGAGCGAATGAATTTTCACACTCCAATTCTGAGTCAGGAAAATTTGAAGAGGACGTGTGCGTAACCGCCCCATCGGAATGAGATCCGCAGCGGCTCCGCACAGACCTATCAGTCTCATAAATTCTCTCGCCGTGACTTTGTCTGCGTGCAGACAATAGCGAGCGTAACAACTGACTAATTTCGCTCTGGTTAACGGCAGACGAACGAGATTGTTGTGCGTCTCGAAGCTCATTCCCAGATGAGTGAATGACTTGGACGGCACCAGATCCGACTTCTCCTCGTTTACTATAAAACCGAGACGTCGGAGCAATAGAAGAAGATTCTGAACATCGTTCTGAAGCGTTAACTCGTTGCCGTACCTCTGAAGAATGTCGTCCAGGTAGGCCGACGTTACCGCAGACGAATGAGCTCGGAAGTAGATCATTACCGAGTTCATTACCCGAGTGAAAGCCCAGGGTGCTAGACTCAATCCGAAGCACATCGCCCGGAATTGATACACCACTCCTAGGACTGCGAAGCGTAGATACTTTCGGAATGTCGGATGTACCATGACGTGAAAGTACGCATCTTTGAGATCTATGCTCGTTGCATAATCGTTCACCCGAATACTCGCTCTGACTGATCGAATCGTCTCCATATAAAACTTCGGAGCGACGATCAGCTTGTTTATCCAGCTCAAATCTATGACTGGACGGAACGAGCCGTCTGGTTTCGGAACCAGAAACAGATGGCTGTAGAATCCCGGAGATTCCTGGTTTTCTACGACCTCTACCGCGTTCTTCATTAAAAGAGACTGCACCTCTGATAACAGAGCGTCTCTTTTCTGCGGATTTGACGAAAGATGAGTCCACTTTGGACTTCGAGTTAATGGAGGCTTTCGTTTGAAGGATATCTTTAGACCTTCCGAAGTCACTCCTCTCACCCAAGGGTCGTCCGTAATCGACGCCCATTCTTGTGAAAAGCTCGACAACCTTCCGCCAACCGGAATGCGATAGAGGTTTAAGCCATCACCTCCTGGACCTGCGAGGCCTGCGGTAGGAGAAACCATGTCTTCCACGACCCGCACCTCGCCCCGTCGACCTCAGGGCATCCGACCGATTGTCCCGGCCTGAAGGACGTCCCGAACGAGAGTCGCTATCCTGACGGTCTCTCGAATAAGACCAAGAGGACGCACCGGAAGCTCTATAGGAACCTCTCTTGGGCGCATTAGACCCAGAAGTGCCTGTCTTATTCGTGTCTGCTGTATCCGACTTCTTAGGAGCAGATTTGAACAACAGAGAATCCGAAGCTTTCTTTGTAATTTTATCATAAATAGCGGAAAGCTTGCCGTCAAAGAGAAGCTCTCCTGAGACCGAAGCGACTCTAAGAGAGTTCTTCACCTTAGAATCCACTAGTGTGGATGTAGCTAGGGCTGCGTCACGTCTAACCAACTCCAGATTTGCCACTGAAAGGGCGGAGTTACACGTGGAATAAGCTACTGCCCTTGAAAGAAGTCTTAAAGAGGACTGTATATCCTGAAACTCTTTCCCCTGAAGGCGCAGTGATAACGCCTTAGTAAGGTGATCTGCGTAAGATAAGGCATCTAAATTGGCTCTGTTAGACGCAATAGCTGTTTCCAACACCGCGGTTGGAATAGAAGCTGACGACGGTAATGATAGCTCTAAGTCTTCCGCCTCGGCGTCCATACGCAGAGGAACTCTCGGTATACCCTGTCCTGCCGTATCGAATTTATTCCTTGCATTGATGAAAGGCAGGTTGAGAGTATTAGCGGACAAGAAACCTGCTTTCCCCGTCCTGGAAGCAAGTTTAAATATAGCGTTGTTCAATAATTCAAATGTTCTAGCAACATTATTGGACTGCGACGGAAACTCGGGAGCGATGTCCCTGAACCGCTCAAAAAATTCAGAGTCCAATGACGCTATAATTCTCTTGTCCGGAAGCGCAGCAGTCTGGCCCGACGGAACAACTTGAGGGAGAAAGTGCCGGATGAAGTCCACGGCAGCTTTATGTTGTTCCGAAAGGGATAGCTCCAAGTCATCCGTATCCCTTTCACCATCCGGTCGGACCTCATGATGTTCCAGGTCGTCCGCCCCCGATGCTTCGGCGGAGCGTACCGTCCCAGCGCCGTCGGATAATTCTCGATCCGACACCGTTTCTGTCGGCTGCTGGGATGCTGCGATAAGCTGTGCTATCTGCAAGAATGTCCCGCGTCGAGACCTGCGGAGGCGCAGTCTTTCGCTGCTTCGCCGAGGGCAGCTCCGCATCAGATGGCTCCCGCATACTTTTCCTATGCGAACGTCCGGGGTCCATCGGTCTCGAATCCCTGGCTGCCGGATGGTGTGACCTGGTCGCCGAAGAATCCTTCATCGGCGAAGCTGGTAATATATCGGCGGTCACGCAGCCAAGGTGCGGTCGTGTGCGCTGACGAGAAGATTAAGCCTTAACAGTCTCTGCGGACTGCTTATACAACGGAGCGTCCCGAGCGACGGATGTATGCTCCGCTAAAGACACATTTTGTACCACAACATCTGGTCCCAGATGTTGTTGTACGAGAGAGGGGCCTCTCTCGCTCGCGGCCCGGCTGGACCTGGACGAGCTAGGAACCGGACTCAAAGGCTTCCTCCGTTCTCGCTTACTATCCGCCGTCACTGGGTGTGCATCTATTATGTTTATAGTGCTCGCATCACCCAAAATTTCCTCTTGGACCGCATCGGACGAACCCGGCTGCTGAACCATTCGGTGAATGGACGCTACACCGGGCGAGCTAGCGGACGACATTTGTCTAATCTCCATGAGCACTCTTGCCGCTAGCTCTGAATTCATTTGTGACGACGGACGCACACTTGAAGAAGATAACATGGAAACATCACCCTGTTCTGGTTCCTCTGAAATAGAAACTGAGAGAGTAGAGTGACCTTGCGGAGAAAGAGCCGGCATCGCTCTTTCTCCAGAAACAACATATCGTGACACACGTTTCCAATGTTTCTCATCCCAATGTTCACATATAGGACAGGGATTAATGCGAGAACACTGACTACAATTAATACAATGATCATGAAAGTCAGAGGAAGATTTCTTCCTATTACAATTTAAACAACGTCCCTTCATTGTGAAAGAACAACAATAAGTCCTAGTTACTCGCAAAAACCCCTGACACAAAGATACATAATAACATGATCCATTATTAAATGAAAAAACAATTGCAAAACAAAATAATTTTGAAAAAATATTTTTTCAGCGAAGCCCAAGTTGCTGAAAAGTAACGTTGAGCCCCGATGGATCCGATGGCAAAGTGTGGTCAAAAATTTTAAATTTATATTAAATAATTAATGAGACACTTTCGGATAATATAAATGTATCTTATAGTGAGATAAACTACAGCAAAGGCAAACAGCCCCCCTCAAAAAAGGCTGTTGCCAATGAAAACAAACAGTGTAAAAACACCAGAAAACATGACTCCAGGCACTGAAAAAACTGGCCCGGAATCAGTCATCAATTACACTCTATCTGATGCAAAACAGAGACTCCCAGGGGAGAATCTGCAGAACATCAGATGGAAGATGCAGAACACAAACGTTATACACCCATGGGTGAAAACGTAACTATGGGGAAAATAACAGAAAACATTCTGTAACCAAGCAACTCTCCCAGGAAATTTTAGAAATGAAATTTCTCAAAAATATGCCAAAAGCATGGGAGAATTGCAAGGGGGGACTTTAGAAGGCTAGGGGAGAGGAAACACTGAATAAGCAGTGCAACAATTAGCAAGAATGACAACAAGAGGCCCATGCCTCGAAAATAGGCAACTTAACATAATTTCATCAAAAAATTTTAAGTACAGCCCTGATTATTTTTTGTCACTTCTTTTTCCTCTCCTCCTTCTATCCTCCTTAGAATCACATTTTCTCCAAAAATTACGTGTCTGGCATCCTTTAAACTGAAATTTACAAGCACAAAGATCAGTGAGATGTTGACTGATGAAGGGCCAAACAGAGAATGATAATTGGCGCCAATTTCGGGACGTCTGCGTCACTGCGCATGTGCAGTAGAGGCGTAGTATGGAGGTCCTTTAGGACATGATTTCTTTTTGTTTTGGATGCAAATTTTGGGGATTGGGGGGCAAAATTTGTGTTTGGCCCTGGTTTTGTTAGAGTTAGCACCAGCTAAGTCTGGGTCATTGGTACAGAATATTGTTTGGACCAACTCCATATTCGAACTTGACCTGTATTTTGTTGTGATTAAACAACATACCAAGTTTGGAACCAATCGGAAAACAAATAATAAAAGTTATCATCAGGAAACCAAATATTTGATGCATTCTATGTCCAACAAGGTCCATAATTCAGGGGCACTTCCAAGTTCGAACTGACCCCATATTCGAACATAACCTGTCTTTTGTTTTGATTAAACCACATACCAAATTTAGGAGTCAATCGAAAAAAAAAATACTAAAGTTATCATCTGGAAACCAAATGTTGACGAACGGAAGGACCAACGGATGAACAAATGGATGGACAAATGGACAGACTGATTCCATAATTCAACGGTTTTTCAACAGGCGTATAAATAATCAGTTAGGCCATACTAAAGTTATAATCCGGAAAACACAAAATGCACAAATTCAAGAGGAATAACTCTGGAAAGGTACATGCGATTTTGGCCGAAAGTGAACTTGAGCTGTGCTTTGTGGTCATAAACAAAATCTGAAAATTTGAAACAAATTAGTCAAGGCAAACTAAAGTTATCATCCGGAAACCACATAATTCACAAATTTGCAATCATTCAAGGGGAATAACTATGGAACGGCACATGCGATTATGGCCAAAGGTGAACTTGAGCTGTGCTTTGTGGTCAAAAACAAAATCTGAGAATTTGAAAAAAATCGTTCAAGGCAAACTAAAGTTATCATCCAGAAACCACAAAATCCACAAATTTGCAATCATTCAAGGGGAATAACTCTGGAAAGGTATATGCGATTGTGGTCAAAAGTGAACTTGAACTGTATTTTGTGGTCAAAAACAAAAAACTGAAAATTTGAAATAAATCGGTCAAGGTAAACTAAAGTTATCATCCGGAAACGAAAAGTTGGGCTAAATTCCCATAAAGGGCCATAACTCTACTGTAAATGGGCCGCTAGAAACGGAAATCGAACCCATCCTGTATTTTGTCATACTAAATCCACATGCCAAATTTAACTCAGCTCAAACCATTACAACTAAAGTTATCGTCCGGAAACGAAATGTTTCCATGGACGGACAGACAGACAGACGAGTGGAGAGACCATTCACATAATATGTCCCGTTTTTCAAACGGGTGTATAAAATCAACATCTGAAAAATTTGGTGTCAATCCATCAAGGCGTTCGGCTTTAAATGAATGGAAACCAATTTTTTTTCAAAAATTGTGTTTTCAAAGGGCCATAACTCTGCAGCGGATGGACGGAGAAACAACAATATCGAACTTGACCTGAATTTTATTGCTATAAACAACATCTGAAAGTTTGATGTTGATCCATCAAGGCATTCGACTTCAAATGAAGGGAAACCAATTTTTTTTTTAAAGATTGTGTTTTCAAAGAGCCATAACTCTGCAGTGGATGGACTGAGAAACACCAATATCGAACTTGACCTGTATTTCATTGCTAAAAACAACATCTGAAAAAATTTGTTGTCAATCCCTCAAGGCATTCAGCTTTAAATGAACAGAAACCAATTTTTTTTAGAAAAATTGTGTTTTCAAAGGGCCATATCTCTGCAGCAGATGGACTGAGAAACACCAATATCGAACTTGACCTGTATTTTAATGCTAAGAACAACTTCTGAAAGTTTGATGTCGATCCGTTAAAGCGTTCGACTTTAAATGAACGGAAACCAAATTGTTTACGGACAGACAGATGGACAGACAGACAGACTGATAACATAATACAACTGTTTTTCAAACGGACGTATAAACATGGATCCGGCAGTTGCAGTGGAACTCCTTGAGTCAACCACTGAATATCTGCCCAAGTCTGAATCTCTTGTTTTACTTGGTTCGATAAGACGATGTTCGTTTCGAGCAAATGAATCTTCACACTCCAAGTCTGAGTGAAAAATATCTGGAGTGGACGTGTGCATAAGCACCCCATCTGAATAAGGTCTGCAGCAGCTCCACACAAACCCATCAGTCACATGAATTCTCTCACTGTTACTATGTCTGAGTGTAGACAAAAGCGAGCATAACAACTGACTAATTTTGCTCTGGGTAACGGAAGACGAACCTTATTGTTGTGTGTCTCGAAGCTCATTCCCAAGTGAATGAACGACTTGGACGGAACTAGATCTGACTTCTTTTCGTTTATGATGAAACCGAGATGTCGGAGTAATTGAACATCGTTCTGAAAAGTTAATCTGTTGCCGTATCTCTGAAGAATGTCGTCCAAGTAGGCCGGCGTTACCGCAGACGAATGAGCTCGGAAATGTGTCATTACAGAGATCATTATTCGAGTGAAAGCCCAGGGTGCTAGATGGAGTCCGAAGCACATTGCTCGGAACTGATAAATGACTCCTAGGACAGTGAAGGTACTTTCTGAACGTTGGATGTACAATGACATGAAAGTACGCATCCTTGAGATCTGTGCTCGCAGCATAATAGTTCACTCGAATGCTCGCTCTCACCGATCGAATGATCTCCATATAAAACTTTGGAGCCACGATCAGCTTGTTTATACAGCTGAGATCTATAACTGGACGGAACGAGCCGTCTGGTTTTGGTACCAGGAACAGGTGACTGTAAAAACCGGGAGATTCCTGGTTTTCTACGACCTCTATTGCAATCTTCTCCAGAAGAGATTGCACCTCTGATAGAAGCGAATCTCTTTTCTGAAGGTTGGACAGAAGCTGAGTCCATCCACTGGAGCGCAATAGAGGTTCTGACCTTCACCTCCTGGACCTGTGAGGCTTGCAGGAAAGGAAACTACGTCCTCCCCGCCCAGCGCCTCGACCAGTCGACCTAGGGGCATCTGACCGGTTGTCTCAGCTAGCATTTCGTTCCCTACTTGAGTCACTACTCTGACGGTCTCTGGAGTAAGAGCTAGAGGATTTTTTAGATCCTCTATAGGAGCTTCCCTTGGACGTACACGCACCAGAAGCTCCTGATTTACTCCTCTCTGCTGAGTCCGGTTTCTTAGAAACAGACTTAAAGAGCAGAGAATCTGAAGCTTTCTTGGTAATCTGATCATAGAATAATGAAAGCTTACCATCAAAGAGAAATTCTCCTGAGACCAGAGTGACTCGAAAAGAGATTTTCACCTTAGAATCCACCCTAGTGGATGAAGCCAGGGCAGCATCACGTCTGGCTAACTCCAAATTTGCCACTAAAAGGGCGGAGTTATACGTGGAAAATGTGATTGCCCAAGAAAGAACTCTCAAGGAAGTTTGAACATCCTGGAATTCTTTACCATCGAGACATAGCGCTAATGCTCTAGTATGGTGATCTGCGTATGATAATGTGTCTAAACTGGCTCTATTAGACGAGATTGTCGTCTCGAACGTACTGGAGAGAATCGACATAGTCGCAGGCAATGACAATTCCAAGTCTTCGTCCTGGTCGTCTAAATGCAGAGGAACTCTCGGCACGCCCTTTCCTGCCGTAGCAAATTTATTCCTATTGTTGATGAACGGCAAATATAGAGCATGTTGCAATAAGAAACTGGTTCTGCCTGTCTTAGAGGTTAACTTAAAAATAGCGTCATTCAGCAATTCAAACGTCCGTGAGACATTGCTGGACTGGACCGGATACTTAGGAACATCATCCTTAGTCCGGCTGAAAAAGTCTGTATCCAGTGATGCTATCAGTCTCTTATCCAGTATTGCAGCCCTCTGGTCCGATGGAACAACCTCTGAAAGGTGTTGACGGATAAAATCCACTGCCACCTTATGCTGTTCCAGAAGGCAAAAATCCAGCTCCGCAGTTTCCCTTTCACCATCCGACTGGACCAGATGCGAATCTCGGTCGTCCCTGTCCGACACTGCAGAGGAACGGACCGACCCAGCTTCCTCCGACAGTTCCCGATCTGAAACTGTTTCCAAAGGCTGCTGGGACGCTGCGATGAGTTGTGCTATCTGTGATAGCAAGTCTGTCACAGAGGCCTGTGGAGCTGCTGTCTTACGTTGCTTAGCCGCTGGAAGCTCCTGGGACGGAACATCCCGCATAATCCTTTTATGCGTACATTGGCTCCTGGATGGAGTGACCTAGATGGCATGGAATCCTTTGTCGGCGAAGCAGACTGGATATCTGAGGTCACGAAGCCAAGGTGCGGTCGTGCGTGCTGGCGTGTATAAGAGGAAGCCAACAGACTAGCCAACGCCGGCTGTCTATGCGACGGAGCGTCCCGAATGGGAGGAGTGGATGTATGCTCTGACTGACGAACGTTATGCACAACAACATCTGGCCCCAGATGTTGTTGTAAGAGAGAGGGGCCTCTCTCACTCGTGGTCTGGGTAGACCTATACGAGCTTGCTACTGGACTGACTGGCTTCCTCTGATCCATCCTCCGATCCGTTGTCGCAGGGTGTGCGTGATCCGAGATTATAGTGCTTGCAACACGCTTTTTCCTCTCCTGGACCGCAACGGACATACCCGGCGTCACATCACCGACATTACGATAGATCCACCTGTCGAGCTAGCTGGCGACAAGACCATAAATCCTTTTTGGGACCTAGGCACTTGTCTGATTTCATTGAGCACTTTTGCCGCTAGCTCTTCATTGATTTGTGACGACGGCAGCACACTTCCAGAAGACATCATGGAAACATCACCCTGTTCTTATTCCTCTGAAAAAGAGACTAAAAAACTAGAGTGACCCTGTGGTGAGAGGACCGGCATCGATCTCTCACCACTAACAATGTACTGTGACACGTCTCCAACGTTTGTCATCCCAACTGGCACAAACCGTACAAGAATTAGTGCGAGTACAGTGACTACAGCAAATACAATGAGCATGAGAATCCGAGGAAGACTTCCTCGATTTACAATTTGAACAATATTCTTTCATAATTAAAAATATTATACAGCCATAGTACTCGCACTAACCCTCGAAAATACAAAGATATATAATAATAATACAATCCATATCAAAATTTCGAAAAACAATTCAAAAGAAAATTTTTGAAAAAAAAAAAGATTTTGACAAGAGCTCAAGTTCCCAAAGGCAATGATGAGTCCAAATGGATCCCAAAAGAGCCTAAGTGTGGACAAAATTTTTAAAACAATTCTAAAAATTAATGTTACACTTACGGATAATATTAATGTATCTGACTACATAAAAAAAACTTACAGAAGACAAGGAATCACTAACAGAAAGTAATCGTTGTCAACATAAACAAAAGTCAATAAAAACCGGAAACAAAACTTCAGGCACTGAAAAACATGGCCCGAAGTCAGTAACCAATTTTAAACACTACCCGATGTAAAACAGAATCTTCCACAGAAAAAACTGGAATACATCAGATGGTAGATACATGACCAAAACGCCTAAACACCCCAAGGGTGAGGACGTAACCATGGGGATAACAGAATAAACATTCTGTAACTAAGCTAAACTCCCAAGAAATTTCAATAAAAAAAATTTCAAAATTATTCCAAAAGCATCGGAGATTAGCAAGGGGGGGTTCAAAGGAAGGGAGAGAGGAAACACTTAACAAACAGTGGAGATTTCATAGCAAGAATGAAAACATCAGGCCCATGCCCCGAAATTAGGGAACATGAAATAATTTTACATAAAAATTATAAGTTACAGCCCTGAACACATCCTTCCACTGTTTCTTCCTCTCATCCTCTTATTTCATCCTTGGATCCACCATATCCATCATGATTATGTGTCTGGCATCATTTTAACTGAGATTATAAGCACAGAAGTCAGTGAGATGTTACTGACAGAAGGGCCAAACAAAGAATGAGGATTTGGCGCCAATTTCGGGACAAAAGTATGGAGGACCATATAGATTTTTTGATTTGGATGCAAATTTTGGGGATTGGGGGTCTGGGTCATTGGGTACAGTATAAAAATATTGTCTCTTGATAAATGCACATGTACACATAACCCAATCAGGAGAAAACAGCACCAATTCTCGTTGGCAAAAATGGCACCAAACTGGCGAAAACAGCAAACTGGCAACACTTTCTGTAGCACGATCAAATATTTTACTTTTTCATTGGGTCATGTTTTATTTCCTTTCCTTTTATTTGTTTGGGGTGGGGGGGGTCGATATTTTTTTTACAAAATCTTTTTTTCCCCATATGTACACGAGGTTCAAGATTCGAAGGTTTTAGATACCATTGGCTGTTATCCTGATATCAGTTGGGTGCAATCCTTTCCTTCTATTACAACATTTACAGGAGTGGTAAATGCTCAATGAAAGTTGGGGGAGGGGAGATCTGGCAATTGCCCACCAGGGAGACGAATTTGAAAAACCTATCAACTAAAATGTCATTTCCTTCGGGTTGGAAGATGGTTGAAGTTGAAGACATTTATAAGTAGATTCAGTTATATTTGCATTAAATTTCTTACATGCAATGAGGAGGGGGTGGGGGTTTGGGTGGGGTGGGGGGGTTTGGTGGGGGTGGTCATGCCCGAAAAATTTTGAGATCACCCAAAAACTGTCATGAAAATTTTACCCTTTACTTGATTGGTGCCATACCAGTATGCAGTGCACACTTGAAGTGAAAATCAAATCTCGCCCACGTTTGGATGGGGTTTTCACATCCACTGGAAAGGTGCACTGCATACTGGCAAGGTTGAATAGTCCGATAAAAGATCCTATTTCGCCATTTTAATTTTTTTAAACCAGCATAAAATTTTATTCTTGATTATTTTGCAATTGCCGAAAAATTCATTATTTGTCAGAAAAGTGTTGTTTTGATCGACTGGGGGAGAGGGGGTCCCCACCCCCAGCTCATATGCCCAGGTGAATTCCTGCATATAGTGTTATGTTCTCATTTTCAGAAAACTGTAGACTCTATAAGGAATCTAGTAATATACCTATTCAAAAAAGTGTTGAGTGGCATCCATGGCCTCAGCCACCCCACAGGCCCCACCATCTCTAGATATTGAGAATGTGGATGGTGGATTACAACTAAATCATGGTGGGGATGATTTTCCACTCAATTGATATTTAACAATTTTTTCATATATTTTTAGGGAGTGCTTATTTCCACCTACGTATGTGGTAATAAGCAAACCCCAGGGAAATCATTAGTACCACATACCTTTTTATCCAGGTTAAATTTGCTTATGTGACTGTGTTGAGTGATTTTAATGGAAATAATTGTGGAATTACATGTGTGAAACTTAGAATTAGAATAATAAATTACATGTGTCCTTTTATATTTTAATAAATGAAATTTTAGTAATTTTTCACAACTGAATTCTTGCAGATTATCTGACAAATACATTACTTTATTTCAATAAACTTTGGTTACTGATTAAGATATTCAGTATTGTTCCCGGAAAATCTCAATAATAATTAATCTGACTAATGATAGAAAATAATATCAAAATTCAATGCAGCTGTCATAAAATTAATTGAAATACTGAGCAATAAAGCCCGATTCTTCTAAATGTAATTACTATTGGATTTGCAAAGACAATTTTGATGGTTGAAGTGTGAATTTTTACGGGAAGTTGGTTAGATGGGAATTTATGGTTGTGAAATTTGTTTGTGCCAATTTACTGGAGAATGATCTAGGTCATTTTCCAATAAATGTCTATCAATGATGGGATCAGGAGGCCAAAATTCAACCATACATCCCACAGGGGCATTCTTTCCTCATTTCCTTTTCTCATCTTCCTGCATTCAGACAAACTGCTTTATTGCCCAGTGCAGATAAAAAATGACACTTGCAAAAATTGGCCTTTATGTTGAGTAAAGGATTATATAATACGTGTACACCCAACCCACCCCACCTCCCTGGCAATTTCTCAGTCCCCTCAGCTGAAATATTAACCCTTCTGCAGGTCCTTTTTCATTGGTAGCTTGTTTAACTTAGTGAACAAACACGATAGCATGTCTAAGTGTGAGGTGGTAGGGAATGGTATAAGGACAGCTGGCCCTCCTGGACACTTGTCTTCTATCTAAAAAAAACACCCTCGACCGTGCAGAGGAGGGTGGGGGATCAAGTCCTATAAAATGGGCAGCGTGGGTGTAAACGACTGTCTTCATTTAAATCTCTCTTGTGTTCACAATTAGCCATTGTTGTTGAAAAGTGACCTTAAACACCAAAAAATTAATCAATATTGATATTTAAGGTCACTTTCTGCAACAGTGGTTAATTGTGACCACAACAAGGGTTAAAAGGTATAAAGACAAGTTTAGTCCATCATTTATTGCCATGCTGCCCATTGTAGAGTACTTTGATTCCAGGAATTGGTTACTACAGTCAATAAGCACTACTTCACACTTCCTGGGGTTCATACCCACCTCCCTCCCCCCCCCCCCCCCCCAATGAAAACAGACACACCTGTATATGAATCAATTAGATAAATACCAAATAAAACAGTCACACCTGGAGATAAAATATATGTGGTACTAATGCTTACCCTGTGGTTGCTTATTTCCACATGCGTATGTGGTACTAATGCTTTCCTTGGGGTTTGTTTATTTCCACATATGTATGTGGTACTAATGCCTGCCTAATTTTAAATGGACTGTACACATAATGTTCTCGAAAGTTTCAATACATCCTCTTCCTCATGTATTTACACACCACTGTATTTGGTTTCTTAACAATTGGTCTTGAATTAGACAAATTTTGGTTATTTGGGTGATTTTGGGGTTTTTGTCTACAGGTGGACAGTTTTAAAAACTAAGATTGCTGGCTAATTTATGCATATTGTGTTAGTTCTTTTCCACACCAAAAATAATCCAATTCCAAATCACCATTTGGAAGTTCTTGCTTAACTAGTTGAGTGCTAGAATCCACTATCAGGGTTATCAGAGCAAAAGCCAACATTTTCCTTATTCATGTTTCATATTCAGTCAAATGCAAAGATTTTGTTTATATAAATTTGTTTTATTACAAATCTGCAGGCACTCTCCATTAATTTGTAATGAAACAAATTTTGAATAACAAATTCAGACCACCAAAAGTAATCTATCCCTCAACCAGTTAAACTCCAAACTCAAAATGACGGTCATTTTTGATAGCTGTCAAACCCTAAACATGAAATTTTTATCTTGTCGACATGCACAATTGTATCAAATTTCATAACAATTAGCTTTGAATTAATTGAGTTATGGTGATTTTTTTTTGTCTAGATGGATGAAGAGACAGATGGAAGGCCTGACAGAAAGATAGACAAAAGACGGATAGCTATATTTATTTATTGCGATTTAATGACACTTTCAACATCCAGGGTCACCTCGTGTCGGACAGTTTTGCAGGTAGAGGAAGCCGAAGTACCTGGAGAGAACCACCCAGCAATGGCGAGTAACTGTCAGACTCCCCAATGTACTAACTCCACACAATCAGGGTCAGCATTGGTTGAAGACAAGTGTACCATCGACGTGCAGTATTCCTTAGTACACAATGCCACCATGCCCCCACGTGGACAATTGGGATTAAGTGTCTTGCCCAAGGACACAACGCAGTTTCCACAGGTGGGATACAAACCGAGGACCTCTCGTCTTGCAGCTTGCATCTCCACCTACTGAGCCACCACGCTCCCACTGATATCTATATCCCTATTGGTTGGGGGGGGGGGGGGGGATAAAAAGTTAAATAGTGCCTGGATAACAAGTGACAATACTTTGAAAGGTTTATATTGAATACATGTTAAGATCCTGCTAAAACTGTATAACTAACAAAGAAAATGCCATTAAAATCACCTTTGTAACAGCATCCAAACAGTCCCAACTTGCATGAAGAATTCTGTCATCAGATGATGAAAACAGTGAAATCAACCCCTGGAACAATTGTGGTAAGTGATCTGAGTAGTCCAACTTTGTTTGCCGACAGAAAGCATGTAAAATAGTCACAGCAGCATAACATCGATTTGGTGGAGAATTCTTTGTGGCAGTTAATAAATCAACAATAACAGTATGTACTCCAGCCTCTGTCTCAACAGATAAAACCACTTTCTTACAGTATTCCAATTCCTACAACACAAAATAACAATTAAAGCTTTAATTCTTTTTCAGTCATGTATCTTAACACAAACAAGAGGCCACAAGGTCCTGAGGCACTCAGTTGACAAAGTTGTTTAAAGAAGAACTTAAGGGTCACATTCAACATGTATTGCTAGTTAACACTTCAGAGGAATGAAGTCATGTAATTATCTTGTTGACCACGTCTGATGATTTTTCTAGTATTCAGATGCTACCACAGATTTCCAGCAATGCTAAAATGGGCTGCTTTCCAGAATCTGGAATTTCAAATTTCTATCTCCTCTTAACCTATGGAAGAAATTGTTAGATTTTCTGCTTTAAAATAAGTTTTGAAGGATTTTGAGTGATTGAGTGTAAAAAAATAACCCTTTTGACCCCCCTAGGGGTGGGGGGGAGGGGAAGTGTTAAAATTTATTTTTTACGCCACATCACTCATAACCAATTGAAAACTCTTTTTAAAGAAAAAAATAAGGCCATAGGCCAGATAGACGGGTCGGGGATCAAATTTCGTTTTACCCCAAATCAGTCAACATCCTTCAAAACTCTTTATTTAGCTAACAAAAAAAAACCACCACAAAACTTAAAAAATTTATAGTAATTTATATATTTTTTATACTTACCAATGACCCAGACATAGCTGGTGCTAACTCTTAAAAATCTAGGGCCAAACACAAATTTTGCCCCCCAATCCCCAAAATTTGCATCTAAAACCCAAGAAATCATGTCCTGAATGGCCCTCCATACTTCGCCTCTACTGCGCATGCGCAGTGTCAAGGAGGTCCCGGAATTGGCGCCATTTATCATTCTTACGAACAGTGCCTGGTCAGCGCTATGTACTCAGCAGGGAGGTAGAGTTCCCAACTCCTGGGAGGGCCATCCCCGTCTGGGTCATTGGTAAGTATAAAAAATATATAAATTTTTTAAGATTTTTATACTGTACCAATGACCCAGACATAGCTGAATAGTAAAAAGGCTGGAGGGCCTAGGACGTAGAGGAAAATCCAATAAGCTCAACTATATAAAATAGAGTCATCCCCTCGAGGAGAAAAGGAGTATCAGGCTTTACATGTATCTTTCTTATTTATGATAAATTAGAAAGATACAACACCCTCCATAATTGAGCATCATAACATTCATGTTCTCTATTAACATCCAGTATAATCCTTATACTAATTATTTATAAAGTAAGCCAATAAATAAAGTTAGTCCAGAGAATTGAGACTCTTTATACTCTTTTAAAAGTGTCCGAGGATTGTATATTAACTCCCGTTTGACACGTGACATATACAAATGCTATACTTTAAAAATATGACATGAATGAATTTTTAAACATTTTTAAACATTAACTTTCACTTTAAAACCATCCCGGTAACAACTCAGAATTACTGACTGCGGAGGAAGTATCCCCTTGTTTTCACTATAAAACAGGTGATACAAGGGAACACCCTCCCCTCCCCCCCCCCCCTTCCCCTTGCCCTGGGTCAAATAGCCCAGAGCGAAAAGGGCAGCAGGACGGAGTCACTACCTGAACAGAAAGCCTGCATAACTATAGTTGCAACTATTTAGTGAACGACATTCTGAGCAGCAGATAATGGACCTAAACAAAGCAGGTCTCCAGAAATGGACTCAATAGTTCTGAGATAAAAATTCGTGAATGTGGATGGCTGAGACCAATATGCAGCCTTCATTAAATCTGTAATAGCAACACTATTTGCATAAGCCTAAGATGTAGAAAGGGCTGTTACTTAATGAGCCGAAATCTTACGCACAGACTGCTGAGTTGAAGATAGATTATCATAAGCAGTACGGATAGTTAATTGAATCCATCAAGCCATAGAATGGACCGTAATGTCCTTTCTATTAGGAATAAGAGACAGAAAGAAGCGTTTGAGTCCCTTTCTGATAAACTGAGATCTTGTTTATAAATACATAAAGCTCTAACCGGACAGAGTAAAGGCCTGTGCCCGTCTGAAGATGGAAGGGCCTTAATAACAATAGGTTCCGGATATTTATTAGGAGCCTGATTCTTAGCTAAAAAACCCACATTAGTAGTGAAGGTGATAGTGTTCCCAACACTACGATAATGAGAATCATTATTAGGAGCCTGATTCTTAGCCAAAAAGCCAACATTAGTAGTAAAGGTAATAGTGTTCCCGTCACTACGACAGTGAGAATCGTCCACCGATAGTGCATGAAGCTCACTGACTCTTCAAGCAGAAGAGAAAGCTAAGAGAAATGCTGTCTTATAAGACCAGAATTTGAAATCTACTGACTCAAGAGGCTCAAATGGTTTCCTTTTAGTTAAGAAGAACCCAAGCTAAATTCATTTAGGAATTAATCTAAGGGTTCTAGGACTATTTATCGAAGAGTTTCTAACTAATTTAGATAAAGAGACATTAGATTCAATTGTAAACTATCATGGTTTGCATAGGTATTAGATAACATAGACCTATAACCTTTAATAGTAACAGGCTGCAGTTGATCTCGTCAAACAAGTATACTAGAAAGTTTGCAAAGTCTGGTATGGAGGGATCAAAAATATCAACAAAGTTAAAAAATTTATAGTAATTTCTATATTTTTTATACTTACCAATGACCCAGACATAGCTGGTGCTAACTCTTAAAATATAGGGCCAAACACAAATTTTGCCCCCCAATCCCCAAAATTTGCATCTAAAACCAAAGAAAACATGTCCTGAATGGCCCTCCACACTTCACCTCTACTGCGCATGTGCAGTGTCAAGGACGTTTCGAAATTGGCGCCATTAATCATTCTAATAACCAGTGCCTGGTAAGCGCTATGTACTCAGCGGGGAGGCAAGAGTTCCCAACTCCTGGGAGGGCCATCCCCGTCTGGGTCATTGGTAAGTATAAAAAATATAGAAATTACTATAAATTTTTTAACATTTTTATACTGTACCAATGACCCAGACATAGCTGAATAGTAAAAAGGCTGGAGGGCCAAGGACATAGAGCAAGATGGAATACGCTCAATAATATAAAATAGAGTCATCCCCTGTAGGGAAAAAGAAGTAATAGGCCTTACATGTATCTTTCTTATTTATGATAAATTAGAAAGATACAACACCTTCCAAAATTGAGCATCATACATCCATGTACTCTATTAATATCCAATATAATCCTTATACTAATAATTTTTAAAGTAAGCCAATAAATAAAGTAAGTCTAGAGAATAGAGACTCTTATACTCCTTAAAAGAGTCTGAGGATTGCATAATCATGTCCGTTGACACATGCAATATTCAAAAGCTATACTTTAAAAACTAAGACTTGAATGAATTTTTAAAACATAAACTTCTCACTAAACAACCATCCCAATAACAGCTCAGAATTACTAACTCCGGAGGAGGTATCCACTTGTTCTCATAGTAAAACAGGTGACCCAAGGGAACACCCTCCCCCCCCCCCCCCCCCCCCCTTTTCTTGTCCTGGGTCAAATAGCCCAGAGCGAAGAGGGCAGCAGAACGGAGTCACTGCCGAAACAGACAGCCTACCTAGCTATAGTAGCAACTGTTAAGTGAATGACATTCTGAGCAGTAGATAATAGACCTAACAATAGAGGCCTCCAGAAATGGACTCGATATTTCTGAGATAAAAATTCATGAATGTGGATGGCTGAGCGCAATGAGCAGCCTTCAAAAATCTATAATAGCGACACTATTAATGTAAGCCCAAGATAGAGAAGAACTCTTACTTCATGAGCCGAAATCTTAAGCACAACTGCTGAGTCAATGATATACCATAAGCAGTACCGATAGTTAATAGAATCCATTAGCAATAGAATGGAGCGTAACGTCCTTCTACTAGGCATCAAAGACAGAAGAAGCTTACGCCCGTAGTAATAAACAGATATCTGTTTATAAATACATAAACTCTAACCGGAGAGAGTAAAGGCCTATGCCCGTACGAAGACGGAAGGACCTTAATAACAATAGGTTCCGGATATTAGGAGCCTAACTCTTATGCAAAAATCCAACCTAAATAGTAAAGGAAGTAGTGATTCCGAAACTACGAAAGTGAAAATCATCCATCAATAGTGCATGAAACTCACTGACTCTTCAGTAAAAGAGAAAACAACAGAATTACTGTCTAAAAGGTCAGAATTTGAAAACTACTGTTTCCAGAGGCTCAAATGATTACTTAGCTAAATAAGAACCGAAGTTAAATTCCATATAGGAATTTAATCTAAAGATTCTAAGTCTATTTATCAAAAAGTTACTAACTGACTTAGATAAAGAGACATTAGACTCAATTGTAAACTATCCTAGAGTGCATAGGTATGAGGTAACATAAACCTATAACCTTAAAAATAACAGGCTGCAGTAGATCTTGTCAAACAAGTATACTAAAAAGTTGCAATGATTAGTATGGAGGGATCAACAATATGAACATAATGATTCCTACACCAACGACGGAAGAGCCTCCACTTTAGCCGCATAGAATAGCGAAGAAGAGGATCTCCTATAGTAAGAAATCGCGTCCAAAGCTCGTCCAGTACAATGCTTACAATGCAATACGGACCACACAACGGAATACATGAAGGTTGCGACCTTGCGGATTGTGATAAAGATGACACGATTTACCCAGCGAAAAAAGATCCTCTCATTGAGGAAGATTTCACATTAAGTCCCACAGTAGACAACAGAGTAAAACCCATGGTCTCTGTGAAGATAGAGATGCTATCAACAGAAATGTATTGTGGTTGTTTATCTTAGCAATACCTGCTGAAACAACAGCGCCGGAGGATACGCGTATCCTATCATTCCGTCCTATAGATCAATAGAGCGTAAACAACATTAGCTCAGAGATCCGGACAAGCCAACACATACGTCTGCAATTGATTAGCAAGCTGTGTCGTAAATAAATCATCATTGGGCGGTCACATAGATAGCAAATCTGATTGAATACTTGTTTGTTGAGAGTCCATTCTGACAGCAACAAGCGACCCCTAAGTGAACGGGAGTCCGGGAAAACAATCAGACGACCCGGAATATGACGGACCAAAACAGAACTTGGTGTACTATAACCAACAGACGGATTCTTTCCATTAAATTGAATAACGGAAACGAATGAGTGTCTCCCTGGTTCCGGAGATACGCCACTACTGTCGAATTAACGGACAGGATTTGGGCATGCGTTTCTGAATAATGTTCATGCAATGACATAAAGCAAGCCTAAAAAACATTATTCCGTGGAAGATAATTGGTTGCTAAGAGACTGCGGAACCCAAAGACCCTGGCACTTCGAATCCGTTGGGATCAATATTATATCCCAATCTGTTTGACTGGCAACCGTCATAACTGCAACACTCGGGTCCGGCAACTGCAGTGGCACTCTCTGAGTCAACCACCGAATGTTTGCCCCAGTCTGAATCTCTTGTAACACTAGATAGACAAGAGAACGTGTAAATCGAGCAATTCATGGATTGCTGAAAAGTTGCCGTCGAAGAGAAGCTTCTCCGAGAACGAAGCGACTCTGAGAGAGTTCTTAACCTTACTATCCACGCGCGTGGATGTAGCTAGGGCTGCGTCACGTCTAACCAACTCCAATCAGCCACTGAAGGGCGGAGTTATACGTGAACAAACTACTGCCCTCAAAAGAAATCACATTGAGAATAATATCCCGTAAATCTTTTCTTGAAGACGTAATGATAACGCCTCAGTAAGGTGGATTACGTATGATAAAGCATCTAAGTTAAGTCTACTAGACATCATTGTCGTTTCAAACATTGAAGTTGGAAAAGACATAGACGGCGAAAAAGAATATTTCCAGTCTTTAACCACACCGTCTAGACGCATATGAACTCTCAGTATGCCCTGCTCTGCCAAAATAAACTATTCGTATAAATGATAAAACGGCAGAAATGAGCAACGCGGACAAGAAACTAAACTATCATGCTTGGTAGCAGGCTAGTATGCATATATAGCGTCGAAAAATGAAACACATGTTGTAATGAAATTATTGGACTGCGTCGGTAAGTCAGGGACAATGTCCCTGAAGCGATCCAAAATTCCGAGTCCAATGACGCTATAAGTCTCTTATCCAACATCGCAGCAATGTAGTCCGAAATAACAATCACTGGAAGATAATGCCAGAAGATATGAATGGCAGCTTCCGATACTACAAAAGGGAAAACTCGAAATCTTTCGAATCCCTTTCGCCATCCTGTCGGACCCTATAAAGCGTTCGGTCGTCCGTACCTGATGCAACCGCGGACCGCACCGACCCAGCGCCGTCGGATAATTCCTGATTCGACCAAGAAACTGTCAATTGCTGGGATGCTGCGAAACAACTGTGCTAACTCGGATAGCACGTCCGTCACTGAGGCCTGAGGAGAAGCGGTCCTACAATGCATTGCCGCTGGAAGCTCCGTGATCGTTACCCCGTGCATACTACCAATATGCGAGCGAACGGAGTGTATAGGCCTCGTGTCCCTTGGCTACCGGATGGCGTGACCTATTCGCCATGGAATCACTGAATGACGAAACTGATCGGATACTCGAGGTCACGTAGCCAATGTGCGGTCGTGTGCCCTGCTGTGAGGATGAGGAAGCATTATCGACAGTCTCTCGGACTGTCAATGTAACGGAGCGTCCCGACCGACAGACATATGCTCCGAATGTAAAATATCTGAACCACAACATGCGGTCCCCTATGTTGTTGGACGAGAGAGGGACCTCTCTCGCTCACAGCCCGGACGGACCTGGACAAGCCAGGAACCGGACTAACAGGCTTCCTCCGATCTGTCCTCAATCTGCCGTCACTGGGTGAGTACTAAAGTAATTAAAGTGCTCGCATCACCCAAATCTCCTTCCTAGACTGTAACGGACGAACCTGGCAGCCGAACCATTCGATGAATGCACACTACACCGGGTGAGCTAGCGAATGTCACTCCATAGGCGATAGACATATTCCATGAGCACTTATTGCCGCTAGCTCTTCATTAACTATGACGACAGAGGCACACTTTTGAAAGACATCTCCGTAACTTTGCGAACAAGAAACCAGAAATGCTTGGTTATAGCAAGCATATAATAATAATATATATAGCGTCGTTCAATAATTCGAAAGTTTGTGTGACATTATTGGACTATGTCGGAACTGAGAGACGATGTCCCTGAACCGAACCAAAAATTTCTAAGTCCACCGACGCTATCAGTTTCTTATCCGGCATCGCAGCATTCTGGTCCGACGAAAGAAGCTGTAGAAGACCAAGTCAGATGACATACACAACAGCATATGTTGTTCCAAAAGGGAAAGCTCGAAATCCTCCAAATCCCTTTCGGTATCCCGTCGGACCGGATGAAATTTTCGGACGTCCGTACCCGCTTCCGCGGAGCGTCCCGACCCAGAATCGTCGGATAAAAAATATGCGACAGATTCAGTTGATGCTGGGATGCTGCGATAAACTGTGCAATTTAGGAAAACACGTCCGTTCCCGAGGCCTGTGCAGTAGCGGTCTTACGATGCATTGCCGCCGGAAGCTCCGTGGACGTTGACTCCCGCACACTTCCTATGCGAACGTCCGGAGTCTGCAGGCCTCGTGTCCCTGGCTACCGGATGGTGTGACCTGGTCGCCGATGATTCTCTGACTGGCGAAGCTGACTGGATATCCGAGGTCACGTAGCCAAGAGCGGTCGTGTGCGCTACCATGAGAATGAGGAAGCCTTATTGACAGTCTACTCCGGACTGACTATATGTCGGAGCGTCCCAAGCGACGGACGTATGCTCTGAATGCGAAACATTTTGTACCACAACATCTGGGGCAGATGTTGTTGTACGAGAGAGGGGCCTCTTTCGCTCGCCGTCCGGATGGACCAGAACGAGCTATGAACCGGACTAAAAGGCTTCCTCCGTTCTCCCTCTGATCCGCCGTCACTGGGTGTGCATTTGGTTGATTTATAGTGCTCGCATCACCCCAAAATTCCTTCTAGACCGCAACGGACGAACCCGGCTGCCAAACCATTCGGTGAATGGACGCTACACCGGGCGAGCTAGCGGACGTCAAAGGCCGTCGAACCTACTAGGCTCCTCTTAGGCAATTGGCGTATTTACATGAGCACTTTTCCGCTAGCCCTTCATTAATTGTGACAACGGAGGCACACTGTTGGAAGACATCACAGATACATCACCCTAATCTTGATCGTCTGAAATTGAAATTGATAAAGTAGAGTGACCCTGCGGGGAAAGGACCGGAGTGTCCACTTCCCCAATAACATACCGTGACATACGCTTCCCATATTGTCATCGAAATCATACGATGCAGAACAGGAGTTAATGCGAGTACACTGACCACATATAGAATGATTATAAAAGTCAGAGGAAGACTTCCTCTTATTACAATTGATCAATATCCTTTCAATGTGAAAAGAAAACAAGTCCTGGTACTCGCACTAACCCCTGGCAATCAAAATACATAAGAATAATATGATCCATTAATATAGAAAAAATAACTGAAATCAAAATATTTTGAAAAAATATTTTTTCAGAACAGCCCAAGTTTCTGAAAAGTAACGTTGAGCCCCAATGGATCCCAAGCCTAAGTGTGGACAAAAATTTTAAAAATATTTTAAACAATTTATTCAACACTTACGAACAATAATAATGTATCTAGTTATGATTAAAATAACATCAAGATATTATTTTCCAGAAATCCCCCCCTCACACAGAGGGCTGTTGTAAATGTAAACAATGAATGTAAAAACACTAAAATAAGACTCCAGGCACCCAGGCCCGGAATCAGTTACCAAAAATACACTATCTGATGCAAAACAGAGACTTCCAGGGAAGAAACTGCAGAACATCAGATGGTAGATGCAGAACACAACGCCTAACCACCCGTAGGTGAAGACGTAAACATGGGGAAAAGAACAGAATTCATTCTGTTATTCAGCTAAAACTCCCAAGAAAATTTAGTAATAATAATTACAAAAACTATGCCAAAAGCATGGGAGAATAGCAAGGGGGGACTTAAAGGACAGGGAGAGAGGAAAACACTAAAAAATCAGTGTAACTAAATAATCAGAATGACAACAAAATGGCTGCTGCCTCGAAAATAGGTAACTTAACATAATTTCATTAAAAAATTTTAAGTTACAGCCCTGATAATATTCTGTCACACATTTTTCCTCTCCTCCTTCTCTATCCTCCTTAGAATCACCATTTCACTAATATTTATGTGTCTGGCATCATTTAAACTGAGATTTACAAGCACAAAGATCAGTCAGATGTTAACTGATGAAGGGCCAAACTTAGAATGATTAATGGTGCCAATTTCGGAACGTCCTTGACACTGCGCATGCGCAGTAGAGGTGAAGTGTGGAGGGCCATTCAGGACATGTTTTCTTTGGTTTTAGATGCAAATTTTGGGGATTGGGGGGGGAAAATTTGTGTTTGGCCCTATATTTTAAGAGTTAGCACCAGCTATGTCTGGGTCATTGGTACAGTATAAAAATATGATCCCTTCACCCATGACGAAAGACCTTCCACTTAACCGCATAGTATACCGAAGAGGAGGTCCTCCTACAGTTAGAAATCGCGTCCACTGCCCTGTACAATGCTTGCCGTGCAAGAAGGACCGCACAACGGAATACGTGAAGGTTGAGACCTTGCGGGTTGTGATGAAGTTGACACGATTTCCCCAGCGAAAGATCCTCTCGTGGAGGAAGTTTTCGCGGTAAGTCCCACAGCAGACACCTGAGTAGATTTATCCACGGTCTCTGTGGAGACAGAGATGCTACCAACAGAATTGTATTGAGATTGTTATCTTAAGCAATATTTGCTGAATCAACAGCGCTGGAGTGACCCTGCGGAGATACGCATATCCTATCCTTCCGTCCCACGAGATCGATAGAGCTTCTATTGCATATGCTCGGGGATCCAGACATGGTGACACATACGTCTGCAATTGATTGTTGAGTTGTGTCACAATAAGTCTATCATTGGCCGCTCCCATTGGTAGCAAATCTGATTGAATACCTGTTTGTTGAGAGTCCATTCTGATGGCAACAAGCGACCCTTCCGTGAAAGGGAGTCTACTAATACATTCAGACGACCCAGAATATGATGGACCGAAAGCAGAACTTGGTGTTCTAGAACAACAGAAGGATTCTTTCCGTTAAATTGAATAACGGAATGGAATGAGTGCCTCCCTGGTTCCCGATATACGCAACTACTGTCGTATTGTCGGACAGGATTTTGGACATGCGCTTTCTGAATAATGTTCATCCAATGACATAGTGCAAGCCAAACTGACATCATTTCTTGGATGTTTATGTGCTTGCCTAGAAACCGCGGAACCCAAAGACCCTGGCACTTCGAATCCGTTGGGATCAATGTTGTACCCCAGCCTGTTTGATTGGCATCCGTCATAATCATAAAACTCGGATCCGGCAACTGCAGTGGAAGTCCCTGAGACAACCACTGAATGTCTGCCCAAGTCTGAATCTCTTGTTACACTTGATTGACAAGAGAACGTCTATATCGAGCAATTCATAGATTGCCGAAAGGTTGCCGTCGAAGAGAAGCTTCTCCGAGACCGAAGCGACTCTGAGAGAGTTCTTCACCTTACTATCCACGCGCGTGGATGTAGCTAGGGCTGCGTCACGTCTAACCAACTCCAGGTTTGCCACTGAAGGGCGGAGTTATACGTGGAAAAGCTACTGCCCTTGAAAGAAATCTCATTGAGGATCATATCCTGGAATTCTTTCCCTTGAAGACGTAATGATAACGCCTTAGTAAGGTGGTCTGGGTATGATAAAGCGTCTAAGTTAAGACTGTTAGACATTATTGTCATTTCCAACGTCGTGGTTGGAATTGACATAGACGGCGATATAGACAATTACAAGTCTTCAGCCTCGTCGTCTAGCCGCAGAGGAACACTCGGTATGCCCTGTCCTGCCGTTTCGAATTTATTCCTTGAATTGATGAAAGGCAGAATTAGAGTATTTGCGGACAAGAAACCAGCCTTGCTCGTTTTGGTAGCAAGCTTATATATAGCGTCATTCAATAATTCAAATGTTCAAACTCTCGGTATGCCCTGTCCTGCCGTTACAAATTTATTCCTTGAATTGATGAAAGGCAGATTTAGAGCATTTGCGGGCAAGAAATCAGACCTTGCCTGTTTTGGTAGCAAGCTTATATATAGCGTCGTTCAATAATTCGAATGTTCTTGTGACATTATTGGACTGTGTCGGCAACTCAGGGACGATGTCCCTGAACCGATCAAAAATAAATTCTGTGTCCAATGACGCTATTAGTTTCTTATCCCGCATCGCAGCATTCTAGTCCGACGGAACAACCTCTGGAAGATAATGCCGGAAGAAAACTATGGCAGCTTCTGTTGTTCTGAAAAGGAAAGCTCGAAATCCTCCGAATCCCTTTCGCCATCCTGTCGGACTCTATGAAGAGCTCGGTCGCCCGTACCTGATGCTTCAGCGGAGCGTACCGACACAGCGTCGTCGGATTATTCCTGATCCGACAGAGATTCTGTCGTTTGCTGGGATGCTGCGATAAGTTGTGCTATTTTGGATAGCACGTCCGTCACTGAGGCCAGTGGAGAAGCGGTCTTACGTTGCTTTGCCGCTGGAAGCTACGTGTACATTGACCCGTGCATACTTCTATTATGCGAGTGTCCGGAGTCTACAGGCCTCGTGTCCCTTGGCTACCGGATGGCGTGACCTGTTCGCCATGGAATCCCTGATTGGCGAAGCTGGCTGGATATCCGTGGTCACGTAGCCAAGGTGTGGTCGTGTGCGCTGCCGTGAGGATGAGGAAGCCTTATCGGCAGTCTCTCAGACTGTCTATATAACGGAGCGTCCCGAGCGGCGGACGTATGCCCCGAATGCGAAACGTTTTGTACCACAACATCTGGTCCCAGAAGTTGTCGTACGAGAGAGGGACCTCTCTCGCTCGCAGCTCGGATGGACCTGGACGAGCTAGGAACCGGACTAATAGGCTTCCTCCGATCTCTCCTCTGATCCGTCGTCACTGGGTGTGCACTTTTGTCTAATTATAGTGCTCGCATCACCCAAATCTCCTTCCTGGACCACAACGGACGAACCCAGCTGCCGAACCATTCGATGAATGGACGCTACACCGCGCGAGCTACCGGATGCCAACGCCGTCGATCCTACTAGGGACCTCTTAGGCGATTGACATATTTCCATGAGCACTTATTGCCGCTAGCTCTTCATTTAACTATGACGACGGAGGCACACTTGAAAGACATCATGGTAACTTTTGCGAACAAGAAACCAGACTTGCTTGTTTAATAGCAAGCATATAAATATATATAGCGTCGTTCAATAATTCGAAAGTTCCTGTGACATTATTGGACTGTGTCGGAAACTGAGGGACGATATCCCTGAACCGATCAAAAAATTCTTGTGTCCACCAACGCTATCAGTCTCTTATCCGGCATCGCAGCATTCTGGTTCGACGAAACAACCTCTAGAAGATAAAGCCGGATGACATGTACAGCAGCTTATGTTGTTCCGAAAGAGAAAGCTCGAAATCCTCCAAATCCCTTTCGCCATCCTGTCGGACCCTATGAAGTTTTCGGACGTCCGTACCTGATGCTTCAGCGGAGCGTACCGACCCAGCGTCGTCGGATATTACATGATGCGACAGAGATTCTGTCATTGCTGGGATACTGCTATAAGTTGTGCTATTTGGGATAGCACGTCCGTCACTGAGGCCTGTGGAGTAGCGGTCTTACGATGCTTGCCGCTGGAAGCTCCGTGTACGTTGACTCCTGCATACTTTTCTTATGCGAACGTCCGAAGTCTACAGGCCTCGTGTCCCTGGCTACCGGATGGCGTGACCTGGTCGCCGTGGATTCTCTGATTGGCGAAGTTGACTGGATATTGGAGGTCACGTAGCCAAGGTGCGGTCGTGTGTGTGCTGCCATGAGGATGAGGAAGCCTTATTGACAGTCTCTCCGGACTGTCTATATAACGGAGCGTCCCGAGCGGCGGACGTATGCTCCGAATGCGAAACATTTTGTACCACAACATCTGGGGCCAGATGTTGTTGTACGAGAGAGGGGCCTCTCTCGCTCGCAGCCCGAATGAACCGGACTAATAGGCTTCCTCCGTTCTCTCCTCTGATCCGCCGTCACTGGGTGTGCACTTGGTTGATTTATAGTGCTCGCATCACCCAAAACTCCTTTCTGGACCACAACGGATGAACCTGGCTGCCGAACCATTCGATGAATGGACGCTACACCGGGCGAGCTAGCGGACGTCAAAGGCTGTCGATGCTACTAGGGACCTCTTAGGCAATTGACGTATTTCCATGAGCACTTTGCTGCAAGCTCTTCATTAATTGTGACGACGGAGGCACACTTTTGGAAGACATCACGATACATCACCCTGTTCTTGATCGTCTGAAATAGAGATTGATAAACTAGAGTGACCCTGCGGAGAAAGGACCGGCATGGCCATTTCCCCGCTAACATACCGTGACACACGCTTCCCATGTTGTCATCGAAATTAACACATACTGAACAGGAGTTAGTGCGAGTACACTGACTACATTTATACAATGATTATGAAAGTCAGAGGAAGATTTCCTCTTATTACAATTGAACAATATCCTTTCACTGTGAAAAGAATACAAAGTCCTAGTACTCGCACCAACCCCTGAAAACAAAAATACATAATAACATGATCCATTAACATAGAAAAAATAATTGAAATCAAAAAAACATTTTTTGAAAAAATATTTTTTCAGAAAAGCCCAAGTTTCTGAAAAGTAACGTTGAGCCCCCAATGGATACCAAGCCTAAGTGTGGACAAAAATTTTTAAAATATTTTAAAAAATTAATGCAACACTTACGAATAATAATAATGTATCCAGTTATGATTAAACTAACACAAAGACAAGAAATCCCCCTCCACAGAGGCTGTTGTCAATGTAAACAAGAAGTGTAAAAACACCAGAAACATGACTCCAGGCACTGATAACCTGGCCCGAAATCAGTTACCAATAATACACTATCTGATGCAAAACAGAGACTTCCAGGGAAGAAACTGCAGAACATCAGATGGTAGATGCAGAACACTACGCCTAAACACCCATGGGTGAGGACGTAAACATGGGGAAAAGAACAGAATTCATTCTGTTATCCAGCTAAAACTCCCAAGAAATTTTAGTAATAATATTACAGAAAATATGCCAAAAGCATGGGAGAATAGAATGGGGGGACTTGAAGGAAAGGGAGAGAGGAAAACACTGAACAAGCAGTGTAATTTTATAGCAAGAATGACCACAACAGGCCCATGCCTCGAAAATAGGTAACTTAACATAATTTCATTAAAAATTTTTAAGTTACAGCCCTGATTATTTTCTGTCACTCATTTTTCCTCTCCTCCTTCTATTTCCTCCTTAGATCCACCATTTCTCTAATATTTATGTGTCTGGCATCATTTAAACTGAGATTTACAAGCACAAAGATCAGTCAGATGTGAACTGATGAAGGGCCAAACAAAGAATGATAAATGGCGCCAATTCCGGGACCTCCTTGACACTGCGCATGCGCAGTAGAGGCGAAGTATGGAGGGCCATTCAGGACATGATTTCTTGGGTTTTAGATGCAAATTTTGGGGATTGGGGGGCAAAATTTGTGTTTGGCCCTAGATTTTTAAGAGTTAGCACCAGCTATGTCTGGGTCATTGGTACAGTATAAAAATATAATCTAGAGGCTCTAAAGAGCCTGCAATCGCTCACCTGGAACTACATATAAAAATGTGATTTCCCATAGGCTTCCCATGGTAACTATGAGCTGCAATTGTGGCCATGTTTGCAACATTACATCAACATTACATGAGGATCATTGGTAGAAGGTGCCCCAGTTCTCAATCATGAGAAGTTTCAAAACACTTGACTTTGTAGTTTCAGAGGGGAAGATTTTTGCAAAATCCATCAATCAGAATCAGAGAATGTCTCTGGTGGCCATATTTTCCAACCAATGGGAACAAAAAGAGGACTGTTTGTTGAGAGTCTGCGATAGACCATTCCTGTGAAGTTTAGTTCACGTTAGCTCAGTTGTTCCAAAGAAGATGAAAATGTGATTTCCCATAGGGTTTCAATAGTAACTATAAGCTGCAATTGTGGCCATGTTTGCAACACGATCAACATTAAATGAGGATTGTTGGAAGAGGGTGTCCCAGTCATCAACCATGCAAAGTTTCAAAACATTTGCCCCTGTGGTTTCAGAGAAGATTTTTCAAAATCCACCAATCAGAATCAAAAAATGCTTCTGGCCACCACGTTTTTCAATGCACGTTAACAAAATGAGGAGCGTTTGTAGAGGACCTGCCATAGACTATCCCTGCCAGGTTTGGTTCATGTCAGCTCAGTAGTTCCAGAGAAGATGAAAATGTGATTTCCCATAGGGTTTCTACAGTAATAATAAGCCACAATTGCTGACATGTTTGCCACCCGATCAACATTAGATGAGGATCGTTGATAGAGGGTGTCTCAGTCATCAACCATGCAAAGTTTTAAAACATTTGGCCCTGTGGTTTCAGAGGAGATTTTTCAAAACCCACCACTCAGAATCCAAAAATGCTTCTGGCAGCCATGTTTTTCGAAGCACTGTAACAAACTTGAGAAGCATTTGTAGAAGACCTCCCACAGACTATCCCTGCCAGGTTTGGTTCACATCAGCTCAATAATTCCATAGAAGAAGATGAAAAATGTGATTTCCCATAGGGTTTCTATAGTAACTGTAAGCTGCAATTGTGGCCATGTTTACAACCTGATCAACATTAAATGAGGATCGTTGGTAGAGGGGGTCCCAGTCATCATTTGTGTGAAGTATCACAAGATTAGACCTGGCAGTTTCAGAGGAAACCCTCGACGAATAATTCCTATCGAACTCCCCTCACCCGCATTACTGAATTGCTCGTGTCAGTATCAAATAGTATAGGAACCGCAGGGTTCGCTCACGTCTGACCGGCTCCATAATGCCACTAAGGACAGAGGGGGTCGTGATGACCAAATAATACACCCTATAGACAAAATATCCAATCCCTAGAGTGGAAATATAATCCACAACAATAGATTGGATAGAAATGAAAAGGGAGATGAAACAATGTTCCGACATCCGATCATAAAAACCTAGATGAACTCCTTACATTTGATCTGATATCAGGAAATATATTCCTGAGGAGTTAAGTATAGGCATTTGAAGAAATGCTCAGTAATCACACTAGGTAAATATGGCATCATCAATAGGGCTTAACGTCTCATATAACTAACACCAAACCATACCGGTAGGAAGAGAATAACCTCCTCTAGCATAATGGTATCGTGTCCAATAGGACAATGAACTCAGCCTAGCTGAAGCAGCTATATGTGAAGACAATAAAAAGGCTGATAACTGCAGCCTTAGAAGCTCACTAAGGAGACTTACGATGCCAGCCATAGTTTATAAGTCTTCACCTCCATGAAGACAGATATATCAGTGTAAGTTGCGACCTTGAAAGCTCACTGAACAGAGACTTACAACTATCGTCGCGCAAGCTAGGGAATGAAGAGCTGCTATTTAAACAGCCCTAAATTCCCAAAAGACAGTTGTCTCAAGAGAAAATTATTTCAGTTATGTCACAGCATAATACTGAAAAACATCACTCATGATTCTAGCTAGGCTACTATGGTGTAAACAATAAGACTCAAGTCTATGGCACGTAGGAAAACAAACCAAAAAGCACTCTATCTTTATCGGTTTTATTCCCAAAAGACAGCGGTCAGAGCCTAGCTAATGTAGCTTAGAAGTCTTCCTCTCCATGAAGACAGATATCTAAGTGTAACTGGGACCTTGAAAGCTCACTAAATGGAGACTTACAACCATTGTCGCGCAAGGTAGGGAATGACGAACCGCTATACTAACAGCCGTAATTCCCAAACACACAGTAGTGTCAAGGTAGCTACGCAGTTATGAGTCTTTGACTTCATGAAGACATATCTGTGTCACCTGCGGCGTTTGAAAGCTCACTAAATGGAGACTTACAACACAAACTGCTAATTTAGACGAAAAGACCGCTGTAACAGTACATAAGGCTACTATGGCATCCACAATGGCCTTAAATGTGTTGACGCCAAGGAATACAACAGCAAGAGGGAAAAGACGTACTTATTCCCTCTAACAGCTCTATTCCAAACAAGACAGCTGTCTCAGCCTATCTATGCACTATCTGTCTGGCTTCGGGACGAGAAACAGGTGACTTGAAAAAACCTGGAGAATTTGATACTCGACGACCTCTATTGCTTTCATCGATAGGAGAGACTGTACCTCCGCAAGGAGAGACTCTCTTTGAAAGGATCCATCGGAAGATTTGTCCAACGCAGACATCTTGTAAGTGGGGGATCTGCTCGGAATGATAGCCGTAGGCCTTCCAAGACTACACTTTTAACCCACTGATCTTCCATGATTTCTATCCAGTTTCTCGCGAAGTTTGATAACCTTCTGCCAACTGGCAAGCAATAGAGATCTTGTCCATCACCTGTACGACTTACGAGGCTTACGGGAGGAGAAACTACGTCCTCCCCGCGAAGACCCTCGTCCCGTCAGCTTACGGGCGTTTGACCTATAGTCTTGATCAGACCTGTGCCTCTTTTCTGAGTCGCTATACTGACGACCTCCGGAGTAAGAATAAGAGGGTTTCTTGTACCCTTGCGGGTAGTTCCCTTTAGATGACTTGAAGTGAAATGGACTCGCTTACCCCGGTCTGCTGGAGCATGTTGTTGAGACACCGACTTCAACAGCAGTGCACTGGAAGCTTTCTTTGTAGCCTGTTCATAGACTAACGAAAGCTTGTCGTCAAACAGAGTATGACCAGAGACTGGAGTGACTCGGAGAGAGCTTTTCACCTTGTCATCCATAAGTGATGACGATGCAAGGGCAGCATCACGTCTGATCAACTCCAAATTTGCCACTGTCAGGGCGGAGTTGTATGTGGCATACATGACTGTCCTGGAAAGAACTCTTAAGCGATAAACAAACGTCCTTAAATTCCTTCCCATTAAGACGTTGCGCCATAGCTCTGGTAAGGTGATCTGTGTAGGACATTGTGTCCAGATTCAGTCTATTGGATGAAACAGTACATTCCATCACTTCTGAGAGTATATTGAATGAAGCAGGTAGGGACAAATCTAAATCCTCGGGCTGCTCATCTAAACGCAACCGTTTTAAATGAATGTGGTCCAAGGAACGGTATATTTATAGAAGATGTTGATAAGAAACCGCCTTTCCTCTTAGCACTAGAGAGGTTGAATATGGGTCGTCAACATGACCGAAGGCCTGCGACACCTGTCTAGACTGTAAGGGAAGGAAAGAACATCCTCTTTCCTCTGCACAAAATCTGCATCCAGAGAAGACAGCGGTTTCCCTCTAGTAGTTGCAGCTTGCTGATCAGGTGGAACAATTTCAGGATAGTACTGATGAATAAAAATCATCGCTACCATACGCTGTTCTGAAAGGGAAGGGTAATCCTCTTTCTTGTCTCTTTCACCATCTGACTAATTCAGCTGTGACGTTTGGTCCATTGCATCTGCAAGTGCAGATGACTGGACCAACCCAGCACTGTCCGACAGCTCATCATCAGAGTTTGCGGAAGGCTGCTCTTGCACTTGCTGGGATGCTGCAATCAGCTTCACAATCTGCGACAGCAAGTCCATTACCGAGGCTTGAGGAGCAGTGGTCTTGTTTTTTTGCCGCTTGCTGCTCCTGGGACAAAGAGCCGGATCCTAGCTGCCGGATGGTCCGACTTCGCGAGAGAAACCTGGCTCCATCTTCGAGCAGCTGGCTGGATATCCAAAGTCAGGTAGCTAGCATGCAGTTGTGTGTGCTTTTGTAACGTAGCGGGGGAAGCCGTGACTGTAGCCGACCCCGGCTGCAGTCTAGACAGAGTGTCCCGAGCGGCAGGTGTGGACGTAAGTTTCTCAAAACAACATTTGGCCCCAAATGTTGTTGGGTTAGAGAGGGGCCTCTCCCACTCTTTTCAGAACTCGCTGAGCCTCCCGAAAAGAAATTTGCTGACTTCCTCCCTATTTCCGTCATCGCTGGGTGAGCTTCTGAATTTGAGGTGCAAGCTCTACCCAAATCTACACTTCCTTCGACCGCAACGGACTTATCCGGTGTCACAGCTCCCACGGATGGAGTAATCGTTTCACCGGCCGAGCTAGCTGCTTGCAAGGGATTAAGAACACTAACTAGAGGCCTTATCCCTTGCTTAATGTTCATGAGCACCTTTGCTGCCAGCTCTGTTTGCTCATCACAGCGCGATGACGGTCGCACACTTTGGATGAGTGTCACAATACCATCACCATGTTCTTGTTCCTCTGAAACTGAAAAAGAAACTGAAAAACTTGAATTATTCTGCGGTGAGAGTTTGGCAGAGGAACCTCACTGCCAACGACGACACCCATCTCCAAGGTCTGTCATCCCAATGAATACATTGGGACAATAATCCATAGGCGTGCATCGACTACAGGCAAGGCAACAAGCATGTAAATCCGAGGTCGACTTCCTTGCCATTGGATTTAGAGCAGTAAGCTTTCATAACAACAATCAAAATACAAAGTCGATAGCACTCCTACAAACTCCACAATAAAATATATGATAAAGATACATGAATAATAGCAATCAAAATTAAATTCGAAAAAATAAACAAAAAAATTTAAAAAAAAAAATGCCTTAGTTCCCCAAGGGAACATGATGAACAAAAGGGCATCCTGATAGAGCCTAAGTGTGGACAAAATCCAAATTTTTTGAGCTACACTACCGGAATCATAATCAATGTATCCTACAGTAATCCTACAGTAATATAATATGAAATACTACAAAAATTTGAGGACGTTGCCAATGTAAACAACATCAAAGGAAAAAAACGGAAACAAGACATCAGGCATCCCAAAATCAGTAACCGATTAAAATGCTACCAGATGCAAAGCTAGATCTTCATACAAAGAAAAAACAATGCATCAGATAGAAGATGCAAGACCAAAACGACCTAACACCCCTAGGGTGAGGACGTAACCATGGGGATAAACAGAATAAACAATCTGTAATACACATTAAACTCCTAAGAAATTTAATAAAAAATTTTGATAAAAAAATAGCCAAAAAGCTTAGGAGTTTAACAGGAGGGCTTCAAGGAAGGATATGGAAGGAAAACTTAACAAACAGTGGATTAATCATTAGCAAGAATGACGACGTCAGGCATATGTCCCGAAATTGGGAAACATGAAATAATTTTTATAATTATTATAAAGTTACAGCCCTGAACATTTGAAATCAGCGTTGTTCACTTCCATCATCCATTACAGCCTTGTATCCACCAATTCTTGCATTGATTTGTGTCTGGCATCCTCAAAAAAGGAGATTTTAAAGCACAGATGTCAGATCATTGTTACTGACTTTAGGGCCAAACAAAAAATGAGGTTGGTGCCAATTCTGGTCTCTTCCTGCGCACTGCGCATGCGCAGATAGTAAAAGTATGGAGGGCCAGATAGGACTTTTAATTTTTAGTGTTGTATGCAAATTTTGGGGGTTGGGGGGGGGTTCAAAATTTGTGTTTGGCCCTTGATAATATTGAGTTTGCACCAGCTAAGTCTGGGCCATTGGTTATTAGTATAAAAATATGTGATTTCCCAAAGGGTTTCTAAAGTAACTATAAGCCGCAAATGAAGCCATGTTCGCAACCCGATCAACATTAAATGAGGATCATTGGTAGAGGGGGACCCAGTCATCAAACCATGCAGTTTCAAAACATTTGGTCCTGTGGTTTCAGAGAAGATTTTTCAAAATCCACCAATCAGGCATTGTAAGTCTCCTTAGTGAGCTTCTAAGGCAGCAGTTATCAGCCTTTTTATTGTCTTCACATATAGGAGACCTTTAGGTGCTTCAGCTAGGCTGAGTTCATTGTCCTGTCGGACAATCAATCAAAAGATTCTGACTGGTGGATCTGAAGAAGAAGATTTTTGAAGATTATTCCTCATATTTCACTATGTTAAAATTCAGGCTCCCTTAGAGAGCCCAATTATTAACCGATGGACTTCAGTTGAACAAATAGAATCCAACCCCTGTAAAGATTATGTATGTCATATATTAAAAGATTCTGACAGGTGATTCTGGAAAAGAGTTTCAAAGATTATTCCTCAAGTTGGACTAAGTTCAGGCCTGATTAGGTAGCCCAAATATTAACCCAGGAACTTGATTTGAGCAAATTAGATCCGACCTCCCTAAGGATGACGTATACCAAATATTAAAAGATTCTGACTTGTGGATCTTAGAAGAAGAATTTTAAAGATTATTCCCCCCCCCCCCCACCCCCCATAGGGAGCCCAAAAATTAACCGAGGGACCTGCTTTGAGCAAACTTTAATCTGTTCCCCGTAAGGATACAATATATTCAATATCAATATATTCTGAGTAATGGATCTGAAAAAGAAGAATTTTAAAGATTATTCCCCATATTGAATTAAGTTGAAATTTGGGCTCCCATAAAGAGCACAATTATTAACCAAAGGGCTTACGTAATGCTGCTCCCAGTAAGGATCTGTATACCATATATCAAAAGATTCTGACCAGTGGTTCTAGAGAAGAGGAATTTTAAAGATTATTCCTTATATTGGACTTATTGGACTAAGTAATAATTCAGGCTAGCCCAAATATTAGCCCAGGGTCTTGGTTTGAATAAAATGAGATCTAACCTCCCTTAGGATGCAGTATACCAAATATCAAAAGATTCTGACTGGTGGATCTGAAGATGAAATTTTTTAAAGATTATCACCCATATTGCACTAAGTTAAAATTTGGGCCCCCATAGGATGCCCAAATATTATCTGAGGGACTTGCTTTAAACAATCTTGAATCCGACCCTCATAACAATGCTGTATACCAAACATTAAAAGATTCTGACTGGCGGTTCTGAAGAAGAAGATTTATAAAGTTTATTTTCCATATTGCTATTATTAAAATTCAGGTTCTTATATTGAGCCCAAATAAAAACCAAGGTGCTTAATTTGAACACACCAAAAGATTCTGACCAGTGGTTCTGGAGAATTAAAAAAAAAAAATTGTTTGTAAATATGCTGAATCAGCATTTCTTTGATGCCCCCCCCCCCCCCCCCCCCCCCCCAACAAAACACCCTGACACAACAGATGGCAATTTTTTGTTTTTTGTTTACCATTCCATTCTACTGGTCCTTAGGATGCTTCATACCACATAACAGTTCTCTGGAAATATAGGCGTTATTTCTATTTTTAGCTCTTGGGGTTCCCACAGAGATACAGGAAATGTGTATTTGTTTTTTTTGCATGAATCAAGTACACTAATCACTCAATAATATCACATACCAAAATTTGGTTCAAATCAGACCATCGGTTCAGAAAATAGAAATTTGGAGTGGGGGAAAAAATCTCGCCCCTTCCATTACAAAGGCAAATACTGCACCACGAACTTTGTTTGAAAAAACTTGATTCTACATCTCAAAAGGAAGCTCCATACCAAACATCAAGTCATTGTACCAAATGGTTCATGAGAGGATTTTGAATTTTTTTTTAGAGCATCCTAAATGACCAACTGATTTCAGTGGTTTTGGAGGAAAAAGTGCAAACACCATGTTCACGAACGACGGATGATGAGTGATCACTATAGCTCATCCTGACTTTCAGTCAGGTGAGATAAAAATTTTGCATGGTGGATCTGAATATTATTAAATAATAAAAAATTGCACTAAGGTAATATTCAGGCTCCAATAGGGAGCCTAAATTTGAACCCAGGGACTTGATTTGAACAAGCTTGAATCTGACATCCATCTAACACCCATAAGGATGCTATGTAACATATAGCAAAAGATTCTGACCGGTGGGTTGGGAGATAATGATTTTTAAAGAATATTCCTCATACTGAACCAAGTTATTTCAACAAACCTAAATCTGGACCCTCCCCCCCCCCCCCCCCCCCATAAAAAGTTAAAATTCAGGCCCCACAGGCTTACCAAATATGAACCCAGAAAATTTATTTGAGCAAACTTTAATCTAATCATCCAAGTATATCAAATATCAGAAGACTTTGATTGGTGGTTCTGGAAAAGATGATTTTTAAAATTTTTTAAAACAAGTTGACTCAGCATTTTTCAAAACCAACAGAGTTAAAATGGACATCCCCAGATGGTGCCCTATGCCACAAACGATTGCAATTTTGGGGGTAGATTCGGTTCTATTGATGCTATAGATGCTTCATACCAAATTAACAAGTCTCTGTTACATGCAGCTTTCAAAATATGGGCACTTGAAAATGTTTGCTTTTTTTTGCTCTTAAGGTTCCCATGGGGTGCAGAAAACTATTTTTGGCATGAATCAATGAAACTCCATACAAATTAGTTAATTGACACATCAGTTCTGAAAACAGAAATTTCAGCTGAGACAAAATTTTTTTTTTTCCCTCCTCCCATTACAATGACAAATATTTCCACAAGAAGTTTGAAGAAACTTGATTCTACATCTCAAAAGGAAGCTCAGCACCAAATATACCGAAAGGAAAAAGAAATGCATAGCAGTTACATATATGTAATTTCACAAGTGATCATCATAAATGAGTAAAACTCCAGAAGATGATCGATGACATGAATGCCAGTCTTGCCAGCAACTTGATTGCATTGACTCGTGACAACGTCACGCGTTAATCCGAGATCAGCACAATTCGCATAATTCCCGTGCAGTTCATGCATTGTGGACTCCACACAAGGGAAAACTATTACAAACAAATCTTTTATCACAAAGACATCACATCCCGATGGGTTTGCCAGGAAAACAGCTTTTGCCGAATGCGCTGGCTGTGTCAAAGAGACAGAGGTCGCCACAGACTTGCTGATGCAAGGCTTTTCTCAATCACAAGTGGCCAGAGAACTTGGTGTCGCTCAGTCAATGGTCAGTCGCCTTCGTCAATGATTACATGATAAAGGGAGACTGGATGATCGACCTCAGAGTAGACGTCCATGTGAAACCACATAATGTCAAGAATGTCTGATACGTTTGGCACACCTGCGTGGCCATTTCAGAACGGTAGGCGAGACAGCAGCCAACAGAATTCACCCCAAAACTGTGCGAAATTGTCTGAAAGAAGCAGGGATGCATGCCAGACGACCATACGTCAGTATGCAACTGACACAGAGAAGGAGACACATCCGGTTACATTGGCATAGCCCACAACAGTTTCCTATTCGCCAATGGAGATGGGTCCTCTTCACTGATGAATCGAGGTTTACACTTTACCGAGCTGATGGACGTAATTGTGTTTATCGTCATCAGGGAGAGCATTTCGTTGACGTCTGTGTCTTGGAAACAGACAAATTTGGTGGAGGTTCCGACATGGTGTGGGGTGGGATAGCCCATGGTCTGAAGATGCCTCTTGTGGTACCCATGGTCTGAAGACGCCTCTTGTGGTAATCGATGGGAACTTGAGCGCTGCGCAGTACAGAGATCAAATCCTTGAAGAAAATGTCTTGCCTTTCATCCATCAGCATAATCTAACGTTACAGCAGGATAATGCGAGACCACATGTCGCCAGAATTTGTCAGGACTTTTTGGCACAGAATGACATCAACCCCTCGAATGGTCACCGTACAGCCCGGATTTGTCACCTATTGAGCATCTTTGTGACAAACCTGACAGACAGGGTAAGATCACGCCATCATGTTCCCTATGGTGTTCAGCAGCTGACCGTGGCATTGCATTAAGGATTGAGATAATATCCCTATACGGAAGGTCACCACCCTCATCAACTCCATGACCAGCAGGATTCGTGCAGCAACACGAGCAAATGGTTAGCACACTCACTATTGACAGCAATACCGAATTTCTGTTTTTGAGAGAACACCTTTCCAATGATCTATTCGTCACTGCACTGGAATGAGACGTTCCTCATGAGTCATAATCCGAGAATTTTCTGTTGAATGAAATTGTTATGAAATGACTATAAAAAAAATTTAGAAATTCAAATACTTCATGAAATATATACAGTTACATTTATATTTGCGTTTTCTTTTTCCTTTCAGTATATAAAGTCATTATACATACTGGTTCATGAGAAGATTTTTTCAAATTTTTGGTCATTTTCCCCACACATACTCATGATGGGGAGGGGGGGGGGGGGGGAGGTAATTCATTAACTTTGGCAAGATAGAAATGGTCCACCTCAACCATCACTCACATGAAATATTACTGGAACTGCCCCAGTGGTTTGAAAAAAAAGAAGACTCAAAATACAACCTTTACGATAGACAGAAGGACAATGGCTGAAGAGTGTCCAGTATACTCATCCTGACTCTCAGTTAAGTGAGCTAATAAATACCTCTTTGGACCTAAAAAAAATATCCTCTCATTTAATTCCCACCCAAATTTTGTTCAGGTCTTTCAAAGTGGAGTGTGTGGTATTAAAGATTTTCCAGGTCCTGGAATGATTTGCAAATACCAGGGTATTTCCAGGTCCTGGAATGATTTGCAAATACCAGGGTATTCAAAGAGGCGAGACAACCCTGTGAAAGAAAAAGGAAATACACACCTGTTCTTCTTCTGGTGTTCCACTTTTCTCACTCAATGCAGTCAGTAAAGCAGGAAGTATCTTTGAAAGGTGATTTATTAAAGAATCACCAGCAACTGATGATAATAGAGATAAAGCTCTTGTGTTCACTGGCTTGGCTGTTAACTGAAAGTATAAGGAAAATGTAAAGAACACTTTTCTTCAAATTAGGCCATTAAAAAAAAGTTTATGTTCTCAGGCACCACCAGCATCATTAAATTTCTGCCATGTCAAAACTTTTTAATACCCAGTCAGAAAAAAAAAAATTGCACCCGGTCAAAAAAAATTTACCTGGTCAGTATATTTGGATCAGAATTTTTAGCACCAGCACGGTACACATTTCTCTGTAGTATTTCAACTTCCTGTTCCCGTTTTCCTCTGCATTTTCATGCTTCAAATTTCTGAATATCATTTAAATATTTTCGATATTGGTATATGTAACAACTTGTGAGGAAAATGTAGCCATTATCTTTTCAAATTAGTGACGGACTGAACATAATCCTGCAATGGAGTGTCTTTGGCATGCTGTCAACAACCAAGTTGACTAAGTATTTCGCAATATATGCGATAAGATAACACCAGTCTAGAATTCGTAAAAGATCTCTTCCTGAAATAGGAATATACTTTTTTTAGGGTACCTTTTTCAGAAAAAAAATAAAAATAAAAAGCTTCCAGCCCTCATTAAAAATCTGAGGCACAATTGCCTGAGAACATTTTTTTCAATGGCTGTACTGAAATTCTATGTAGAAAAAAATTTAATTTTGAATTATACGACAACAGCAGACATGTTAATTCTATTAATTTTTGCCTTGGAAGAAATACGAAATAACATCTTGATACAGCAACCAAGCAAATGTCTAATTTATGAAGCTTTAACCAATTTCAAGTTAAGGTCACTGTGACCTTAACTTTTGGTACAATGATCCCCCAGAATATATAGGGCTCTGTAAGACTGGAGAGGATGACAGATGTCAGTATAATATTTTTCAAACAAATGAAAGTGTCATTGACACTGTAGTTTAGCTAAATCTTATGCTGCATTTATGAGATATCATAATTATCTCACTAATGATGCATTTAAGTAAATTGTGTCATAATTATTGACTTTCTATTTCTGTTATTGATCAGAATAAAAAAAAAACTTAAAACCTGGCTCAAGCTGTCAAAAGAGATCAGTGTATCAGTGAGTGATTAGGAGCAAGAGCAATTTTTTGATTTGCTATGACACAACCAAAGGCAACTTTTTTGGCCATTGATTTCTGCTAGCCCCAGGAAAGCTTCCTAGCATGCTCTGTTTTGTGTAGTATTAAAGAACAACAACAAAAGAAAGAAATTTTTGTTTTGTTTTCAAAAAAAAAAAAAATTCTGGCATGAATGAAATACTCATGACTCAGTTATATAATACAAGACAAATCTGGTTCACATCTGCCCATTGGATCTAAAAGTTAAAAGATTTATAGAAATTTATATATTTTTTATACTTACCAATGACCCAGACTTAGCTGGTGCTAACTCTTAAATTCTAGGGCCAAACACAAATTTTACCCCCAATCCCCAAAATTTGCATCTAAAACCGAAAATTACATGTCCTATATGGTCCTCCATACCTTTCCTCCACTGCGCATGCGCAGTGTCAAGGAGGTCTCGAAATTGGCGCCAAAAGTCATTCTTACAAGCAGTGCCTGGAAAAGCGTTATGTACTCAGCGGGGAGGTATGAGTTCCCAACTCATGGGAGGGCCATCCCCGTCTGGGTCATTGGTAAGTATAAAAAATATATAAATTACTATAAATTTTTTAACATTTTTATACTGTACCAATGATCCAGACTTAGCTGAATAGTAAAAAGGTTGGAGGACCTAGGACATAAAGCAATCCAATAACTCAACTATATATATACAGAATTATCCCCTCAAGGAGAAAGGAGAAATAGGCTTTACGTGTATCTTTCTATTCTGCATTAAAACGAGAAAGACACAACACCATTCTGTACGTGAGCATAATAACATCACTGATGTCTATTAACCTCCAGTATAATCCATTATGGTAATTATTTTTAAAGGAAAGCCGATAAATAAAGTAGTCCAGATAAATGAGACTCTTAAATTCATTAAAAGTGACCGATAATTGTATATTAACGTCTGCATGATATGTGACATATACAAATACTACACACCGAGGTACACTTAAAAATATTACATGGATGAGTAAAAAATTATCTTTACACTTTAAAAATCATCCCGGTACCGACTAGAATTACTGACTCTAGGGGAGGTACTCCCTTGCTTTTCACTATAAAGCAGGTGACCTAAGGGAACACCCCCCCCCCCCCCTTCCCCTTGCCCTGGGTCAAATATCCCAGAGCGAAGAGGGCAGCAGCACAGAGTCACTGCCGGAACCAAAAGCCTACACAACTATAGTTGCAACTGTTTAGTGGACGACATTCTGAGCCACAGATAACAAAACTAAACAATGCCGGTCTCTAGAAATGGACTCAATATTTCTGAGGTATAAACTTGTGCAAGTGAAAGGCTAAAACCAATATGCAGCCGTCATTAGAACTGTAATAGCAACGCTATTAGCATAAGCCTCTGAAGTAGAAAGAACTCTTACTTCAAGAGCTAAAATCTTAATCGCAGACTGCTGTGTTGAAGATATTATCATAAGCAGTACTGAAAGCTAATAGAATCCATCTAGCTATAGAATGGACCGAAATGTGGAGGAAGCTTTCACAGCATAAGCCACAACAGACACCTAAATAGATTAATGCACGGTCTTTGTGGAGACAGAGGTGCTACCAACAGAATTGCATTGAGATTATTTAACTTAAGCAATATCTGCTGAATCAACGGCGCTGGAGGATACCCATATCCTATTATCCCGTCTCACGAGATGGATAGAGCGTCAACTGCAAACGCTCGAGGATCCGAACATGCTGACACATACACTTGCAGCTGATTGTTGAGATGCATCGCAAATAAGTCCATCATTGGCCGCTCTCATAGGTAGCAAATCTGATAAATACTCGTTGCTAAAAGTCCATTTGACTGCAACAAGCGGCCCTTTCGTGAAAGGGAGTCCGCTAATACGTTCAGATGACCCGGAATACGACGGACCGATAGGAGAACATGATGTTCTAGTACCAACAGAAGGATTCATTCCATTACAATGAATAACAGAATGGAATGAGTACCTCCCTAGTTCCGAAAATACGCTTATACCGTCAAATTGTCGGACAGAATTGCATATGGGCAATCTGGATAACATTCATGCAATGACGTAATCCAAAATAACATCAATTCCTGATGTTTATGTGCTTGATTAGGAACTACGGATCCCAAGGACCCTGGCACTTAAAAACCATTGGGCTCAATGTTGGGCCCCAACCTATTTAACTGGCATCCGTCAAAACTGTAAAACTCAGATCCGGCAATTGCAGTGGAAGTTATTTCCCTGAATAAACCACTGAATATCTGGCCAAGTCTGAATCTATTTCACTTGACTTACAAGAGAATGTACGTAACGAACGAAAGAATCTTCACCCTCCAACTCTGTTCTTTTTGAGTCAAAACGATTTGGAGAGGACAAGTGCGTAGCCGCCCCATTGGAATAAAATCCGCGGCAGCTCCACACAACCCTATCAGTCTGATGAATTCTCTCGCTGTAACTTTGTCTGAATGAAGACAATAACGAGCGTAACAACTGATTAAATTCGCTCTGGTTAACGGCAGACAAACGAGATTGTTGTGCGTCTCGAAGCTCATTCCCAGATGAGTGAATGACTTGGACAGCACCAGAACCGACTTCTCCTCGTTTATTATAAAACCGAGATGTCGCAGTAATAGAAGCAGATTCTGCACATCGATCTGAAGCGTTAACTCGTTGCCGTATCTCTGAAGAATGTCGTCCAGGTCGGCCGACGTTACCGCAGGCGAAAGAGCTCGGAAATATATCATTACCGAGTTCATTATTCAAGTGAAAGCCCAGGGCGCTAGGTTCAAACCGAAGCACATCGCTCGGAACTGATATACAACTCCTAGGACTGCGAAGCGTAGATACTTTCTGAATGTCGCATGTACCATGATGTGAAAGTACACATCCTTGAGATCTATGCTTGTAGCATAGTCGTTCACCCGAATACTCGCTCTGACTGATCAAATTGTTTCCATATAGAACTTCTGAGCGACGATCAGCTTGTTTATCCAGCTCAAATCTATGACTGGATGGAACGAGCCATCTGGTTTCGGAACCAGAAACAGATGGCTGTAGAAACCCGGTGATTCCTGGTCTTCTACGACCTCTACCGCGTTCTTCTTCAGAAGAGACTGTACTTCAGATAAAAGAGCGTCTCTTTTCTGCGGATTTTATGGAAGCTGAGTCCATTTTGGACTTCAAGTTAATGGAGGCTTTCGTTTGAAGGATATTCTTATTCCTTCCGAAATTACCCCTCGAACCCAGGGGTTGTCCGTAAATGACGCCCAATCGTTTATAAAACTCGATAATATTCCGCCTACCAGAACACGATAGAGGTTCAAACCATCACCTCCTGGACCTGCGAGGCTTGCGGAAGGAGAAACTACGTCCTCCATGACCCGCACCTCGCCCCGTCGACCTAGGGACATCTGACCCGTTATCTCGGCCAGAATAACGTCCCCCACGTGAGTCGCTGTCTTGACGGTCTCTAGAATAAGACCTAGAGGATGCATAGGAACCTCTACAGGAACTTCTCTTGGGCGTACTTGTCCCAGAAGTGCCTGTCTTACTCTTTTCTGCTGTATCAGACTTTTTAGAAGCGGATTTGAATAGCAGAGAATCCGAAGCTTTCTTAGTTATCTTATCATAGATTGCTGAAAGCTTGCTGTCGAAGAGAAGCTCTCCGGAGACCGAAGCGACTCTGAGAGAGTTTTTCACCTTACCATCTATGCGCGTGGATGTAGCTAGGGCTGCGTCACATCTAACCAACTCCAGGTTTGCCACTGAAAGGGCGGAGATGTACGTGGAATAAGCTATTGCCCTTGAAAGAACTCTTAATGAGGATTGTATATCCTGGAATTCTTTCCCTTGAAGACGTAATGATAACGTCTTAGTAAGGTGATCTGCGTATGATAAAGCGTCTAAGTTAACTCTGTTAGACATTATTGTCGTTTCCAACATCGTGGTTAAAATTGACATAGATGACGGTATAGACATTCTAAGTCTTCAGCCTGGTCGTCTAGACGCAGAGGAACTATCGGTATGCCCTGTCCTGCCGTTTCGAATTTATTCCTTGAATTGATGAAAGGCAGATTTAGAGCATTTCTGGACAAGAAACCAGCCTTGTTAGGTTTGGTAGCAAGCTTATATATAGCGTTATTCAATAATTCAAATGTTCTTGTGACATTATTGGACTGTGTCGGAAACTCAGGGACGATGTCCCTGAACCGATCAAAAAATTCTGTGTCCAATGACGCTATCAGTCTCTTATCCGGCATCGCAGCATTCTGGTCCGACGGAACAACCTCTGGAAGATAATGCCGGATAAAATCTATGGCAGCTTATGTTGTTCCAAAAGGGAAAGCTCCAAATCCTTAGAATCCTTTTCGCCATCCTGTCGGACCCTATGAAGTTCTCGATCGTCCGTACCTGATGCTTCAGCGGAGCGTACCGACCCAGCGTCGTCGGATAATTCCTGATCCGACAGAGATTTTGTCGTCTGCTGGGATAAGTTGTACTATTTGGGATAGCACGTCCGTCACTGAGGCCTGTGGAGTAGCGGTCTTACGTTGCTTTGCCGCTGGAAGCTCCGTGTACGTTGACTCCTGCATACTTCTTTTATGCGAACCTCCGGAGTCTACATGCCTCGTGTCCCTGGCTACCGGATGGCGTGACCTGGTCGCCGTGGAATCCCTGATCAGTGAAGCTGGCTGGATATCCGTGGTCACGTAGCCAAGGTGCAGTCATGTGCGCTGCCGTGAGGATGAGGAAGCCATATCGACAGTCTCTCCGGACTGTCTATATAACGGAGCATCCCGAGCGGCGGACGTATGCTCTGAATGCGAAACGTTATGTACCACAACATCTGGTCCCAGATGTTGTTGTACGAGAGAGGGCCCTCTCTCGCTCACAGCCCGGATGGACCTGGACAAGCTAGGAACCGGACTAATAGGCTTCCTCCGTTCTCTCCTCTGATCCGTCGTCACTGGGTGTGCACTTTGTCTTATTATAGTGCTCGCATCACCCAAATCTCCTTCCTGGACCGCAACGGACGAACCCGGCTGCTGAGCCATTCAATGAATGGTCGCTACACCGGGCGAGCTAGCGGACGCCAATGCTGTCAATCCTACTAGGGACCTCTTAGGCAATTGATGTAATATCATGAGCACTTATCTGCTAGCTCTTCATTTGACTGTGACGACGGAAGCACACTTTAGAAGACATCACACAAAATCACCGCATTCTTATTCCTGAATGAGGCCTGTGGAGCCGTGACTTACATAATATCCACTGTCAGCTCCAGGGACGTTCATTCCTGCATTTATATAATATGCGAACGTCCCATCAGGAAAGACCTCATATCCTTGGCTAACAGATGAAGTAACCTGGTCGACAATATTCCCTGGTCGGCAAAGCAGGAGCTCTAGGAACGTTCATTCCTGCATTTATATAATATGCGAACGTCCCCTGAAACTCTGTGGTCACAAGCCAAGGTGCGGTGGTGTGTGTTGACATGAGGATGAGGAAGCCCATAACACAGCCAGTTCGGACTGTGTATGTGACGGAATGTCCCGAACAGGAGGATTGGACGTATGTTCTGACTAACAAACAAACATACAACAACATTGCGGCTCAAAGGTAGTTGAAAGAGAGAGGGGGCCTCTCTCGCTCGCGGTCCGGATAGACCTGGACGAGCTAGCTACTAGACTGACAGGCTTCCTCCATGCTATCCTCGGATCCGTCGCTGCTGGGTGTGCATGTTCCAAGTTTATAGTGCTTGCATCACCCACACTGCTTCCCAGAACCGTAACGGACAAACCCGGCTGCCGAGCCATTCGAAGAATGGTCGCTACACCGGGCGGACTAGCGGACGATCAATGCCATCGATCCTACTAGGGACCTCTTCGGCAATTGTCGTATTACCCTGAGCACTTAGCCGCTAGCCCTAACACTGCAACGACGGAGACACACTTGTTGAAGACATCACTCTGAATTCTGAATGAAAGAGTCAATGACTCTGTAGCTCAACTTGGATATGACAGGAATTAGTACTTGCTGTGACCAAGACAACTGAATAATGAATATGACAGGAATAAGTATTTGTTTTGGCCCAGTCAACAATAATAAAAGAATTACAAGGTGACTGTAATGGACTACAGATTAAGACCAATCATTGTAGATTATTATTTTTGTGTGGAAATTTTCAGTCCCAAACAAAATATTTTCAGACTAAAATTTTTTCTTCTTCTTCTTAAAATTGACCAAAATGCATCAAAACACAAAAAAATAATTTCCGGATTTTGGTCCAAAATTTTCTAAGTCCCACCCGGACCCCAAATTTTCAGTGTAAAAAAAATTATTTTTTTTTTGTCTTAAAATTTACCAAAACGCATAAAAAACCAAAAAACTAATTTCCGGATTTTGGTCCAAAATTTTCTAAGTCCCACCCGGACCCCTAATTTGCATAATTTATTCACGAGAAAAACTCTGTATTATATGTAATGTATCCCATGGTACTAAACATTCATACAAAAATTTATTCAAATCAGATCTTTCATTTGGAAGTTCTGCGCAAAAATCTGATTGCACTTAATTTTGAACAAAATGGCTGCTAGCGGCCATCTTGAATTTCAGACTGGACCCAAAAACACTCCTTCTCGTCCCACAGTGATAACAAAGGTACCCAAGAAGTTTCGTGAAGATCGGTTCATAAATACGGCCTCTAGCCCGAGCCGTATTGGGATTTGCACTCAGTGCTGAAAGTAACACTAAATAAATCAAAGTTAGCCTAATTTGCATAATTTACGCACAAGAAAAAAACCTGTAATATATGTAATGTATCCCATGGTACTAAACATTCATACAAAAAATTATTCAAATCAGAGCTTTCATATGGAAGTTCTGTACAAAAAACAGATTTTGGCATCGTCGGTACAAAATGGCTGCTGGCAGCCATCTGGAATTTGGGACTGCACCCAAAAACACTCGTTCTCATCCCACGGTCATAACAAAGGTACCCAAGAAGTTTCGTAAAGATTGGTTCATAAATACGGCCTCTAGCCCGAGCCATAGCAGCTTGACACTTACAGCTCTGAAAGTAACACTAAATAAATCAAAGTTAGTCTAATTTGCATAATTTACGCACGAGAAAAAAACCCGTATTATATGTGATGTATCCCATTGTACTATACATTTATACAAAACTTTATTCAAATCAGAACTTTCATACAGAAGTTCTGTACAAAAAACTGATTTTTGCATCATCGGTACAAAATGGCCACTGGCAGCCATCTTGAATTTCGGACCACACCCAAAAACACTCGTTCCCGTCCCAGGGTCATAACAAAGGTACCCAAGAAGTTTCGTAAAGATTGGTTCATAAATACGGCCTCTAGCCCGAGCCATAGCAGCTTGGCACTTACAGCTCTGAAAGTAACACTAAATAAATCAAAGTCAGTCTAATTTGCATAATTTACGCACGAGAAAAAAAACCGTATTATATGTGATGTATCCCATGGTACTAAACATTTATACAAAACTTTATTCAAATCAGAACTTTCATACAGAAGTTCTGTACGAAAAACTGATTTTTGCATCATCGGTACAAAATGGTCGCTGGCAGCCATCTTGAATTTCGGACCACACCTAAAAACACTCGTTCCCGTCCTAGGGTCATAACAAAGGTACACAAGAAGTTTCGTAAAGATCGGTTCATAAATACGACCTCTAGCCCAAGCCATAGCCAATTGTTGACAGACAGACAGACGGACAGATGGACGACGGGCCATGACAATAGCTCAAATTTGACTTCGTCAAAGTTGAGCTAAAAATAAAATGATAATAATGAGTGACCCTACGGAGAGAGGACTGTTATGGACCCCTCCCCGCAAACACAATATCGTGACACACGTCTCCAACGTTGTCATTTCAATCAACACACACAGAGCAGGAATTAGTGTGAATACATTGAAAATTTTTTTTTTTTTTATCAATAAAAAAATACACAGTCATATTAGTCGCACTATCCCTTGAAATAAAGATACATAATATTAACATAATCCATTATAATCTTTGAAAGAAAATAATTTTCCCAAAAAATTTTTTTTTTAAAAATTTTTTCAGAAGGGCCCAAGTTCCCAATGGGAACACCAAGCCCAAATGGATCCCAAAAAAGCCTAAGTTTGGACAAAATTTTTTAAAACATTTCAAAAAATTAATGCAACACTTACATACAATATTAATGTATCTTGCTATGTCTAAACTAATGTAAAGACAAGAAATCACTATCAGCAGTAACCGTTGTCAATGTAAACTAGAGGATGGCCACCAAAGGGTGGCTGATTCTCCCGAAAAAAGCCTTGATAGCCATTCCAACCTTATTCGTGACACACCCTCTGGTTGTGGGCAATAATAATACCAAGTATCATTAATATCTTTGAAGGCTGTAAGAAGTTATGGAGCGGACACGAATTCCGTCTATGCCCGGACAGACGGACAGACAGACGGACAACGTCACGGCTAGATTCCACCAAATTTTTTTCGGGGGAATAACAAGAAGTTGTACAAAAACCGGAAACATGACTCCAGGCACTGATAAACATGGCCTGAAATCAGTTACCAATTTAAACACTATCTGATGCAAAACAGAGATTTCCATAGATAAACTGCAGAACATCAGATGGTAGATGCAGATCACAACGCCTAAACACCTAAGGGTGAGGACATCAACATGGGGAAAAGAACAGAAATTCATTCTGTTAGGAAGCCAAAACTCCCAAGAAATTTTAGTAATAATTATTACAGAAAATATGCCAAAAGCATGGGAGAATAGCAAGGGGGAATAAAGGAAGGGGAGAGAGGCAACACTGATCAAGCAGTGGAACTTTCATAGCAAGAATGATAACAACAGGCTCATGCCTCGAAATTAGGGAACATAACATAATTTCATAAAAAAAATTTAAGTTACAGCCCTGATTATTTCCTGCCACTGAATTTTCCTCTCATCCTTCTATTTCCTCTTTAGATCCACCATTTCTCTCATATTTATGTGTCTGGCATCATTTAAACTGAGATTTACAAGCACAAATATCAATCAGATGTGAACTGATGAAGGGCCAAACAAAGAAAGACTTTTGGCGCCAATTTCGAGACCTCCTTGACACTGCGCATGCGCAGTGGAGGAAAGGTATGGAGGACCATATAGGACATGTAATTTTTGGTTTTAGAAGCAAATTTTGGGGATTGGGGGTAAAATTTGTGTTTGGCCCTAGAATTTAAGAGTTAGCACCAGCTAAGTCTGGGTCATTGGTACAGTATAAAAATATAGAAATTCTGAGTGTAACCCAAATTTTGATTTACTGAGTTTCTTTGAAAAAAAAGTGAATCTGCATTACTAAAGTAAGTTCCAAACAAGAAATCTAAGCATTATTGCATGTGACTTGGAAAAAGAGGATTTTAAAAGCATTTTAGGCTTATGGAGCACTAACCCCCACCTCAGGGGATACAGAATTTTTATTTTTTTTCTTTTTGGTGGAGGGGGGGGGGGGGGTGGGAATCAGAAGAGTAAATTCCACCAGCCTGAAGGTGGCAGCAGCTTCACTGAACCAAGGAGAAAGGTTTACTCCAAAGATGGTCTGTGCCATAAATGAATGAATTTGGCACAGTGGTTTTAAAGAATAAGAAAGATTTCAAACTAGAGAAACAGAATTTTACTGCCACCAGTAAATTCAAGTCTGTGTGAAAATGGTTAAAGCATCAAAAATAAACAAAACAGAAAGATAATTTATGGAGGTTTATTTTGGGGGGTAAAATATTTTTCAAGAAATTAGAAAAAGCTTTTCATTAACAGTATTACGTGAAATAAAATGTCTGGAACCCACATTGAAGTCTTGAGAGGATATTAAAGATATTCATGCGAGGAATCAGATAAATTTTTTCCAAGAAACCAGAAAAAACATGTGCACAGCAATGAAAAGATCTGATCATGGCAGCAATAAAATCTTTGGAACCCACATTGCAGTCTTGAGAGAGTTAAATTAAAGATATTCATACAGAAATCAGATAAATGTTTCCAAGAAACCAGAAAAAAAACATGTGCACAGCATTGAAAGGGTTCAACAAGAAATAAAATCTTTGGAAAACACACTGAAGTCATGAGATGGTTAAATTAAAGATATTCATATGGGAATCAGATCAATTTTTTCCTAAGGAATCAGATCCGGGTACTCTGGCTTCCTGCAGCTGTAAAACTGTCACGGTCATGATCAGCCATTGTGCATAAGTATGCGACCTTAAACACCAATAAATAAATTCCAAGGAACCAGAAAAACATATATGTACATAGCATTGAAAGGGTTTGATCAAGCATCAATAATTTTTTTGGAACCCACAGTGAAGTCTTGAGAGGGTTAAATTAAAGATATTCATACAGGAATCGGATAAATGTTTCCAAGAAACAAGAAAAAAACATATGTGAAGAGCATTGAAAGGGTTCAACATAAAATAAAATATTTGGAAAACACGTTGAAGTCTTGAGAGGGTAAAATTAAAGGTATTCATACAGGAATCTGATAAAGTTTTCCTCTGCCATTTATGGAAGTCTTGAGAGGAGGGTTAAGCACTGAGGAGAATTATCTCATTCAGTAAGTTTAAAATAATATGGAGAATGTGTGTTTGACAGGTGACAGGAGTCTCTCCTGTCTTTTGTTGACATTAATGATGATAATAGTAAACAGTCTGAAGAACTCTTAACAATTTGTATAGAGAAAAATATTACAGCAAAAATGCTGACTCATCATTTTTTCATTGCCTCCTGCTGCACACCCTAACTCAATCAAGGGCAATGTTTTTTAACTATTTCATTCTACTGGTCCTAAGGATGCTTCATACCAAGTAACAGTTCTCTGCTCTGTGTGGTTTGGAAAATATGGGCTTTTGAATTTTTTACCACTTTTAGCCCCTGAGCTTGCAAAGGGGCTGTAAAAAAAAAAAATTCAGCCATCAATCAATTAATTAGGATCCACTTACACTACATGCCAAATCTGGTTGAAATTGGCCCACCAGTTCTTAAAATAGAAATTTTGGGCAGAACCCAAAATGGATATGCCCCCACAGAGAGCCCAAATAATGACCTACCAACTTCCCTTGAACAAATTTTAATCTTCAAAACCAAAGGATGTTCCATACCAAATATCAAGGCATTCCCTCTGGTGGTTCGTGAGAAGATTTTTAAAGATTTTCAAGTTTTTGGGGCATTAACCAGAGCCCAAAGATGGCAGCTACTTCATTTGAACAAAATATAAAGAGCATACTCCATAGCTGGTCTGTGCAATATATGCTTGAATTTGGCCTAGTAGTTGTGAAGAAATCAAGTTTGCAAAAGTTAACAGAAAAATGGATGCCGGACACCAAGTGATGGCAATAGCTCCCACTGACTTGCAGTCAGGTGAGCTAAAAAAAAAAAAAAAAAGTCATGGCAGCCATTCTTGGTAGCCAACCATGATGGAAATATGACATTCTCATCTACTCATCATACTGTCATCCTGCCAAGTTTCAATAAATTGAGCCATAATTGTAACCTGCCATGGCAGCCATTGTGTGCTGCTGCCTGTGATCAACATAGGACATTCTAAACTACTGGTCATCCTCAGGAAGCTGTCTGAGTTTCAAGAAAATGCCGCTCAGGATCACCGATCCAATGTCGAGTTGTGACAACAGTTCCTCGCACCAAGGCCAACACACCTATGAAGTTTCATGACTCTAGGTTGAACCACTATCAAGTTCTCATCCGGAAACCAATTGTTGCGATATACTATGTTCAAGGTCACTGTGACCTTGACCTTTGACCTGGTGAGTCCAACATCAATAGGGTTCTTCCTCGCACCAAGGCCAACACGCCTGTAAAGTTTCATGACTCTAGGTTGAACCACTATCAAGTTATCATCCGGAAACCAATTGTTGCGATATACTATGTTCAAGGTCACTGTGACCTTGACCTTTGACCTGGTGAGTCCAAGATCAATAGGGTTCTTCCTCGCACCAAGGCCAACACACCTATGAAGTTTCATGACTCTAGGTTGAACCACTATCAAGTTATCATCCGGAAACCAATTGTTGCGATATACTATGTTAAAGGTCACTGTGACCTTGACCTTTAATCTGGTGAGTCCAAGATCAATAGAGTTCTTCCTCGCACCAAGGCCAACCCACCTATGAAGTTTCATGAATGTAGGTTGAACTACTATCAAGTTATCATCCGGAAAGGCATTGTTGCGATTTACTATGTTCAAGGTCATGTTGACCTTGACCTTTGACGTAGCGAGTCCAAAATCAATAGGGTTCTTCCCCTCACCAAGGCCAATCTACCTATGAAGTTTCATGAATGTGAGTTGAACCATTATCAAGTTATCATCCGGAAACCAATTGTTTAAGATTTACTACGTTCAAGGTCACTGTGACCTTGACCTTCGACGTAGCATGTCCAAAATCAATAGGGTTCTTCCTCCCACCAAGACCAACCTACATATGAAGTTTAATGAATGTGAGTTGAACCACTATCAAGTTATCATCCGGAAACCAATTGTTTTTACCCCGCCCGCCCGCCATTCACCAAACTATAAGTCGAGTTTGACTTCGTCACAACTCGACTAAAAATAGATACACGATTGCGACTGATGGGTGTTCTGAAGAAATACAAGATGGATGACATGGGATCTATTATGGGCTGCCAACCATCTCCAAAATAAGACATTCTCATCAATTCAACATACTAAGTGACCCTGTCAAATTTCAAGAAAACTGATTCATAAAAGCAACCTGTAGCCTGTGCTAAACCTGTAGCCTGTGCTGCGGCAGCCATTTTGGACCAGAATAGGATGTTCTGATCTAGATTTATATCTAAATATACAGATGAAATTGGTGATGATTAGGAAAGAACAGCTGGATTTAGCCAGTGCTAAATGAAATGGAGGACAGTGATTTGAAAAAACCTAAGAAGGCTGCTGTGGTGGGCATTTTGGGTAGGCGGCAGTCGTTACCGATATAGGACATTCACATCTACTCATCATACTAAATCATCCTGCAAATTTTCATGGAAACTAAAGCATAAATGTGGATCGTAGCCAATGAAATATATGCAAGATGCTGCTGTGGTGGCCATTGTGGACAGCCAACCATAACCACAATACGACATTCTCATCTAGGTATGAACCTGAACATGCTCATGAAATTTCGAGATGATCAGAAAAGCGTGGGTTCTAGTCCATGCTGAATGAATTGTGGACAGTGATCTGAAGAAATGCAAGATGGCGGCCAAACTGGACATGATGGGCAGCCAACTGTTATCAAAATATGATGTTCTCATCTACTCATCACTAATAGACATGCACATGTGCCATGACAACAGCTTGCCTCGACTTTATCAAGTTGAGCTAAAAACCAAGTTATTCTATAAGCTAAATGCAATTAACAGGCTGAATTTGTACTAAATCATGCTAAATGTAAGGTGGAACCCACTGTACTCCAACTTGTATTGGGTAAAGAGAAGAATGCACTTCAATCCAAGCAACATTATTATGCCAGTAATTGCTATTGACCAATCAACTTCAACATCTAGTGACCGTATATGAGACTGCGTATCATCGAGCTGACCGTATATAGAGCTTATATACGGTCAGTTCTGACATTTTGTTTTTTTCCTCCAATGCTCGCTTCGATGTTTTTCAATGAACAACAAATGATTTTGCGTGTGTGTCTGTTGAGCAACATACAACTATAATACGTTTCTTCCAGTCTTTGAGAAATTTTAATAAACAAATGTAAATGTAAAATGTAAATAAATACAATAAATAAACCACTTTACATTTGTTTATTAAAATTACGACATGCATAGAACATATTAGAAGCCAACTGGCACTGTCTGAGACGAACTCAAGTGAGAATCCTTACCCGAATAATCTGCCCTTCTCAGTTCATGCAAATATTTTCAAGTGATTTGGATGAAGATGCCGTGAATTTTGACATTGAACAGTTATTCATGCCCTTTGAAGATTCTGAAACTTGTGTGGTTAACCAAAAGAAATGACATGTGTAAACTTACTGGAAATGTGCCTGTGTTTGCAAACTGCCGAGTCGGAAACGTTAATATCACCATTAACAACAAATAATGAATGAAACTGTTCCCACTTACCTTCTTGAAAGAATTGTTAATCCATTTGCTCCAGTTGTTTTATTTTTCCAGTACTTAACACTGAATTAAAGTTGTGAATTGTTAATATAAATTCCTGTTTATTGAGAAGAAAACTCCGTTGTTTCAGCGCCTGCTACTAGCGTGACCTTCACATGACGTAAAACCGGGAAATTCCCTGATAGTGATTAACAGAACATTTGTGCTAGAAATCTGGGTACACTTATGGTTGTGTCTCTTTCAAAGGACTGGCATAATAAATACGTTATGGGGCTTTCAGTGGGCGGATATGGTGTGATATAAGGCTCAGCAAGATCAATATTAGGCTCATCCTTCGGCCTCGCCTAATATTGATCTCACTTTGCCTTATATCACACCATATCTGCCCACTGAAAGCCCCATACCTTATAATAACATGTCTTCAATATAGAGGATATGTTACATATATTACCTGTGGAACAAGGTATGGTAAAACCACTCGACTTTTAAATGACATGACTTGTCTTAAACCATCAAGAGCTTGTTCTGATGTCTCTTCATCTCCCTGAAATACAAATGCAACCACACTTAATTTACAATTCAAAATTGTTTGTTATCTCCGTAATTGTGCTGAAGGATATTCTTGCCCAGGACAGCGAAATCCTTTCCATTAGATTAATTTGGATATTTCTAACAACATTTGCTTTTGTAAATTGAACAGTACAAGCACTGATTTTTTTAGCTACGTTTTTTCTTAATTTTCCATCAAATCTAGTTTGATGAAAAATGTTTTACAACAACTCAGCAGGTCAGAGTTAAGAACTTTATCTCACAGCTGATTTCAAAGATTTGAATTTCAATATTTTACAAAATATGTATTAAGTACCAAAGCATGATGTGCATTTCAAAAAGGTAAATTACATTTTGACAGGGTTCCCACAGTTCATACCTGAAAATAAGCAATCTGTCATTTGCAGAATGAGGTCCCCAGCAGGTGAAGTTGCTGATGTTATCCCATACAGTAGGCTAGAATCCCCTAATTTATACTTTGTACCTCTTTTTGTTTTGACCTGAGAGCCTGATTCAGACTGAGGTTCATAGAGGGTAAATTTTGTAATGCTACCCTGCAGTGCAGGGTAGCATCACCAAATTCACCTCTGGGGATGTCATTCTGCAGACTCCGAAATCAATAGGTGTCTTCCCTTCCTATAGGGTAACCTCTGGTATAAGTTTGGTAAAGGTGCGTCAAATAGAACTAAAGTTATTGCCCGGAAACCAATTTGTCATAAAATATTCCATTTATAGTAACCGTGATCTTGACCTTGGAGTCCCAGACTCCGAAATCCATAGGTGTCTTCCCTTCCTATAGGGTAACCTCTGGTATAATTTTGGTAAAGGTGCATCAAATAGAACTAAAATTATTGCCTGGAAACCAATTTGTCACAAAATATTCTATTTATAATAACAGTGACCTTGACCTTGGGGCACGGGAGTCTGAAATCGATAGGTGTCTTCCTTTCCTATAGGGTAACCTCTGGTATAATTTTGGTAAAGGTGCATCAAATAGAACTAAAGTTATTGCCCGGAAACCAATTGCTTACGCCCGCCCACCACTTCATCAAACTATAAGTCAAAACTCGACTAAAAATGCATGTGTGTACGTCAGGAATGCTTTAGGGGGTTAAAAAATGTGATTTCCAGCAATTATGAAAAATGCACTCAATGACCCTTAGGTGACCTTCGTGACCTTGACCCATATTTTGAATCTCCATCAAGTGGTGACTCATTTGGTGTTGATCCCAGGTCCATATGTCATACCACACTTGAGATATGGGCGTGACCCACTTTCAAAAATTTTGGCCATGCCCACTTTTTTAACGTAAAAATGCAGAGTGTACGTCAGGAATGCTTTGGGGGGGGGGGGGGGGTCAAAAAATGTGATTTCCAGCAATTATGAGAAATGCACTCAATGACCCCTAAGTGACCTCCGTGACTTTGACCTATATTTTGAATCTCCATCGAGTGTCGACTCATTTGGAGTTGGTCCCAGATCCATACGTCATTTCACACATGAGATATGGACATGACCCACTTTCAAAAATTTTGGCCACGCCCACTTTTTTAACGTAAAAATGCATGTGTGTACGTCAGGAATGCTTTAAGGGGTCAAAAAATGTGATTTCCAGCAATTATGAAAAATGCACTCAATGACCCCTGGGTGACCCCCATGACCTTGACCCATATTTTGAATCGAGTGTCGACTCATTTGGTGTTGGTCCATATGTCGTACCACACCTGAGATATGGGCGTGACCCACTTTCAAAACACCCCTACAGACACCCCTGATACCCCAGGAATCTGAAAAATAGGCCGATGAAATCGTTAGATGTGTACCTATACGCGCAACTAGTAGAAAGCTGTATGACAGAGGGCCACCCTGGATGCCGAAATTATGTACACCATACATGGTATGGGTACATATAGAAATGGATTGGAGGAGTGCCTAATTTGATGGATAAAGGGTTAATATCTCTGGATCAAATTATTAGATTTACATAAAAAAAAATATACAGCACAGCACATCAGTAACCTGAATACATATATAAAGTAACCTGATAATCGGATTAATATTTATCGAGTTATCGTATGACAAAGAAATGGATTGGTGGAGTTCTCTATTTGAAGGATAAAGGGTTAATATCACAGGATCAAATTATCAGATTTACACCAAAAACTATATAGCTCGGCACATCAGTAACCTGAATACATATATGAAGTAACATGATAATCGGATTGAAATTTTTTGAGTTATCTCATGCCAAAGGGATTGGAGGAATTTTAATTTGCAGGATAAAGGGTTAATATCTCAAGATCAAATTATCAGATTTACACAAAAACTATACAGCTCGGCACATCAGTAACCTGAACACAAATATAAAGTAACTTGACAATCCAAGCAAAATAACAGATTTACACCAAAAACTATACAGCTCGGCACATCAGTAACCTGAACACAAATATAAAGTAAGTAACTTAACAATCCAAGCAATATTTTTCAAGTTATCGAATGCCAAAAGGATTGGAGGAATTTTCAATTTGAAGGATAAAGGGTTAAAATCTCAGGATCAAAATAACAGATTTACACCAAAAACTATACAGCTCGGCAAATCAGTAACCTGAACACAAATATAAAGTAACTAGACAATCCAAGCAATATTTTTCAAGTTATCGAATGCCAAAGGGATTGGAGGAATTTTCAATTTGAAGGATAAAGGGTTAATATCTCAGGATCAAATTATCAGATTTACACCAAACACTATACAGCTCGGCACCTCAGTAACCTGAACACAAATATAAAGTAACTTGACAATCCAAGCAATATTTTTCAAGTTATCAAATGCCAAAGGGATTGGAGGAATTTTCAATTTGAAGGATAAAGGGTTAATATCTCAGGATCAAAATAACAGATTTACACCAAAAACTATACAGCTAGGAACATCAGTAACCTGAAGATATATATAAAGTAACATGACAATTGGATTAATATTTTTTGAGTTATCTCATGCCAAAGGGATTGAAAGAATTTTCAATTTGAAGGATAAAGAGTTAATATCTCAGGATCAAATTATCAGATTTACACCAAAAACTATACAACTCGGCACATCAGTAACCTGAACACAAATATAAAGTAACTTGACAATCCAAGCAATATTTTTCAAGTTATCATATGCTAAAGAAATGGATATGGACGCCGGATGGACAGATGGATGGACAAAGGATGGATGAACGACGGATGGCCACCCCGGATGCCGGCATTATGTGTACCATGCATAGTATGGGTACACATAAAAACGTAGGTGGCCGAGAACTTGTGGCTGTCTATCAGCATGCCAAAAATCAACGAGATAGGGCAATTCGTTTTCGAGTTATCTTGTGGACAAAAAGTGATGAAAGGACAGAAGACAGGAGGAGAAGAAGATAAAAAGAAAAGAAAAAGAAACCGCGCAAAAATAATAGTCTGTGTGTTTCACGCAGACTAATTATCAACTTATCGTCCGGAAACCAACTGTTTACAATTTACTATGTGAAGGGTCACTGTGACCTTGACCTTTGACCTTGTGATTCTGAAATAAATACGGCTCTTTCTTGCACGAATGCCAACCAACCTATGATGTTTCATGAACGTAGGTGGAACAATTGTCAAATTATCATCTGGAAATCAATTATTTACGATTGGCCTTTGACCTAGTGAGTCCAATAAAGAAAAAGAAACCGTGCAAAAACAATAGTCTGTGTGTTTCACACAGACTAATTATCAAGTTATCGTTCGGAAACCAATTGTTTACAATTTACTATGTGAAGGGTCACTATGACCTTGACCTTTGACCTTGTGATTCCGAAATAAATAGGGCTCTTTCTTGCACCAATACCAACCTACCTATGATGTTTCATGAACGTAGGTGGAACCACTGTCAAATTATCATCTGGAAACCAATTATTTATGATTTATTATGTCCAAGGTCACTGTGACCTTGGCCTTTGACCTAGTGAGTCCAATAAAGAAAAAGAAACCGTGCAAAAACAATAGTCTGTGTGTTTCATACAGACTAATTATCAACTTATCATCTGGAAACCAATTGTTTACAATTTATGTGAAGGGTCACTGTGACCTTGACCTTTGACCTTGTGATTCCAAACGAAATAGGGCTCTTTCTTGCACCAATGCCAACCTACCTATGATGTTTCATGAACGTAGGTGGAACCATTGTCAAATTATCATCTGGAAACCAATTATTTATGATTTATTATGTTCAAGGTCACTGTGAACTTGGCCTTTGACCTAGTGAGTCCAATATAAATAGTGGTCTTCCACTCACCTAGGCCAATCTACCTATGAAATTTCATGAATGTGGGACAAATCATTATCTAGTTATCATTCGGAAACCAATTGTTTACGATTTACTATGTTGAAGGTCACTGTGACCTTGACTTTTCACCTAGCAGGTCCAAAATAAATAGGGTTCTTCCTCTCACTGATGCCAACCCACCTATGAAGTTTCATGAACATGGGTCGAAACATTATCAAGTTATCATTCGGAAACCAATTGTTTACGATTTACTATGTTGAAGGTCACTGTGACCTTGACTTTTCACCTAGCAAGTCCAAAATATATAGGGTTCTTCCTCTCACTGATGCCAACCTAACTATGAAGTTTCATGAACATGGGTCGAACCATTATCAAGTTATCATCCAGAAACCAATTGTTTTGATTTACTATGTTCAGGGTCACTGTGACCTTGATCGTTGACCTAGTGAGGCCAAAATAAATAGGGTTCTTCCTCTCAGCGATACCAACCTACTTATGAAGTTTCATGAACATGGGTTGAACCATTATCAAGTTATCATCCGGAAACCAATTGTTTACGTCCGCCCGCCCACCAGCCATTCATCAAACTATAAGTCAAGATTGACTTCGTCACAATTCGACTAAAAATATATGCAACTTGAAATTTGGGTATTTTGTCATCAATATATTAATAAATAACACTTACCAATTTTTTTAGTAAATCTGGTAATATTTCATCGAGTGCCCTTGATCCAATATTAGCATGTAAGTTATCAAACGTTCTAGAAGCACATAATCGAACTTCTGGCAAGGGATCACAAAGTGCTCTGCGAACTGTTGGTATCAGACTGTCTGCAAAAACTGTCACCTGAAATTGAACACATATTTATATTTTTGTTGGAAAAAATATCAAAATCAGAGAAGTTCATATTCTAAAAAAAAAAATAGATATTCCCTTTTCAAGTATGTGCATCATTGTAACGATGAACATTTTTTAATCCTTCGACCACCTTTACAATATTTTTTCCTGAATAATGTTTTGTGCATCAAAAATTTAGATACTGACTCCACATTGGAATGATCTCAACAAGCTTGTTCTCTCAAAAGAAGTCATCAGCTTTTTCAAAAGAAAACATTTTTTTAACAAAATATCCACACCTGTGACATGTTTTTTAGCTGAATTTCACTCAATCTATTTTGTATTTGATTTATCAATAACTATATATAACTGTACATTCAGTGTTCAAAACTGTTTTGTTGCATACTTAATTAAGGCAGCAATATTCGAAACATGGAAACAACATGTCCCAGAAAACAATGCTACCTGACACACAAGAACTGGTTGCTTCAACTCATTTCCTCAAAATACAGTGTATAACTCACAATACGGCCATGTGACCTATGATTGCATCATTCATCAGTGAAACTATTTGCTAGTAGCATCTTTATTTTATGAAATATTCTCTGCAGAAAATGTATTATGGTTTGATTATTCAGGTACAGAATATCCTTCCTGTCATGTTAGTAGATGACAAAATCAACATTATCATTTAAGGTAATGGTTTCATGACCCAAAAATGGCTGAAAGTGAAAAATTTTAAGTAATTTGTATATTTTTTTATACTTACCAATGGCCCAGACTAGCCGGTGCTAACTTTATGGTATTCAGGGCCAAACATAAATTTTGCCCCCACCCAATCTGCCCCAATCCCCAAAATTTGTATCAAAACACTAAAATTTAAGTCCTAAATGGTCCTCCATACTTTTTGATCACTGCGCATGCACAGCATCCAGGAAGGTCCGAAATTGGCGCCAACCATCATTCTTCCTTCAGTACCTGCTAAATGTTTAAATAGCAGGGAGGTATGAGTGCCCACTCATTGGAGGGCCATACCCGTCTGGGCCATTGGTAAGTATAAAAAATATACAAATTACTTAAAATGTTTCATGTTTTTATACAACAACCAATGGCCCAGACTAGCTGAATCGTAAAAAGGCTGGAGGGCTTAGGACTTAAGAGGAAAATCCAATCACTCAATTACTTCTGTAAAGAGTAGCTCCTACAGGAGAACAGGAGAAGATAGGAATTATATATGTCTGTCTCTTTTTCGAGAAAAGAGGAGGACATAACACCAACAATGTAACTGAGTATTACATAATATATAATTCTCCATTTAATGCCAGCATAACCCGCTATGCTAATTCGGTGAAGAAAAACCAATATATAAAGATAGTCCAGAGAATGCGACTCTTTATACTCATTTAAAAGAGTCTGAGGATTGTATATTAACACCCGTTTGACATGCGACACATACAAAAGCTTCACAGTGAGCTATACTTTAAAAACCAATACATAAATGAGACATAGTATTTGCTTCACACCAAACTACACATTAAAACTATCCAGCACCGACCCTGGACTACTGTCTCCAGAGGAGGTATTCCCTTACTTTTCACTATAAAGCTAGATGATATAAGGGAAAAAAACGTCCGTCCCCCCTTCCCCTTGTTCTGAGGTAAATTTTCCTCAGAACGAAGAGGGCAGCGGAATAGAGTCAGAGCTCGAGCAGAATGCCTAAAGACCTTCTAGATGAATATTTTAATGGATGACATTCTGAGCAACAGAAAGAGGTCCCAAAGATCTAAGGTCACCGGAGATGGACTCTAAATTTCTATGGTAAAACTTAGTAAATGTAGATGGTTGTGTCCAGTAAGCAGCCTTCATGAGATCAGTAATGGCTATACTGTTAGAATAAGCCCAGGAAGAGGACAGAGCTCTAACTTCATGCGCTGTAATCTTGTTGACAGAACGTTGATTCGAAGGTAGATTTTCATAGGCAATACGTATTGCCAACTGAATCCATCTAGAAATAGAATGAACAGATATATCCTTTCTATTAGGAATCAGAGAAAGAAACATTTTCTTCCTTTCCTGATAAAATCTGATCGACGTTTATAAATGCGCATTGCCCTGACTGGACACAGTAATGGTCTACGGTTATCCGATGGTGGTAAAGTCTTAATGACAATAGGCTCCGGCTGCTTATCCGGAATCTGGTTCTTAGCCAAAAAAAACACTTCCGTAGTAAAGGGTAATGGTATTACCCACACTACGATAATGAGATTCATCAACAGATAATGCATGGAGTTCACTAACTCTTCTGGCAGAAGCGAAGCCTAAGAGAAACGCTGTTTTGTAGGTCAAGAATTTGAATTCTACATCATTTAACGGCTCAAAAGGAACTTCTTGAAGCTTCAGCAGAACCCAAGCTAAATTCCACTTAGGAATTAATTGAGGGTTCTAGGTCTATTAATATAAAAAATTCTAACTAATTTGGATAAAGAAACATCTGATCCAATAACCAAATTATCATGATGAGTGTAAGTGTCTGATAACATAGATCTATAGCCCTTAATAGTAACGGGCTGCAGTTTGAGTTCGTCAAACAGGTAGACCAGGAAATTGGCGACTTGTGAAATGAACGGATCGTATACATCTATCGACTGATCCACACACCAACGGAAAAAGACCCTCCACTTCGCTGTATAATTCAACGAAGAGGAGGCCCTCCTAGTTAGAAATTGCGTCCACTGCTCGTCCTGTAAACTGCTTCCTGTGCAAGAAGGACTGCACAACGGAAAAACGTGAAGGTTGAGACCTTCCGGGTTGTGATGCAGTGCGCGGGACTTCCCCTGATGAAGAAGGTCCTCTCGTGGAGGAAGCTTCCGGGGAATGTCCCATAACAGACACCTGACAAGATTGATCCAAGGTTTCTGTGTCGACAGAGGTGCTACTAGCAGAATTTTGCAGTGAGACTGTTTGATCTTTAACAGAATCTCATGAATCAATGGAGTTGGAGGATATGCGTATCCTATAATTCCATCCGATGGAATTGACAGAGCGTCTACTGTGTACGCTCGGTGATCTGGACACGGCTACACAAACGTCGGCAACTGATTGTTTATGTATGTCGCAAAGAGGTCTATCATGGGACGATCCCACTGGTAGCAAATCTGATTGAATATTCGCTTGTTGAGAGTCCACTCCGATGGCAATAGGCAACCTTTCCGAGAGAGCGAGTCTGCCAATACGTTCAGACGACCCGGTATATGACGGACAGAGAGATGAGTGTGACAATTCAGCATGTAAAGAAGAATTTTCTCTGTTAATTCGCATAGAGGAATCGAATGAGTGCCGCATTGGTTCCTGGGATACGCCACTACTGTCGAGTTGTCTGACAGAATCTGTACATAGGCGTTTAGTAAATAGACTTTCCAGTGCTGTAGTGCTAACCATATTGACATCATCTCTTTGATGTTTATGTGTTTCTGTAGGAACCGGGAGTCCCAAAGTCCCTGGCACTTCAAGTCTGCTGGACTTAGGGTCGTGCCCCAGCCCGTCTGACTCGCATCCGTCATAATCGTGAAAGCCGGATCCGGCAGTTGCAGTGGAACTCCTTGAATTAACCACTGAATGTCTGCCCAATCTGAATCTTTTGTTTTACTAGTTCCGTTAATACAATACTGGTTTCGAGCGATTGCGTCTTCACACTCCAGTTCTGTGTAAAGAAAATCTGGAGGGGACGCGAGCGTAGGTGACCCATCGGAATAAGATCCGCAGCCACTCCGCACAGGCCCATCAGCCTCATGAACTCCCTCGCTGATACTTCGTGAGAGTTCAGACAATAGCGGGCAAAGCAACTGACTAATTTCACCCTGGATAATGGCAGGCAAACCAGATTGTTGTGGGTTTTGAAGTTCATTCCTAAGTGGATGAACGACTTGGACGGAGCTAAATCCGACTTTTTCTCGTTTACTATGAAGCCGAGACGTCGGAGCAGTTGCAACAGACTCTGAACGTCACTCTGAAGAATGTTTCTGTTGCTGTATCGTCCAAGTAAGCCGATGTAACCACTGATGAATGAGCCCGGAAATAAGACATTACCAAGTTCATTATTCGAGTGAATGCCCAAGGGGCCAGGTTCAGACTGAATCACATTGCTCTGAACTGATAAACCTGCCCCTGTACTGCAAAGTGCAGGTACTTTCTGAAAGCCGGATGTACCAGGATGTGAAAGTAGGCATCTTTTAGATCTATGCTTGCTGCATAGTCGTCCACTCGAATTCTCACTCTTATTGACCGGATGGTTTCCATGTATAACTTTGGAGGCACGATTAACTTGTTTATCCAGCTCAAGTCTATCACGAGCCATCTGGTTTCGGTACGAGGAACAGGTGGCTGTAAAAACCTTGAGAATCTTGTTTTTCTACGACCTCTATTGCTTCCTTTATTAAGAGAGCCTTTACCTCCTGTAGGAGTGACTCTTTTTTGAAAGGATCCGCCGGAAAATCTGTCCATCGCAGACATCTGGTAAGTGGGTTTTTTTCCTGGAATGACAGCCGTAGCCTTCTGAGACTACACTTCTCACCCATTCATCTTCCGTTACATCTATCCAGTTTCTCGCGAAGATTGATAACCTTCCACCAACTGGCCCATAATAGAGGCCTGATCCATCACCTGTACGATTTTCAAGGTTTGCGGGAGGAGAAACTACGTCCTCGTGAAGCACCTCGTCCCGTCGGCCTAGGGGCATCTGATCGATATCCCTGATCAGACCTGCCCCCCTTACTCGAGTCGCTATACTGACGACGTCTGGAGAGTAGTCATACGAGGGTTTACCATTCCCTCGTGAGGCGTTCCCCTTAGACAAGTTTTTAGCGGTGGAACGTCCTATATAACTCCTGTCTGATGAAGTACGCTGTTGAGAAACCGACTTCAAAAGTAGTGCACTGAAAGCCTTCTTAGTAGCCTGTTCGTATACTAACGAAAGCTTGTCGTCAAATAACGTACTGCTGGAAACTGGAGCAATTCGGAGAGAGCTCTTAACCTTGTCATCTATCAGAGATGACGACGCAAGGGCAGCATCACGTCTTACCAACTCCAAATTAGCCACTGTCAGTGCGGAGTTGTATGTGGCATACATCACTGCCCTGGAAAGAACTCTAAGTGAGGAACAAACATCTTCAAATTCCTTTCCGTTAAAACGTTGCACCAAGGCTCTGGTAAGGTGGACTGCGTAGGACATCGCGTCCAGATTCGCTCTGTTTGACGAAATTGCACATTCCATCACTTCCGAGCGTACATTGAATGATGCGGGTAAGGACATCTCTAGGTTTGCGGCCTGCTCAGCCAAACGCAGAGGAGCTCTATGGACATCTTCAGGAACCGTTCTAAAAGGGCGTGACCCAAGGAACAGCATATTAATAGAAGATGTATTCAGGAAACCACCCTTTCTCCTAACACTGGAGAGGTTATATACGTCAACATGACCGAAGGCCTGCGACACCTGTCTGGACTGCGTCGGAAATGAAAGAACGTCCTCTTTCATCCATACATATTCTTCGTCCAGAGACGACAGCGATTTCTTCCTCGTCGTCGCAGCATGCTGATCACTTGGAACAGCTTCAGGGTAGAACGGATGGATGAAATCCATGGCCTCCATATGCTGTTCCAAAAGGGAAGGGTAATCATCCTCCTTGTCCCTTTCATATCTGGTTGGATCAGCTGTGACGCCTGGTCCTCTGTATCTGGCTGTACAAATTCGTGGACCGACCCAGCACCGTCCGACAGTTCGCTTCCGGGAACTGTGGAAGTTTGTTGTGTCTGCTGGGATAAGCTGCGCTATTTGCACCAGCAAGTCCGTAACCGAGGCCTGAGGAGCGGCGGTCTTCTGTTTCTTCGCCGCCTGAAGCTCCTGGGACAATGATGCGGAGGTGGATCTCTTCTTCGATCGTCCCGTCAATGGCTGCCTTGGTTCAGTAGCTATTGGATGACTCGACTTCTGAAGCGAAGAGTGACTTCGACTTGGCACTGTTGGCTGGAACTGTGAAGTCGCATAGCTAGATTGCGGTTGTGAGTCTATGAAAAACGTAGCAGAGGAAGTCGTAACTGCAGCCATCCCCGGCTTCAGTGTAGAAGGAGCGCCCCGAATGGTGGTGGATGTATGCTCCAACTCATGCAGGTTTCTCAAAACAACATCTGGTCCCAGATGTTGTTGGGTTAGAGAGGTGACTCTCCCGCTCGCAGCCTTATTAGACCTCGCTGAGCCTCCCGAAAAGAAACCTGCAGACTTCCTCCCTATCTCCGTCATCACTGGGTGAGCTTTATATTTTAAGGTGCTCGCCCTACCCAAATCATCACTTCCTTCAACCGCAACAGACTTACCCGGTGTTACGACTCCTGCGGGTAGAGAAGCCACTTCACCGGATGAACAGGCTACTTGCAATGGAACGAGGGGCCTCATTCCTTGCCGAATATTCAAGAGCACCTTTGCAGTCAGCTCTGTTTGCTCATCCGAGCGCGACAACAATTGCACACTCGGAATGGATGTTACAGTATCAGTATCATGTTCTTGTTCCTCTGAAAAAGAAACTGAGAAGCTTGAATTACCTTGTGGTGAGAGATCCGGCATGGAAATCCCACCGCCAACAATACACCTTGACACCTGTCTCCAACATTTAGAGTCCCAATGTTCACATGTGGGACAACAATCTTTGGGGGTGCATCGACTACAAGCAAGACAACAAGCATGCAAATCCGAGGATGATTTCCTCGCGTTGCATTTAGAACAGAAAGCTTTCATAATTTCAATATAAAGAATAAAGTCGATGGCACTCCCAAATCTGCAAAAAATATATGATTAGATACATGAATATTGCAATCAAAATTTCAATCGGAAAAACTGAAAAAAAAAAAATCAGAAGTAAAAAACGGAAACAATGCCTCAGGCATGCAAAAATGAAAAATTTAAAAAAATTTATATATTTTTTATACTTACCAATGGCCCAGACTTAGCTGGTGCTAACTCAAAATTATCTAGGGCCAAATACAAATTTTGCCCACCAATTAGCCCCAATCCCCCAAATTTGCACACAATACCAAAAATTAAAAGTCCTATCTGGCCCGCTATGAATTTACTCTCTGCGCATGCACAGACGCCAGGAAGTCACCGAAACTGGCGCCAACATCATTCTTTATAAAAAAGATTATAATATAATAATTCAGTGGGGAGGTATGAGTGCCCAGTACTGCCCACTCATGGGAGGTCCATTCCCGTCTGGGCCATTGGTAAGTATAAATAAAAAAATATAAATTACTTTGAATTTTTTCATATTTTTATACTAAAACCAATGGCCCAGACTTAGCTGAATCGTAAAAAGGTGGAGGGCCTAGAACTTCCTTAATAGTTGATCAACATAGATCAAATCCTTCAATCCATGATGATGGAATTTGGAATAATTAGAATTTACATGTATGTCTCTCTTTACCATAATAGAGAAGACATATCCTAATATGGATCCCAATTATGTAAATCCTAAATCTGAGCATGAAACCATGCTAATTAGGATGTAACGAGTTCCCAATTTTTAAGGCTAGTCTGGACTAAGCCCCAAAAATTAGGATGGCATATTTGAGAATGAGAGAAAATTGCCCATAAACCTACGCCATACAATAACACTACAGCTGTATGCTGAATACAGATACGGATAAAACAGCTTCCTTCATAGTTACATTAAGCCAAAGAAGTGGAGAAAATGATCCCCCCCCCCCCCCCCCCCGAGCTCTTTTTTTTAACATATCTTCAAAAGAAAGAGGAGAGAGCTCTGGAATCAATAAAAGCGGTACCAAGAAACAATATAAATAAATATCGATCAGGCACTCAGGAATTAATTCATGAATAATAAATGGTGCTTAATGCTATAGCGACGATTTTGGTAAATAATATTGTCCGCTACAAAATATGCACCACAAACAGCGTACACAGGTACGACGAAATCAGTGATATAAAATATAACATACATATATTAAATTGAGATACATTGAACAATCTCTGCAGAGAAAACACACATCCAAAATCATCCACAGGTGGCCTCTGTACAATAAAATGCAGTAAGAACACTCTCCAACGTGTACTATCTGATATCTACAACCATAAACACGTGAGAATACACAATTTGAGAACAGACAAAATAGAGACCAGGATCTAGAAATGGAGGTAGGTATGATTAACAGGCTCCAACATGGACTGCCCCCGAAATGTATAATAATTTCAAGGTCCACCAAAGCGATAGCCTAATAAAATATTGCGTGAGTGCATTAAAATCCAGCATGTAATCATCTAAAAACCAATACCTGGTTATGCAGCCCCCGATGAACTCAAATAGCAGCAATTATGATTTTAATAAGCGCTTGTATATCAAAAATCAAAAAATAATCACCGGAAACTAATGCAACAAAACTGTGCATATGCCTATGACAGCACCATCCAACACGACCCAAATACATATTGTGTGTGTGAGTGTGAGTGTGGGAGGGAGGAATTCGAAGTCAGGTCAAAACCTCCACACCCACATAACTTAATCATTGCTAGTCCAGACAGCAAAAATATAGGAACCCCAAAGGCTCCCTCACGTCTAACAGACTCCCTTATGCCACTATGGGTGGTGAATGACGTGAAGAATAAAACTTCCCCTGAAGAAGAAGGCCCTCTCGTGGAGGAAGCTTCTGGCGAATGTTCAATAACAGGCACTAGAGAAAACTGATAGAAGGATATTGTGATGACAGATATGTTATTAGTAAGAATCACACTGAGATTGTTTAATCTTAACATAATCTACTGAATCAAATGAATTGAAGGATATGCGTATCCTATCATTCATTCCCATGAATATGGATGAGCGTCAACTGTATGCACTCAAATGTCTAACACTGGCGACACAAATGATGGAAACTATTGTTCCTATGCGTTGCAAACTTAACTATCCTGGAGCGAACCCACATGCATGTTCGCTAATAATATAAATCCAATGATGTAGCGTAAACAACAAGACATCATTTCTGATGAATATGTGATCTCCAAGAACTGAGGGTCCCAAGAACTCTGCATATCGAGTCCGACGGACTCAGGGTTTTAACTCAATTTATGAACTCATGTCCGTCATAATTGAGAAAACCGAATCTGGCAGCTGTAAAACCATTGAATATCTGCCCAAACTTGACCTTATGTTAACTAGATCCGCTACAACAAAACAGGTCTACAGCGAAAACGTCTACCATATCCAGTTAAGAATAACTGGAGGGGACGTGTGCGTCAGCGATCCATCGAAATAACATTCGTAGCTGCTCTGCACAATCCCATCTGACGCATAAAATCTTTCGCTGTTAATGTGTCTGATAGAAGTCAAAAGCAAGCCTAACAACTGGATAATTCGCTGTGTGAAACAACAAATGAACCAGCTTGTTGAAAATGAATTGTAGGATACGTGTATCCTATCATTCATCCCATGAGACATTATCTAGTTCATTCTTCAAGTGATCTTACGAACTATAATTGCCGCACAGTCGATCATTCGAACGCTCGCTTTTTCGACTGCATGATTATCCAAAATAATCCTTTAAGAGCCATGATAAACACATTATCCAGTTCCAGTTAATTATCAGTTGGACCGAGCTCTAGAAGAGCCTGGAGCCACCAGCTCAGGGGTGTCTGATCAGTAAACTCAAACAGACCTAAACCCCCTATCCAAGTGGCTGTATAGACGATCCCTAAAGTAATTATAGGAGGGATACCGATACCTTCGCTATGAGTCCTTATAGACGATCCGAGTCTAGGACATCCTCTCCTACTCTTTTCTGCTGTTGTTGGTCGATTAGACCCAAACTTAAACAGCAGAGTATTGATACTTTCTTGTAGCTTAATCCTACATTAAAGAAAGCTACCGTCAAATACTTAGTGTCCGGAAAACTAGAGCGACCTGTAGAGAGTTTTCCACTTGTCATATATTAAAGATGATGACGCAAGGCTTCGTCACATCAGAATAACTCCCACTTAACAACTGTTAAGACAGAAATATATGTGATAAATAGGCCTGGAAAGAAGTTTTAAAGAGGTACAAACGTCCTCAAAATTCCTTTCCATATAGACGCTGCATAACAGTACTTAAAAGTGAAGTACACAAGACCGTGAGTCTAAATTCACTCTGAATAAGAAATTATCTTCTCAATTGTGTCTGAGCGAACAGCGAAATGATTGATGAAGTTAAGGTCACAACTAAGACCTTAGCCTGCTCATTCAAACGCAGAGAAACTCTCAACACATCTTCCCTGGTCATTTATAAATAAATGTGTTCAAAAAACGGATAAAAATACAGAAGATGATGATAAGAGACCATATCCCTTTCATCATCCGTCTAAATCAGTTTTAGAATCATGGTCAACGGCATCTGAACACGCAGATGGCTGGACCGACCAAGCACCATCCGACAACTCAAGTTTTGAGACTGACGTTGAGTGCTTCTGCATTTGCAGGAATACTGCGATGAGCTGCACAATCTGCAACAGCAAGTCCATTACGGAGGCTGAGGAGCAGCGGTCATGTATTGCTTGTCCGCCAGCTACTCCTGGGACAGTGTGTCTGAGATGGCTCTTAACTGTGGACGTCCCGATGAATGAGGCCTCGTGTCCTTGGCTACTAGATGGTGCGACTTCCTTGAAAAAGAGTGGACCTATTGACGATGCAGACTAGATATCCGAAGTCACGTAGCCAAGGTACGTTCGTGAGTGCTTAGTAGACGCTGAAGAAGCTGAATTGTAGCCGACCCCGGCAGAGAACTGAACGGAGCGTCCCGGACAACAGGCATGTACGTAAGCTCCGAATGACACAAGTTCCTACCAACAGCATCTGGCCCCAGATGTTGTTAAAAGAGAGAGGGGTCTCCCTCTTGCTTGTGGTCCTGGGAGACCTAGCCGAGTGTACCTCAGAACTTGCCGGCTTCCTTCTTTCCATCGTCGCAGGATGAGCATGATTGGATTTTATAATGCTCGCTACACCCTTGTTTCTCTCCTCGACTGCTACGGACATACCCGGCATCACACTACCCATATTCTGAGTAACGATCAGCCGGTTGAGCTAGCTGGAGACAAAGTCGTAAACCCTATATTTTAAGGTCTAGGCCCTTGTCTTATATCATTGAGCATTTTTGCCGCTAGCTCTGATTTACTATGTAAATGTGACACACCCGGTGTCACGGTCCTCATATTCAAGAGTAACCACTTCACCAGCGACAGGTAAGTGAAACCACTCACCGCGGTTTATAGCCCTGTGCAATATTTAGAGCACTTCAGCTGTTATGGAGAGGAAGCCATAAGACTAGCCGACCCCGGCTGCCTATTAGACGGGACGTCCCGGACAGGAGGCATGGACATAAACTCCGACTGATGCAAGTTCCTACCAACAACATCTGGCCCCAGATGCTGCTGTAAGAGAGAGAGACCTCTCTCTTGCTCGCGGTCCTGGCAGACCTGGATGAGCGTACCTCAGAACTTGCCGGCTTCCTCCTTCCGTCGTCGCTGGGTGAGCATGATTGTATATTATAGTGCTCGCTCCACCCTTGTTCTCTCCTCGACCGCTACGGACATGCCCGGTGTCATAACACCCATATTCTGAGGTATAGAAGCGCTGGTTGAGCTGGTTGGCGACAAGGGCGAAAATCACATGATCTGTGATCTGGGGCCTTGTCTTATATCATTGAGCACTTTGCCACTAGCTTTAATTGTATATTGTGGCATTGTATATTCCTAGTCCAGCTGTGTCACAGTTCTCAGAGGTTTGAGAAACCGCTTCACCGGTCGAGCTAGCTGGTGACAGGGAACTAAAACCATACGCCGTGGTTTTTATCCCTGTCTAAATGCGACAACAGACTTTTTGTGCGGTCGTGTGTGCTTTTCAGACGTAGAAGAAGCTGTAAGACTAGCCGACCCCGGCAGCCTATTAGAAGGGGCATCTCAGACAGGAAGGCATGGACGTAAGCTCCAACAAATGCAAGTTCCTACCAACAACCTCTGACCCCAGATGTTGTTGTAAGAGAGAGGGGCCTCTCTCTTGCTCTTGGTTGTGGAGGACCTGGACGAGCATACCTCAGAACTTGTCTGCTTTCTCCTTTCCGTCGTCGCAGGGTGAGCATGTTTTGATATTATAGTGCTCGCAACACCCTTTTTCCTTTCCTCGACTGCTACGGACTTACCCGGTGTCATAACACCCATATTCTGAGTGATAGAGCGCTGGTTGAGCTAGCTGGCGACAAGGATGAAAATCACATGATCCAAGGAAGCCTTGTCTTATTTCATTGAGCACTTTTGCCGCTAGCTCTAATTGTATATTGCGATGACGGAAGCACACTCTCTGACGGCGTCACGTAACCTCACCATGTTCTTGTTCCTCTGTAAACAGAAACTAAAAAACTAGAGTGACTTTTTGGCGAGAGGACCAGCAGTGTCCCTTCGCCGCAAAAGGACCGGCGCCTCAAACAACCAACCATGACACCCGTCTCCAACATTGACTAAATCTGACACATGTTGTGCAAGAATTAGTGGTAGTACATCGACTACAAGCAAGACAATGACCGTGAAAACAGAGGAAATATTTCCTCTTATTTGCCCTGCTATGAGAAATATTATTACATAAAAGCTAAAATAAGCCGATTGTACTACGACCAAATCTACATAAATATAAGATACCATAACATTAAAATATATAATCGATGAAATAATTACACCCAAAGAAAAAATATTTCCAAAAAAAAAAAAAATTTTTGGGACATTTTTTTTCTTTTATATAAGAGCCCAATTTCCCAAAGGGAATGATGAGCCCAAAAGAGCCTATGTGTGGACAAAATTATAATAATATCCCAAAAAATAATTGCCACACTACCGGAATATTTTATATTACTTACAACCGTCGTTTCCCTAAAATAATAGGAAACTACCTATATAAATAAAGCATTGTCAATGTAAACAACTTCCGAATGAAAACCGGAAACAAGACCCCAAGCAACACAGCCCGAAGTCAGTAACAGGAATAAAACTATCCGATGTAAAGCAAGATCTTCAACAGAAGAAAAAACCATACATCGGATGTATGATGCATGATCAAAATGCCTAACACCCCAAGCGTGAGGACGTAACCTTCTGTATCTGTATCTGCTACGTTGTAGTTACCAATAAAGGCTTTTACACAACGGGAGAGAGAACGCCGGTTCTTATTGGCAATGTTTGTTCAGGGTTGATTTAAAGGCCTCCAGCAAGTTCGTAAACACTGCTGGGTCAGGCAGATCATTCCAGTAAATCGTTGTGATCACAAAGAAAATGTTAATATATTGTTGTGTTCTGCCTGTTGGTACGACTAGTCCTTTGATGTTGTTACACACGTGTTTTTCCACTAGGTTTTCTGTGATGTGGTCCTTGTAAGAACGGGTTTTGATCTGACGTTTCGGTCTTTTGAATTTTACGAATAGGTCTGTCGGTAGTGATGGGACCAGCCCCTCAACCACTTTATACATTGGTATTAGCCGCAAACTAGTTCTGCGCTCTTCTAGGGTTTCAAGTTCTAAGGTTGTTCTCATGTGGGCGATAGATCCTGGTTGTCTACTTTTATAATCTTTGGTGATGAATCTTATTCCTCTATTTTGTATTCTTTCCATCTTATCGATGTTGCCTTTTGTGTATGGGTTCCAGACGGTGGCGCCACATTCCAGGATCGAGCGGACTGGCGAGATGCATGCTGTTTTCCTACAGTTTTCTGGAACGTTTCTGAGATTGCATCTTAGAAAGCCAAGTGTGGCATTTGGTTTCTTACATGTGTTGTTTATATGTGTGTTCCATATTAGGTCGCTGGATATTTGGAATCCTAAGTAAGGGTTGTTTTGGACTTCTTGTAGGATGTGGTTGTCTAGCCGGTAAAATTTTGATGATCTTTTATTGATAGACAGTATATAGCACCTTTTGGCATTGAACCTCATACCCCACTTGCTTGCCCAGGTTTCAAGATTGCACAGGTCGTTCTGTAGTACAGTATGATCTGACTGATTTTTTATACGTCTGTAAAGAAGACAGTCGTCTGCAAATAGACGGACTGTACATTTTATGCTATCTGGTAAATCGTTAATGTGGCAGAGAAACAAGATGGGTCCTAGTACCCTAGGGTACTCCGGAGTCTACTGATGTTTCGCTGCTGGTTTCTCCTTTGATTATTGTTTTCATGGTACGTGTTGTTAAGAAGTTTGGGGATGAAAAGAATAATCTTCTGTATAAAACGTTAAACTCCCAAGAAATTTTATAAATTTTTTTTTTAATAAAACAAGCCAAAAAGCTTGGGAGTTTAACTGGGGGGAAGCAAGAGAGGGTAGGGAAGGAATACTTAACAAACAGTGGAAAAATCGTTATCAACAATGATGACGTCAGGCCCATGTCCCGAAATTGGGGAACATGAATTAATTTTTATAAATATTATAAAAATTACAGCCCTGAACATTTCAAACCACCGTTTCTTCCTTCATCCAGTTGTGTCCTTGGATCCACCAAATTAACCACTGATTTGTGTCTGGCATCATTAAAACTGAGATTTAAAAGCACAGGAGTCAGTTTGATGTTATCTGACTGAAGAGCCAAACAAAGAATGATGTTGGTGCCAGTGTCGGTGACTTCCTGGCGTCTGCGCATGCACGGAGAGTAAATGTATGGCGGGCCAGATAGGACTTCTAATTTTCGGTTTTGCATGCAAATTTTTGGGGATTGGGAGGAAAAATTTGTGTTTGGCCCAAGATAATTTTGAGTTAGCACCAGCTAAGTCTGGGCCATTGGCTTTAGTATAAAAATATAGCCCAAAGTCAGTAACCGATTTACAAGCTATCAGATGTAAAGCAAGGTCTTCCTATGAAGAAAAAACAATACATCTGATAGAAGATGCAAAACCAACACGCCCAACCGGATGAGGATGTAACCAATGGGATTTTTACAGAAAAAACATTCTGTAAACAAGCTAAACTTCCCAAAAATTTATATAAGGCTTAATAAAATTAAAAATCTGTTTCTCGGGCCCTCCCGCATGGTCCTTTTGGCTGCCGTATGCTCTCTTTTTATGACCAATGAAAACTTGAAAAAATAAAAATTAAATGGTTTATGTCTGATATTTTACACAAGTTAATAAAATTGATAAATTTGTCCCTTGAGTGCAACAAGGCTTTGCAATGCTTTAGCATTGCAAAGCCTTGTTGCACCCAAGGGACGGAATACACCACCAGCCTTGCTATTCTGTAGATTATGAGGCCTAAAACATAACAAAAACCCAAGAATATGAACTTCTGATGGCAAAGAAATAATTACAAAAATAAAAAAATAAAATAAAAAAACGCCCGCCCGCATCCAATTTTACAAAATTTGGTTTGAGAAACAGAACATCTACTTTGTGTGGCCTAAAAAATTTCAATAAAAATAGCCAAAAGCTTGGAAGTTTAGCAGGAGGGCCCAAGAAAGGATAGGGAAGGAACACTTAACAAACAGTGGAAATTACATTAGCAAGAATGATGACGTCAGGCAATTTGTCTTGAAATTTGGAGACATTAAAAATTTATAATATTATTTATAAAGTTACAGCCCTGAACATCTCCAACCACCGTTGTTCCTTTCCTTTATCCATTAGCAGTCTTGTATCCACCAATTCTTGTAATGACTTGTGTCTGGCATCTTCATAAAGTGAATTTTAATAGCACAGATGTCAGAACATCTTACTGACTGAAGGGCCAAACAAAGAATGATGGTTGGCGCCAATTTTGGACCTTCCTGGATGCTGCGCATGCACAGTGATCAAAAAGTATCGAGGACCATTTAGGACTTAAATTTTAATGTTTTGATGCAAATTTTGGGGATTGGGGGGGGGGGGGGGAATTTGTGTTTGGCTCTGAATACCATAACGTTAGCACCAGCTAGTCTGGGCCATTGGTTGTTGTATAAAAATATTTGATTTGCACTCAGAGATAAATGGAGAATTTTTAAGGGACTACATAAATTTTATTTTAAAGTAATGGATCATGTGCCATCTATAACTGTGAAAGAATAGTGATACTGTCACAGTGTCCATATAAGGTGGACTGTTTATATATTTCAGAAGTACCAGTGAGAACTGTGATTTCAGGTTAGCTGATTAGAACATGTGACCTGGATTAGACTGGTAAAGCATGCTGTCATAAACAACTCCCCTTAAATTGATGCCATGACACTCATCCACATGGTAAACAGAAATATCTCATTCTTTTCATCATTCCAATTGAAGAATGATTTCAGTTTTTTTGTGACTCCATTATTGTAGTGTATTTTCTTGAGCAACTTTTACCTATGGGAACATTTACATGTTTATAAACCAAGGAAGTATGATGAAAATCAAAAACATATTTTTTAGCAAGTTTTCATTTTTTTTTTATCATTATTTTTCACAAAAATACTCTATCACAATAAAAGATGCCAAATGACTCGATACTTGAAAATATATATTTTGTCCCTTAGAAAGTGCCCATATATTTTTTAACACAAACAATATTTTCAGCCAATTTTGGTCATGTTACCATGACCTTAATATTAATATGCAGTATCAAGTAGAAAATGCAACAGATGCATGCTCAATTTCACGATTACCTGGAATCTGGCATGATAATTGCTAAAACATGTTCTCTATAATTTGTTAATGATTTGTAAAATATCCTGTGCTCTTTTATACCAGTCTTTGTCGACTGACTGGTCGCTGAAATACAATATTAGGTATATTGAAAACATCTTTTCAGAGAGGCTTTTGACAGTATGTAACCTGCTGGCCTTCACACTTTTTTCAGTCTGTATATTGCCTTGATAGTCATGAGCTCATTGTTTATTTAACTGTTCAGCGTTTTAGAGCACTTTGTGATTTTACGCTTTATAAAATTACCTTATTATTATTATTATTATTGGGTGATATTAGGAGAAATTTATCAACAGACTTTCCAATTTTAACTCTTAACCTGCAGAGTATTTTTCAACATTTTTCATCAAATCTAGTCATAGCTGCTGTGAATGTGCCATGACTAGATTTGATAAAAAAAAATATTCAGGAAGCTTCAACTCGATGAATCACTGGGCAAAAAATTGATTTACTTCCACAAATGGAAATTTGGTTGAAAATACCTAAATTCTAGCAGCAAGAGATTTGCTTTCCATGGCAGGAATATCAGCCAGCACTACGCAAGGAGTTAAATGTTTCGGGTGTTTATTTATGTCATTATAACATAATAACACATGAGTCAGTTCTTGGCATTCATTGGTTGCTTTAAGCAATAATTGGCTTGAAAGTTGAACAGTGCTTGAGTTTCAAGCAACTTGTCAAATGCAACATTTTGAGAGCAACAGCCTGTGATACATCAAGCAACATTTGGAAGTAACATACAAACACGAAACAGGATTCTACCACAAGTTGCCTCTGTATTTTGTATTACTGGCTTAATAAATATTTAAAATTAAACTAGAGGTAGCCACCAGGGGTGGCCAATCCCCACAAAAAATCACCCAGATACAGTAACCTTGGTAATATATTACATTAAATTAACACAGTCACTGTTGGTATTATTTATTCAAATAAAAGATAAGATTACCTGTATTTGATGACAAGACAAGTTTGGTTTCAATCGGGAATGATAAAATTTTAAGTTCAAGGTCATTGTGACCTTGATCTTTGGCACAATGGCCTAAAAATATGTAGGGTTCTTCCTCCGTCATGCTCAACCCACATGCCTAGTTGTGTTTCGATTGGAATGCATAATTTTAATAATTAAGAGAGCTGAAACTAGCTCCGTCCGATAAAATTTTAATTTCTAGATCACTCTGACCTTGACCTTCAGCAAAATGACCTAAAAATATATAAGGTTCTTCCTCTCATTATATCCAATCCAGATGCCAAGTTGAGTTTCAATCAGGCAAACAACATATTAGAGAGCAGAAACCAACCCTGACCGGTAAAACTTTAAATTCAAGGTCACTGTGACCTTTACCTTTGACATAATAATCCCAAAATAAATAAGGTTCTTCCTTTCATCATGCTCAACCCATAAGCCAAGTTTAGTGTCAATCGAACAAGCAAAATTTCAATTAAAAAATCCAACTATAGTAAATATTTAAGTTCAAGGTCAATGTGACCTTGTTTGTTTGTATGTTGGTGTTTAAGGTCACATACTTATGCACAATGGCTAATCATGACCATGACAGTTTTACAGGTGGAGGAAGCCGGAGTACCCGGAGAGAACCACCAAGCAACGACGAGCAGCTGCCAGCTCTCCAACATCGTAACTCCGCACTGCAGCATAGGCAGGGTTAGACTGGTTGAAGACATGCGTACCATCGACGTGCAGTACGCCTTAGTACACGGCATCACCGTGCCCCCCATGAGGATAATCGGGGTTAACTGCCTTGCCCAAGGACACAACACGGGAGTCTGAATCGATCGCTCAGATGGTCACCCATCCGAGGATTAACCATGCTCGACACTGCTTAACTTCGGTGATCGGACGAGAACCGGTTATTGCAATGCCACCACACCCCCCAATGTGACCTTGATCTTAGGCATAACTACCTCAAAATAAATAGAGTTCTTTCCCTAATCATGCCTAACCAACATGCCAAGTTTGGTGTCAGTTAACCAAGCAGAACTTTAATTACAGAGCAGAAACCAACACCGATAAAAATTCAAGTTCAAGGTCACTGTGACCTTGACCTTTGGAACAATAGTCCCAAAATATATAGGGTTCTTCCTCTCATCATACCTAACCCACATGCCAAGTTTGGTTTCAGTCAGTCAAGCGGAATTTTAGTAAAAGAGCGGAAACCAACTCTGTGTACAGACAGATGGATGGACAGCGCCACAGCTATATCCTCCCGAAATTTTTTCAGGGGGATAATTAACTAAAGAAAGAATATGTTAATTATGCTAAATTTTAATGATCAAGTGTTTGACTTTCCGTTTCATTTTATGTAATCCAGAGTACCTTGTTGCAAACTAGCATAAAGATCAAGTGAAACGAGAGCAATGCCATATGTGACTTATGCCCCTCCTATAATGCCAAGATGAACATATCTTTAATACTTGGCATATACCTGCAAGGTTGGGAGGGGGAGTGTATTGTCTTTGTTTTACAACACAAAGGAAATCCACCACTCAGTAGCAATTGTGAGATACGAGATACACTTGTTAGCAAAGGTTAGTGATGATCAGAGCATCCTCTTGGGAGATGTGGAGCTATTGTCTATCTTTTACAGCAGAGAAATTCAAGCCCCCAGCAGCAATTGTGAGTGCTAAGAACACTGTAACCGAAATCTTGTGACAATCAGACCATCCACATGAGAGGAGATATGGATATAGAACAAACACACAATTCCATATTTGTTATTCTGCTTGGCCATAAAATTATAATGAACTTACATGATCTCTGCTGGTTGCTTCCATAATTTCACTGAGACCAATGCAAACACCCTGTCTCTGGTCACTATGTGGTGAATCCAAACCATTTTCAAGAATTGGAATAATCTCTGGCAACACACGCTCTCCTAGTTTTTTCACCAAATCACCAAGTGTTCGACCTGCAACCTGAAATTTCAAATTACAAATGCATATCAAATCAAAGGAGAAGATTAACAAGAGGCCCCGGGGGCCTGAGGGCGCTCACCTGACATGGTAGTCTAAATATCAAACCAGGGACTTGACTTAGTAAGCTGCATACGCCCCTCCTAAGAAAAGCATATACCAACTAGATGAAGCGATTGTGCCCACACAATACACAGGATTTTCCTTCTATTTTCAGTTCCTGCACTTTTACGGCCCAAAATTGAGATAAACGCATAAAAAACAGATTTTTTTTTATTTTTCTTCGAAAATTTTTGAAGTCCCAAACAAAATATTTTCCGCCTAAAATTTTTTTTCTTCTTAAAATTGACGAAAACGCATAAAAAACCAAAAAACTAATTTCTGGATTTTGGTCCAAAATTTTCTAAGTCCCACCCGGCCCCCAAATTTTCAGTGTAAAAAAAACAAAACATTTTTGTCTTAAAATTGACCGAAACGCATAAAAAAACACAAAAAAAATTTCCGGATTTTGGTCCAAAATTTCTAAGTCCGGAACAGGACCCCAAATTTTCAGCCTAAATATGAACCCAGGGACTTGGCTTGAACAAACTTGAATCTCGCCCCCCTAAGGATGCTGCATACCAAATATCAAAAGATTCTTATTGGTAGATATGAAGAAGAAGATTTTTAAAGAATATTCTTCATACTGCACTAATTTAAACATTTGGGCTCCCATAGAGAGCCCAAATATGGACCCAGGGAATTGATTTCAATAAACATGTGAAACAATCTTCCAAAGATGTTATATGTGAAATTTGAAAGCTTTTGGAGCAGTGGTTTGGGAGAAAAGTAGTCTTACATGTTTTTCCCATTACCCACAGTGTTAAAAAATGCTGACTCAGCACTTTTTCAAAGTCCCCAAAAAGTGTCCCATGATAAAACCGATAACAATTCCTTTTTGACCATTCCATTCTGTTGGTCCTAAGGAAGCTTCACACCACATAAGAATTCTCAGTGCCGTGTAGTTTTGGAGATATGGGCGTTTTAATTTTTTTCTATTTTTATCTAATGCGGTTCCCATGGGGCGACAGGAAAAAAAAATTGGGCATAAATTAAGTACTTATAACCCAATAAGCCCTCACATCAAATTTGGTTCAAATCTGCCTCTCGGTTTGGAAAGTTAAAAAATTTATAGTAATTTATATATTTTTTATACTTACCAATGACCCAGACATAGCTGGTGCTAACTCTTAAAATATAGGGCCAAACACAAATTTTGCCCCCCAATCCCCAAAATTTGCATCTAAAACCAAAGAAAACATGTCCTGAAAGACCCTCCACACTTCGCCCCTACTGCGCATGCGCAGTGTCAAGGACGTTCCGAAATTGGCAACATTAATCATTCTAATAACCAGTGCCTGGTAAGCGCTATGTACTCAGCGGGGAGGCAAGAGTTCCCAACTCCTGGGAGGGCCATCCCCGTCTGGGTCATTGGTAAGTATAAAAAATATATAAATTACTATAAATTTTTTAACATTTTTATACTGTACCAATGACCCAGACATAGCTGAATAGTAAAAAGGCTGGAGGGCCAAGGACATAGAGCAAAATGGAATACGCTCAATAAAATAAAATAGAGTCATCCCCTGTAGGGAAAAAGAAGTAATAGGCCTTACATGTATCTTTCTTATTTATGATAAATTAGAAAGATACAACACCTTCCAAAATTGAGCTTCATACATCCATGTACTCTATTAATATCCAATATAATCCTTATACTAATAATTTTTAAAGTAAGCCAATAAATAAAGTAAGTCTAGAGAATAGAGACTCTTATACTCCTAAAAGTGTCTGAGGATTGCATAATCATGTCCGTTGACATATGCATTATTCAAAAGCTATACTTTAAAAACTAAGGCTTGAATGAATTTTAAAAACCTAAACTTCTCACTAAACAACCATCCCAATAACAGCTCAGAATTACTAACTCCGGAGGAGGTATCCCCTTGTTTTCATAGTAAAGCAGGTGACCCAAGGGAACACCCTCCCCCCCCCCCCTTTTTCTTGCCCTGGGTCAAATAGCCCAGAGCGAAGAGGGCAGCCGAACGGAGACACTGCCGAAACAGACAGCCTACCTAGCTATAGTAGCAACTGTTAAGTGAATGACATTCTGAGCAGTAGATAATAGACCTAACAATAGAGGCCTCCAGAAATGGACTCGATATTTCTGAGATAAAATTCATGAATGTGGATGGCTGAGCGCAATGAGCGGCCTTCAAAAATCTATAATAGCGACACTATTAATGTAAGCCCAAGAAGTAGAAGAACTCTTACTTCATGAGCCGAAATCTTAAGCACAACTGCTAAGTCAATGATATACCATAAGCAGTACCGATAGTTAATAGAATCCATTAACAATAAAATGGAGCGTAACGTCCTTCTACTAGACATCAAAGACAGAAGAAGCTTACGCCCATAGTAATAAACAGATATCTGTTTATAAATACATAAACTGTACCCGGAAAGAGTAAAGGCCTATGCCCATACGAACACGGAAGGACCTTAAAATAATAGGTTCCGGATAATAGGAGCCTAACTCTTATGCAACAATCCAACCTAAATAGTAACGGAAGTAGTGATTCCGAAACTACGAAAGTGAAAATCATCCATCGATAGTGGATGAAACTCACTGACTCTACAGTAAAAGAGAAACCAACAGAATTACTGTCTAAAAGGTCAGAATTTGAAAACTACTGTTTCCAGAGGCTCAAATGATTACTTAGCTAAATAAGAACCGAAGTTAAAATCCATATAGGAATGTAATCTATAGATTCTAAGTCTATTTATCAAAAAGTTACTAACTGACTTAGATAAAGAGACAAAAGACTCAATTGTAAACTATCGTAGAGTGCATAGGTATGAGGTAACATAAACCTATAACCTAAATAATAACAGGCTGCAGTAGATCTTGTAAAACAAGTATACTAAAAAGTTAAAAAATTTATAGTAATTTATATATTTTTTATACTTACCAATGACCCAGACTTAGCTGGTGCTAACTCTAACAAAACCTGGGCCAAACACAAATTTTGCCCCCCAATCCCCAAAATTTGCATCCAAAACAAAAAGAAATCATGTCCTAAAGGACCTCCATACTACGCCTCTACTGCGCATGCGCAGTGACGCAGTCGTCCCGAAATTGGCGCCAATTATCATTCTTACTGGCAGTGCCTGGTCAGCGCTATGTACTCAGCGGGGAGGCAAGAGTTCCCAACTCCAGGGAGGGCCATCCCCGTCTGGGTCATTGGTAAGTATAAAAAATATATAAATTACTATAAATTTTTTAACATTTTTATACTGTACCAATGACCCAGACTTAGCTGAATAGTAAACAGGCTGGAGGGCCTAGGACATAGAGGAAAATCCAATAAGCTCAACTATATAGTAAAGAGGTAACCCCTTAAGGAGAAAAGGAGTATTAGGCTTTACCTGTATCTTTCTTATTTAATATTAAATTAGAAAGATACACTACCCTTAATAATTGAGCACAATAACATTCATGTTCTCTATTAACATCCAGTATAACCCTTATACTAATTATTTTTAAAGCAAGCCAATAAATAAAGTAGTCCAGAGAATTGAGACTCTTTATAATCATTTAAAAGTGTCCTAGTATTGTATATTAAAGCCTGTTTGACACTTGACATATACAAATGCTTCACACCGAGCTACACTTTAAAAATAAGACATGAATGAATTTAAACATTAATATTACACTTTAAAACCATCCCGGAAGCGACTCAGAAATACTGACTTGGAGGAGGCATTCCCTTGCTTTTCACTATAAAGCAGGTGACCTAAGGGAACACCTGCCGCCCCCCCCCCCCCCTTCCCCTTGCCCTGGGTCAAATAGCCCAGAGCGAAGAGGGCAGCCGGACGGAGTCACTGCCGGAACAGAAAGCCTGCATAACTATAGTTGCAACTGTTTAGTGGACGACATTCTGAGCAACAGATAACGGACCTAAACAATGCAGGTCTCCAGAAATGGACTCAATATTTCTGAGATAAAAATTCGTAAATGTGGATGGCTGAGACCAATAAGCAGCCTTCATTAAATCTGTAATAGCAACACTATTAGCATAAGCCCAGGAAGTAGAAAGAGCTCTTACTTCATGAGCAGAAATCTTAAGCACAGACTGCTGAAAAGAAGATAAATCTTCATAAGCAGTACGGATAGTTAACTGAATCCATCTAGCAATAGAATGGACTGAAATGTCCTTTCTATTAGGCATCAAAGACAGAAAGAAACGTTTCCGTCCCTTTCTGATAAACTGAGATCTCTGTTTATAGATACGTAGTGCTCTAACAGGACAGAGTAAAGGCCTACGCCCGTCTGAAGATGGAAGAGCCTTAATAACAATAGGTTCCGGATATTTATTAGGAGCCTGATTCTTAGCTAAAAAACCCACATTAGTAGTGAAGGTGATAGTGTTCCCAACACTACGATAATGAGAATCATCCACCGATAGTGCATGAAGCTCACTGACTCTTCTGGCAGAAGAGAAAGCTAAGAGAAAAGCTGTCTTATAAGATAAGAATTTGAAATCTACTGTCCCAAGAGGTTCAAATGGCTTTTCCTTCAATTTAAGGAGAACCCAAGCTAAATTCCACTTAGGAATTAATCTAAGAGTTCTGGGTCTATTTATCGAAAAGTTTCTAACCAACTTCGATAAAGAGACATTAGATCCAATTTGTAAACTATCATGATGTGCATAGGTATCAGATAACATAGATCTATAACCCTTTATAGTAACAGGCTGCAGTTTGATTTCGTCAAACAAGTATACTAGAAAGTTTGCAATGTCTGGTATAGAGGGATCAAATATATCTACAAAATGATCCCTACACCAACGACGAAAAACCTTCCACTTAGCCGCATAGTTTAGCGAAGAGGAGGTCCTCCTACAGTTAGAAATCGCGTCCACTGCTCGTCCTGTAAAGTGCTTGCCATGCAAGAAGGACCGCACAACGGAAAAACGTGAAGGTTGAGACCTTGCGGGTTGTGATGGAGTTGGCGCGATTTCCCCTGTGAAAGAAGATCCTCTCGTGGAGGAAGCTTCCGCGGTAGGTCCCACAACAGACACCTGAGTAGATTTATCCACGGTCTCTGTGGCGACAGAGATGCTACCAACAGAATCTTGCATTGAGATTGTTTTATCTTTAGCAATACTTGTTGAATTAACGGCGCTGGAGGATACGCATATCCTATCATTCCGTCCCAAGGGATCGACAGAGCGTCTACTGCAAATGCTCTTGGATCCGGACACGGAGACACATACGTCTGCAACTGATTGTTGAGATGTGTCGCAAATAAGTCTATCATTGGCCGTTCCCATTGGTAGCAAATCTGATTGAATACTTGTTTGTTGAGAGTCCACTCCGACGGCAACAAGCGACCCTTCCGTGAAAGGGAGTCTGCTAGCACATTCAGACGACCCGGTATGTGACGGACCGAAAGAAGAACGTGATGTTCTAACGCAAACAGAAGGATTCTTTCCGTTAGATTGAACAACGGAACTGAATGAGTGCCTCCCTGATTCCGTATATACGCCACTACTGTCGTATTGTCGGATAGGATTTGGACATAAGCATCGTGAATAATGTCTATCCAGTGACGTAACGCAAGCCAAATTGACATCATTTCCTTGATGTTTATGTGCTTGCACAGGAATTGCGGATCCCAAAGACCCTGGCATCTCGAATCCGTTGGGATTAATGATGCACCCCAACCTGTTTGACTGGCATCCGTCATAACGGTAAAACTCGGATCCGGCAACTGCAGCGGAACTCCTTGAGTTAACCACTGAATGTTTGCCCAAGTCTGAATCTCTTGTTTCACTTGATCTGACAAGAGAACGTCTACATCGAGCGAATGAATTTTCACACTCCAATTCTGAGTCAGGAAAATTTGAAGAGGACGTGTGCGTAGCCGCCCCATTGGAATGAGATCCGTGGCGGCTCCGCACAGACCTATCAGTCTCATAAATTCTCTCGCCGTGACTTTGTCTGCGTGCAGACAATAGCGAGCGTAACAACTGACTAATTTCGCTCTGGTTAACGGCAGACGAACGAGAGTGTTGTGCGTCTCGAAGCTCATTCCCAGATGAGTGAATGACTTGGACGGCACCAGATCTGACTTCGCCTCGTTTACTATAAAACCGAGACGTCGGAGCAATAGAAGAAGATTCTGAACATCGTTCTGAAGCGTTAACTTGTTGCCGTACCTCTGAAGAATGTCGTCCAGGTAGGCCGACGTTACCGCAGACGAATGAGCTCGGAAGTAGATCATTACCGAGTTCATTACCCGAGTGAAAGCCCAGGGTGCTAGATTCAATCCGAAGCACATCGCCCGGAATTGATACACCACTCCCAGGACTGCAAAGCGTAGATACTTTCGGAATGTCGGATGTACCATGACGTGAAAGTACGCATCTTTGAGATCTATGCTCGTTGCATAATCGTTCACCCGAATACTCGCTCTGACCGATCGAATCGTCTCCATATAAAACTTCGGAGCGACGATCAGCTTGTTTATCCAGCTCAAATCTATGACTGGACGGAACGAGCCGTCTGGTTTCGGAACCAGAAACAGATGGCTGTAGAATCCCAGAGATTCCTGGTTTTCTACGACCTCTACCGCGTTCTTCATTAAAAGAGACTGCACCTCTGATAACAGAGCGTCTCTTTTCTGTGGATTTGACGGAAGATGAGTCCACTTTGGACTTCGAGTTAATGGAGGCTTTCGTTTGAAGGATATCTTTAGACCTTCCGAAGTCACTCCTCTCACCCAAGGGTCGTCCGTAATCGACGCCCACTCTTGTGAAAAACTCGACAACCTTCCGCCAACCGGAACGCGATAGAGGTTTAAGCCATCACCTACTGGACCTGCGAGGCCTGCGGTAGGAGAAACCACGTCTTCCACGACCCGCACCTCGCCTCGTCGACCTCGGGGCGTCCGACCGATTGTCCCAGCCTGAAGGACGTCCCGAACGAGAGTCGCTATCCTGACGGTCTCTCGAATAAGACCAAGAGGACGCACCGGAACCTCTATAGGAACCTCTCTTGGGCGCATTAGACCCAGAAGTGCCTGTCTTATTCGTGTCTGCTGTATCCGACTTCTTAGGAGCTGATCTGAACAACAGAGAATCATTAGCTTTCTTTTTAATTTTATCATAAATAGCGGAAAGCTTGCCATCAAAGAGAAGTTCTCCTGAGACCGAAGCGACTCTAAGAGAGTTCTTCACCTTAGAATCCACTAGTGTGGATGTAGCTAGGGCTGCGTCACGTCTAACCAACTCCAGATTTGCCACTGAAAGGGCGGAGTTACACGTGGAATAAGCTACTGCCCTTGAAAGAAGTCTTAAAGAGGATTGTATATCCTGAAACTCTTCCCCTTGAAGGCGCAGTGATAACGCCTTAGTAAGGTGATCTGCGTAAGATAAGGCATCTAAATTGGCTCTGTTAGACGCAATAGCTGTTTCCAACACCGCGGTTGGAATAGAAGCTGACGACGGTAATGATAGCTCTAAGTCTTCCGCCTCGTCGTCCATACGCAGAGGAACTCTCGGTATACCCTGTCCTGCCGTATCGAATTTATTCCTTGCATTAATGAAAGGCAGGCTGAGAGTATTAGCAGACAAGAAACCTGCTTTCCCCGTCCTGGAAGCAAGTTTAAATATAGCATCGTTCAATAATTCAAATGTTCTAGCAACATTATTGGACTGCGACGGAAACTCGGGAGCGATGTCCCTGAACCGCTCAAAAAATTCAGAGTCCAATGACGCTATAATTCTCTTGTCCGGAAGCGCAGCAGTCTGGCCCGACGGAACAACTTGAGGGAGAAAGTGCCGGATGAAGTCCACGGCAGCTTTATGTTGTTCCGAAAGGGATAGCTCCAAGTCATCCGTATCCCTTTCACCATCCGGTCGGACCTCACGATGTTCCCGGTCGTCCGCCCCCGATGCTTCGGCGGAGCATACCGACCCAGCGCCGTCGGATAATTCTCGATCCGACACCGTTTCTGTCGGCTGCTGGGATGCTGCGATAAGCTGTGCTATCTGCACAAGAATGTCCGGCGTCGAGACCTGCGGAGGCGCAGTCTTTCGCTGCTTCGCCGAGGGCAGCTCCGCATCAGATGGCTCCCGCATACTTTTCCTATGCGAACGTCCGGAGTCCATCGGTCTCGAATCCCTGGCTGCCGGATGGTGTGACCTGGTCGCCGAAGAATCCTTCATCGGCGAAGCTGGTAATATATCGGCGGTCACGCAGCCAAGGTGCGGTCGTGTGCGCTGACGCGAAGAGGAAGCCTTAACAGTCTCTGCAGACTGCTTATACAACGGAGCGTTCCGAGCGACGGACGTATGCTCCGGTAAAGACACATTTTGTACCACAACATCTGGTCCCAGATGTTGTTGTACGAGAGAGGGACCTCTCTCGCTCGCGGCCCGGCTGGACCTGGACGAGCTAGGAACCGGACTCAAAGGCTTCCTCCGTTCTCGCTTACTATCCGCCGTCACTGGGTGTGCATCTATTATGTTTATAGTGCTCGCATCACCCAAAATTTCCTCTTGGACCGCATCGGACGAACCCGGCTGCCGAACCATTCGGTGAATGGACGCTACACCGGGCGAGCTAGCGGACGACTTTTGTCTAATCTCCATGAGCACTTTTGCCGCTAGCTCTGAATTCATTTGTGACGACGGACGCACACTTGAAGAAGATAACATGGAAACATCACCCTGTTCTGGTTCCTCTGAAATAGAAACTGAGAGAGTAGAGTGACCTTGCGGAGAGAGAGCCGGCATCGCTCTTTCTCCAGAAACAACATATCGTGACACACGTTTCCAATGTTTCTCATCCCAATGTTCACATATAGGACAGGGATTAATGCGAGAACACTGACTACAATTAATACAATGATCATGAAAGTCAGAGGAAGATTTCTTCCTATTACAATTTGAACAACGTCCCTTCATTGTGAAAGAACAACAATAAGTCCTAGTTACTCGCAAAAACCCCTGACACAAAGATACATAATAACATGATCCATTAATAAATGAAAAAACAATTGCAAAACAAAATAATTTGGAAAAAATATTTTTTCAGAGAAGCCCAAGTTGCTGAAAAGTAACGTTGAGCCCCGATGGATCCGATGGCAAAGTGTGGTCAAAAATTTTAAATTTATATAAAATAATTAATGAGACACTTTCGGATAATATAAATGTATCTTATAATGAGATAAACTACCACAAAGGCAAACAGCCCCCCTCAAAAAAGGCTGTTGCCAATGAAAACAAACAGTGTAAACACACTGGAAAACATGACTCCAGGCACTGAAAAAACTGGCCCGGAATCAGTCATCAATTACACTCTATCTGATGCAAAACAGAGACTCCCAGGGGAGAATCTGTAGAACATCAGATGGAAGATGCAGAACACAAACGTTATACACCCATGGGTGAAAACGTAACTATGGGGAAAATAACAGAAAACATTCTGTAACCAAGCAACTCTCCCAGGAAATTTTAGAAATGAAATTTCTCAAAAATATGCCAAAAGCATGGGAGAATTGCCAGGGGGGACTTTAGAAGGCTAGGGGAGAGGAAACACTGAATAAGCAGTGCAACAATTAGCAAGAATGACAACAAGAGGCCCATGCCTCGAAAATAGGCAACTTAACATAATTTCATCAAAAAATTTTAAGTACAGCCCTGATTATTTTTTGCCACTTCTTTTTCCTCTCCTCCTTCTATCCTCCTTAGAATCACATTTTCTCCAAAAATTACGTGTCTGGCATCCTTTAAACTGAGATTTACAAGCACAAAGATCAGTGAGATGTTGACTGATGAAGGGCCAAACAGAGAATGATAATTGGCGCCAATTTCGGGACGACTGCGTCACTGCGCATGCGCAGAAGAGGCGTAGTATGGAGGTCCTTTAGGACATGATTTCTTTTTGTTTTGGATGCAAATTTTGGGGATTGGGGGGCAAAATTTGTGTTTGGCCCTGGTTTTGTTAGAGTTAGCACCAGCTAAGTCTGGGTCATTGGTACAGTATAAAAATATAGCAATGAGTAGTATGGAGGGATCAACAATATGAACATAATGATCCCTACACCACGACAGAAGAGCCTCCACTTTAGCCGCATAGAATAGCGAAGAAGAGGATCTCCTATAGTAAGAAATCGCGTCCAAAGCTCGTCCAGTACAGTGCTTACAATGCAATACGGACCACACAACGGAATACATGAAGGTTGCGACCTTGCTGGTTGTGATAAAGATGACACGATTTACCCAGTGAAAAAATATCCTCACATAGAGGAAGATTTCACGTTAAGACCCACAGTAGACAAGAGAGTAAATTACCCATGATCTCTGTGAAGATAGAGATGCTATCAACAGAAATGTATTGTGGTTGTTTATCTTAGCAATACCTGCTGAAACAACAGCGCCGGAGGATACGCGTATCCTATCATTCCGTCCTATAGATCAATAGAGCGTTAACAACATTAGCTCAGAGATCTGGACAAGCCAACACATACGTCTGCAATTGATTAGCAAGCTGTGTCATAAATAAATCATCATTGGGCGCTCCAATAGATAGCAAATCTGATTGAATACTTGTTTGTTGAGAGTCCATTCTGACAGCAACAAGCGACCCGTAAGAGAACGGGAGTCCGATAAAACAATCAGACGACCCGGAATATGACGGACCAAAACTGAACTTGGTGTACTATAACCAACAGACGGATTCTTTCCATTAAATTGAATAACGGAAACGAAAGAGTGCCTCCCTGGTTCCGGAGATACGCCACTACTGTCGAATTAAAGGACAGGAATTTGGGCATGCGTTTCTGAATAATGTTCATGCAATGACATAAAGCAAGCCTAAAAAACATTATTCCGCGGAAGAAAACTGATTGCTAAGAGACTGCGGAACCCAAAGACCCTGGCACTTCGAATCCGTAGGGATCAGTATTATATCCCAATCTGTTTGACTGGCAACCGTCATAACAGCCACACTCGGGTCCGGCAACTGCGGTGGCACTCTCTGAGTCAACCACCGAATGTTTGCCCCAGTCTGAATCTCTTGTAACACTAGATAGACAAGAGAACGTGTAAATCGAGCAATTCATGGATTGCCGAAAAGTTGCCGTCGAAGAGAAGCTCCTCCGAGAACGAAGCGACTCTGAGAGAGTTCTTAACCTTACTATCCACGCGTGTGGATGTAGCTAGGGCTGCGTCACGTCTAACCAACTCCAATCAGCCACTGAAGGGCGGAGTTATACGTGAACAAACTACTGCCCTCAAAAGAAATTACATTGAGAATAATATCCCGTAAATCTTTTCTTGAAGACGTAATGATAACGCCTCAGTAAGGCGGATTACGTATGATAAAGCGTCTAAGTTAAGTCTACTATACATAATGTCGTTCCCAACATTGAAATTGGAAAAGACATAAACGGCGAAAAAGAATATATGCAGTCTTTAATCACACCCTCTAGACGCATATGAACTCTCGGTATGCCCTGCTCTGCCAAAATAAACTATTCGTATAAATGATAAAATGGCAGAAATGAGCAACGCGGACAAGAAACTAAACCATCATGCTTAGTAGCAGGCTTGTATATATATATATATAGCGTCGAAAAATAAAACACATGTTGTAATGACAATATTGGACTGCGTCGGTAAGTCAGGGACAATGTCCCTGAACCGATCGAAAAATCCGAGTCCAATGACGCTATAAGTCTCTTATCCAAGATCGCAGCAATGAAGTCCGAAATAACAATCACTGGAAGATAATGTCAGAAGATATGAAAGGCATCTTCCGATACTACTAAAGGGAAAACTCGAAATCTTTCGAATCCCTTTCGCCATCCTGTCGGACCCTGCAAAGCGTTCGGTCGTCCGTACCTGATGCAACCGCGGACCGCACCGACCCAGCGCCGTCGGATAATTCCTGATTCGACCGAGAAACTGTCAATTGCTGGGATGCTGCGAAACAACTGTGCTAACTCGGATAGCACGTCCGTCACTGAGGCCTGAGGAGAAGCGGTCTTACGATGCATTGCCGCTGGAAGCTCCGTGATCGTTACCCCGTGCATACTACCAATATGCGAGCGAACGGAGTGTATAGGCCTCGTGTCCCTTGGCTACCGGATGGCGCGACCTATTCGCCGTGGAATCACTGAATGCCGAAACTGATCGGATACTCGAGGTCACGTAGCCAATGTGCGGTCGTGTGCCCTGCTGTGAGGATGAGGAAGCATTAAGGACAGTCTCTCGGACTGTCAATATAACGGAGCGTTCCGACCGACGGACATATGCTCCGAATGTAAAATATCTGAACCACAACATGCGGTCCCCTATGTTGTTGGACGAGAGAGGGACCTCTCTCGCTCACAGCCCGGACGGACCTGGACAAGCCCGGAACCGGACTAACAGGCTTCCTCCGATCTGTCCTCAATCTGCCGTCACTGGGTGAGTACTAAAGTAATTAAAGTGCTCGCATCATCCAAATCTCCTTCCTAGACCGCAACGGACGAACCCGGCAGCCGAACCATTCGCTGAATGTACGCTACACCGGGTGAGCTAGCGAATGTCACTCCGTAGGCGATAGACATATTCCATGAGCACTTATTGCCGCTAGCTCTTCATTAACTATGACGACAGAGGCACACTTTTGAAAGACATCTCCATAACTCTTCGAACAAGAAACCAGAAATGCTTGGTTAGCAAGCATAAAATAATAATATATATAGCGTCGTTCAATAATTCGAAAGTTTGTGTGACATTATTGGACTATGTCGGAACTGAGGGACGATGTCCCTGAACCGAACCAAAAATTTCTAAGTCCACCGACGCTATCAGTTTCTTATCCGGCATCGCAGCATTCTGGTCTGACGAAAGAAGCTGTAGAAGACCAAGTCAGATGACATACACAACAGCATATGTTGTTCCGAAAGGGAAAGCTTGAAATCCTCCGAATCCCTTTCGGTATCCCGTCGGACCGGATGAAACTTTCGGACGTCCGTACCCGCTTCCGCGGAGCGTCCCGACCCAGCATTGTCGGATAAAATATATGCGACAGATTCAGTTGATGCTGGGATGCTGCGATAAACTGTGCTATTAAGGAAAGCACGTCCGTTCCCGAGGCCTGTGCAGTAGCGGTCTTACGATGCATTGCCGCCGGAAGCTCCGTGTACGTTGACTCCCGCACACTTCCTATGCGAACGTCCGGAGTCTGCAGGCCTCGTGTCCCTGGCTACCGGATGGTGTGACCTGGTCGCCGAAGAATCCTTGATCGGCGAAGCTGGTAATATATCGGCGGTCACGCAGCCAAGGTGCGGTCGTGTGCGCTGACGAGAAGAGGAAGCCTTAGCAATCTCCGCGGACTGCCTATACAACGGAGCGTCCCGAGCGACGGACGTATGCTCCGCTTGCGACACATTTTGTACCACATCATCTGGGGCCAGATGTTGATGAACGAGAGAGGGGCCTCTCTCGCTTGCCGTCCGGATGGACCGGAACGAGCTATGAACCGGACTAAAAGGCTTCCTCCGTTCTCCCTCCGATCCGCCGTCACTGGGTGTGCATTAGGTTAATTTATAGTGCTCGCATCACCCCAAAATTCCTTCTAGACCGCAACGGACGAACCCGGCTGCCGAACCATTCGGTGAATGGACGCTACACCGGGCGAGCTAGGCTAGCGGACGTCAAAGGCCGTCGAACCTACTAGGGTCCTCTTAGGCAATTGGCGTATTTACATGAGCACTCTTCCGCTAGCCCTTCATTAATTGTGACGACGGAGGCACACTGTTGGAAGACATCACAGATACATCACCCTAATCTTGATCGTCTGAAATAGAAATTGATAAAGTAGAGTGACCCTGCGGGGAAAGGACCGGAGTGTCCAAATCCCCAATAACATACCGTGACATACGCTTCCCATATTGTCATCGAAATCATACGATACAGAACAGGAGTTAATGCGAGTACACTGACCACATATAGAATGATAATAAAGTCAGAGGAAGACTTCCTCTTAAAACAATTGATCAATATCCTTTCAATGTGAAAAGAAAACAAGTCCTGGTACTCGCACTAACCCCTGGCAATCAAAATACATAATAATAATATGATCCATTAATATAGAAAAAATAATTGAAATCAAAATATTTTGAAAAAATATTTTTTCAGAACAGCCCAAGTTTCTGAAAAGTAACGTTGAGCCCCAATGGATCCCAAGCCTAAGTGTGGACAAAAATTTTAAAAATATTTTAAACAATTTATTCAACACTTACGAACAATAATAATGTATCTAGTTATGATTAAAATAACATCAAGATATTATTTTTTAGCAATCCCCCCCTCACACAGAGGGCTGTTGTAAATGTAAACAATGAGTGTAAAAACACTAATATAAGACTCCAGGCACCCAGGCCCGAAATCAGTTACCAAAAATACACTATCTGATGCAAAACAGAGACTTCCAGGGAAGAAACTGCAGAACATCAGATGGTAGATGCAGAACACAACGCCTAACCACCCGTAGGTGAAGACGTAAACATGGGGAAAAGAACAGAATTCATTCTGTTATTCAGCTAAAACTCCCAAGAAAATTTAGTAATAATAATTACAAAAACTATGCCAAAAGCATGGGAGAATAGCAAGGGGGAACTTAAAGGACAGGGAGAGAGGAAAACACTTAAAAAACAGTGTAACTAAATAATCAGAATGACAACAAAATGGCTGCTGCCTCGAAAATAGGTAACTTAACATAATTTCATTAAAAAATTTTAAGTTACAGCCCTGATAATATTCTGTCACACATTTTTTTCCTCTCCTCCTTCTCTATCCTCCTTAGAATCACCATTTCACTAATATTTATGTGTCTGGCATCATTTAAACTGAGATTTATAAGCACAACGATCAGTCAGATGTTAACTGATGAAGGGCCAAACTTAGAATGATTAATGGCGCCAATTTCGGAACGTCCTTGACACTGCGCATGCGCAGTAGGGGCGAAGTGTGGAGGGTCTTTCAGGACATGTTTTCTTTGGTTTTAGATGCAAATTTTGGGGATTGGGGGGCAAAATTTGTGTTTGGCCCTATATTTTAAGAGTTAGCACCAGCTATGTCTGGGTCATTGGTACAGTATAAAAATATAGAAATTTTGAGAGGGGTAAAAATTCTTGCCCCTCCCATAACAACGGCAAATATAGCCCCTAGAACTTCTCTTGAACAAATCTGAGTCTACACCTCAAAAGGAAGCAGCACAGCTAATATCAAGTCTCTGCTACTGCTGGTTCATGAGAAGAAGATTTTTTAAGATTTAGGCACACTTTTTGGGCGTGGCCTTACCAAGGAACGAGGCAACTTGATTTTAACAAAATCAAATTGCGATGTCATAACAAACTATTATCTCAAATATCAATTAAATTGGTTCAGCGGTTTAGGAGGAGAAGACGCAAACACCATGTTCACGGGCGATGGACGGTGAGTGATCACTATAGCTCTCCTGACTGAAAGTCAGGTGAGCTAAAAATTGCACCAAGTAAAAGTTGGAGTTCCCATAAGGTACCAACTATCAGATGATTCTAACTGGTGTATCTGAAGAAGATTCAGGTGCAAACAGGGAGCCCCATAAACTTGATTTGTGCAAATTTGAATCTGATCACCCTAAAGGTGATGCACACAAAATGAAAAAAATTAAAGTAATTTATATATTTTTTATACTTACCAGTGACCCAGACTTAGCTGGTGCTAACCCAAAAATATCTAGGGCCAAACACAAATTTTGCCCCCCAATCCCCAAAATTTGCATGCAAAACCAAAAATTAGAAGTCCTATCTGGCCCTCCATACATTTACCCTCCGCGCATGCGCAGATGCCAGGAAGACACCGAATCTGGTGCCAACCATCATTCTTTGTAAAAAAAGATAATAATAATTCAGTGGGGAGGTATGAGTGCCCAGTACTGCCCACTCATGGGAGGGCCATTCCCGTCTGGGTCATTGGTAAGTATAAAAAATATATAAATTACTTTAAATTTTTTCATATTTTTATACTGTAACCAATGACCCAGACTTAGCTGAATCTTAAAAAGGTGGAGGGCCTAGAACTTCCGAAATAGTAGATCAACATAGATCAAATCCTTCAATCCATGATGAAGAAATTAGAATAATTAGAATTTCCATCTATGTCTCTTTATCTCATAATAGGAGAGACATATCCTAATATGGATCCCAATTATGTAAATCCTAAATGCGAACATGAAATCATGTTAATTAGGATGTAACAATAAACAAGTTTTAAGACTAGTCTGGACTAAGCCCTAAAAATTAGAATGGCATATTGAGAATGAGAGAAAATTGCCCATAAACCTACGCCAAACAATAATACTGCAGCTGATCACCGAATATATTACAGGCAAAACGGCGTCTTTAATAGTTACATACCCAATAAGCCAGAGAAGTGGACAAAATGCCCCCTCCCCCCCCCACACTTTTTTTTAACATATCTTCAAAAGAAAGAGGGGAGAACTCTGGAATCAATAATAAGAACCCGGAAACGATATAAATATCGATCAGGCACTCAAAAATTAACTCATGAATAATAAATGGTGCTTAACGCCACTTCACAAGCCAAGGCTATATCGATGATTTTGGTAAATAACATTATCCGCTACAAAATACGCACTGCAGACGGCGTATACAGGTATGATGAAATCAGTAAAATAATAATATTACATACACATACAAAAGCAAGATACGATGAACAATCTCTGCAGAGAAAACACGCTTCAAGATCATTCACAGGAGGCCTCTGTAATATTAAATCCGGTAAGAACACTCTCTAACGTGTACTATTTGGTATCTACAACTATAAACACGTGAGAATATGCGATTTGAGAACCGACAAAATAGAGACCAGAATCTAAAAATGGAGGTAGGCAGGGCTCAAAATAACCGGTAATGCATCGCAATTCGCGACGTAAAACGCTGTTTTAGCGAAGCAATTTTCAATCTCTTATCGCAATTTGTGATACAATCATTTTTTTGCTGGCTCATTTTTTAACATTTTATTTGACCACATCTCTAACACGTTATTGTCTTCAAACTGAGAGAAAAGTTCGTACACGGTCTTTCTGGACAACGCAACATTTAAAATGGACTATATTACCTGGAAATATATTCTGTTCCATTATTGCTTAGTTTTTCCCCAAATTCCTCGACAGAAATCTCAAATCACTCTAAAATGTCTTTTGATTGGCTTGATTTTGAATAGTATCCAATTCCAATCGTGTGTTCGGTTGTATATAAAAGCTGTATTCCTTCATGAAAGCGTCTATCAGTGTTACAGTACAAAATAGGCCTAATTATGTCAAAACATTCTGTAAAACTAAAAACTTTGAGAGCCTGGAAGCAAGAATTCCATTGGCTACAAATAGAATCCGATGACGGAGTTCAAATTGCATCCTGTCGTCTATGCCAGAAATTTGAAGACAAACTAAAACATGAATGGAATTATAATGACAGTTTTGTGCGGGGAACACCGGTGTCCAAAAAAGACACCATCCAAAAACATTGTAGATCCAAACGACATCTCGCCGCTGTTCAATTTGAAAATCCAGCGAGTAGCCTGAGTCCCGCAGAATGTATAAAAACCCCTCTAGTTAAAGCATTTGGACACTGCCATTCAACTGAGAAGTCGAGATTGAAAAAACTTTTTGATATCTCTTATTTTATTGCAAGAGAAGAGCTTGCTTTCACAAAATTCCCGGTGTTAATAAATCTTGAAAAAAAGCATGGCGTTGAGTTGGGGCAGACCTATAGAAACGATATGATGTGTAATCAGTTCATTGATTTCATTGCACAAGATCTCCGGGAACCATTAATGAAGCTGGTGATGGAATCAGAGTATTTTTTCGGTTTTAATTGATGGTTCAACCGACACATCCAATGTTGAAAAGGAGTTGTTGTTTGTTAAACTGTTGCATTCTGGGGAACCCAAAACAATTTTTTTCACCATTAAATCTCCGGAAAGTGGCAAAGCAGAATAAGTAAAGATTTTACACGAGCATGAGCTGGAAGCATTTGGGTTTGATAATTGGTGGGGCTCTGCTGTGATGGTGCTAGTGTCAATTTGGGCTGCAAGGCTGGTATTGCCATGCTTTTGAAGAAAACACACCCCTGGTTAGTGCCTATACATTGCCTCAGTCACCGCCTAGAACTTGCAGCAAAGGATGCATTTTCTGCTGACATGGAGATTGTTATTAAGATATTTCAGGCAATACACAATTTATATTACAGAAGTCCCAAAAGAATGAAGGAATTAAAAGCATTGGCTGAGGTGATGGAAGAGGCTGCTAAAGTGCCTCAAAAATGCAATGGAACAAGGTGGTTGCAACACAAGCGTAGGGCTTGTGACAGCCTTGTATTTTCGTTTTCAGTTATTGTGACCCACCTGGAGACTATGGCATCAGAGTCCAGCGATTTGAAATCTGATGATAAATCTAAAATAAAAGGTTATTTGAAAATAATGACCAATTTCAAATTTGTAGCATGCATGCTTTTCTTTAAAGAAATTCTCCAGTCCCTTGCAAAATTCTCATTAGCTTTGCAGAAGGAAGAGACTGAGTTCATGAATGTTCCCACTCTTTTAACAAAAACTTACAAACAGATGGATAAACTTAAGTCGGTGAATGTTTCTTTTTTAACAGATACACACACAATTGATAAAAGTGAAAGTCAAAATGAAACAAAAAAAGATAAAACTGACGACTGTGTGCATATTGAATCTGATTTGATCTGCTTTCTAAAATCAGAAATTTCGTCTCTGGAGAATGTACAAGGGGATAAATTTGATGGCTGACACAAGGTCAGCTAACACATTCATTAAAACAGACATCTGTTTGGACAAAATTGTGAGTTGCCTAAAAAATCGATTTGGTGACCTAAACACTGATCCCGTCATAAAGAGTTTCCGGATCATGAATATAAACACTTGGCCCCGGGGCGATAATCTCGAGGAATATGGTAACATTGACTTGTAGCATTTAGTTAACCACTTTGGGAGTTTATTAGAGAAGAAGTCTGTTGACCTAAGCCTGGTTTTTGAAGAATGGGCAGAGTTGAAATTGTTTATTGATCGTAATCTGCGAGAACTCGAATCTTCAGAAATATGGAGAGTTATCTTAACCAAGGACAAATATACCCAAATGTTCTCTAACTTTATCCACCTCATTCAAATTTTACAAGTGATGCCAACTTCAAATGCAATAGTAGAGAGGTGATTTTCCATGATGTTGCGAATAAAATCAGATGTTAGGAGCTGTATGAATGAAAGCACCATTAATAACCTCATGCTCATTGAGATTCATGGCCCCCCCATTGGCCGACTATGATCCTTCTCAAGCTGTAGACTTATTTCTAGTGAGCAAACCCCGTCGTGTCTCAGTTCAACCCTATGGGCCTAGAACCAAAAAGAGGAAACACTCCCCTGATTCCAATTCTTCATCAGATTCGGGCGAAGAAGGTTCAGTTCTTGAGAGTGAGGGTGAAAGACAATAATTTGTCTGGGAAATTAATTTAAAAAAATAAAAAAGTGGGTTGAAAATGAAACCTGAATGATAAAGCCGAAAAAGGTTTAAGTCAAGTAACTGACTCAAGTTACATAACAATTTTTTCTGCATATTTTTTCAATGGTTTTCGTACTTCAAAACTTGTTGTTTCATGTCCAGCCCAAGAAGGGACTGGTACATGTAAGTTATAATTTGCCTAATTGTTCATTCCCTAAGTTCTAACATGCCTTCCACGCACCCACCGCCCCAAACAGTTCATATAGCTGATGAAGTATGAAACAGTGTTTCATATTCCATCTGCAATATAAAATATTTGGATCGCAAATTCAGCTCCCCCCCCCCCCCCCCCCCCCCCCCCCCCCCCCAACACACACACCTTCCCACTCGGAAATCTGTTTCATCAACAACATGAAATATTTGAGGTGATGGAGGAAACACGGAAGACATTTTAGAATGGAATGAAAATTCATTCCCTTCTAAAATGGCTTCCGCGATCCCCCCACCCCTCCAATACCTCATATTATTAATGAAACATGGAGCAAAATTTCGTATTTAATCTACATTAAATAATAAGGTGAGCCCCACCCCATCCCTCTCGGCACTCTGACATGTAACTTGAAATTTGCCAGATTGGTTTTTCATCCTTTCTAAAATGTCTTTCCCGGGCCACCACTCCCTCCTTGTGCTTGAATGTTTCAATATAATTTCATAATGTTAGGGCAGGAAGCCTCTAAATGAAAAGTTTATCTGAAGCCCCCACCCCACCCCCCCTCCCCCTCCACACACACACACACACACACAGAGGAGAGAAACTTTTTGTTTTGTGAGCCATGTGCCTTCATTTTTTGTTGTATTTTAACCTTTTTTCTCATACCACTTTAAATGAAAAAAAACAGATATTAGTCGTGTTTGTTTTTATTTCGTTGCCAAAACCTGCCTCTGAATCTGATTCTGTTTCTGAGACTGCTCCTTCTGAAAAATCATCTAGCTGAGACTGTGGTAGGATTTTCACAAGTACACAAAAATAGTGGGAGACTATGGGACATCTGCTTCATTTTCATGCTGATCAAGTTTCTTCTACCCCCCTCCCCCCCACAGCCTCACCTCAAATATTTTATGTTGTTCACGAAATGCGAAACAAAGTTTCATGTTTCGTTAACAATAAAAAATCTTATAGAGGGCGCGCATTGAATTTATAACCAACCCTATAACTGATACTGCTCTGGTCTTCATTTTTTACCCTCTCCGTAATATTCTGGTGCCATCTTTTCGCTTCGCGAATAACTGAAACGGAATCTCACGACTTTGAGATAAACTCTTAGAACGTGCAATTCATACTTTGCCTACTTCTCTGAGTTCTCTCTGATGTTGACTTCTTAATTACGGACTTACTTAAAAGTTACTTTGGATTCACGCACTCGATGAAGCTTCTCACATTTTGGTAAGACCTTAAGGAATTTTCATTTAATATACACGATTCATCATTCATTAAAAAATAAATGGAAATTTATGTACGCTGTGAGCGTCAACCCCACAGTTGATGCTGCCAGAGAGTGGTCGGAGTACTCGGACGCCTCGTGTCGTCCGAGTACTCTGAACACTCCCTGGCAGCATCAACTGTACTGTGGGGTTGATGCTTTCCCCAACCGGGGATCGAACCCGGCACCTCTAACTCGAGAGAAGAGTCCGCTAATCCTCTCGACCACCACTACCTTGAAATTTAAAGAACAACAAACAACACTGACATATATGCTTCAATAGTACATGTAAACGTGTGGTATCAATGTCAAGTACACCTGCGATCAAAACAAAACGAAAAAAATAAAAGAAGAAGGGTTGAATCCCCCCCCCCCCATCACTCCTCAACAAACCTCTCGCCAAGGACCACCCAGCATAATGGCGGCATTAAGTTATGAACGACCGCTTTCGACACATCCCAGTCCCATTCCTTGAATCCTTGTATTCCAGTTATCTGGCTAATATTAATAGTCAGATATTTGAGATATACTAACGTAGGTGGAGTTCTGATAACATTGTGTCAGTGCAAGAAAAATGTGATGCAATTTTCCAAAAGTGCTATGCAATTTTCAAAATTGAATAGCGTTTTGCTGCTCAAGAAAAAAAAGTTATTTTGAGCACTGGAGGTAGGTATGATTAACCGGCTACTAATGCAACAGAACTGCATATATGCCAATGAGGGTGCCATCCAACATGACCCAAATGCATAGTATGTATGTATTAAGATATATATACGCGACAATGTGTGAGTGTGGGGGGGGGGGGGGGGGGGGGAATTCGAAACCTCCTCACCCACATTAATCATCGCTGGTACAGACAGCAATAATATGGTGACCACAAAGCTCTTTCACGTCTGACATACTCCGTAATGCCACTGAGAGCAGAGAATGACATGAAGAACAAAACTTCCCTTGAAGAAGAAAACCCTCTTGTGGGTGAAGCTTCTGGTGAATGTACAATAACAGACATTATAATCTCAATGTAATCAATAGAAACAGATGAACTGAGGGATACACCTATCTTATCATTCATTCCATGAAAATGGCTGAGCGTCAATTGCGCTCAAATGCCTAATACTGGCGACACAAATAATGGAAGTTAAAAAATTTATAGTAATTTATATATTTTTTATACTTACCAATGACCCAGACTTAGCTGGTGCTAACTCTAACAAAACCAGGGCCAAACACAAATTTTGCCCCCCAATCCCCAAAATTTGCATCCAAAACAAAAAGAAATCATGTCCTATAGGACCTCCATACTACGCCCCCACTGTGCATGCGCAGTGTCAAGGACGTCCCAAAATTGGCGCCAATTATCATTCTTACTGGCAGTGCCTGGTCAGCGCTATGTACTCAGCGGGGAGGCAAGAGTTCCCAACTCCAGGGAGGGTCATCCCCGTCTGAGTCATTGGTAAGTATAAAAAATATATAAATTACTATAAATTTTTTAACATTTTTATACTGTACCAATGACCCAGACTTAGCTGAATAGTAAATAGGCTGGAGGGCCTAGGACATAGAGGAAAATCCAATAAGCTCAACTATATAATAAAGAGGTAACCCCTTAAGGAGAAAAGGAGTATTAGGCTTTACATGTATCTTTCTTATTTAATATTTAAATTAGAAAGATACAATACCCTTAATAATTGAGCACAATAATATTCATGTTCTCTATTAACATCCAGTATAACCCTTATACTAATTATTTTTAAAGTAAGCCAATAAATAAAGAAGTCCAGAGAATTGAGACTCTTTATAATCTTTTAAAAGTGTCCGAGTATTGTATATTAAAGCCCGTTTGACACTTGACATATACAAATGCTTCACACCGAGCTACACTTTAAAAATATGACATGAATGAATTTTTAACATTAATATTACACTTTAAAACCATCCCGGAAGCGACTCAGAAATACTGACTTTGGAGGAGGCATTCCCTTGCTTTTCACTGTAAAGCAGGTGACCTAAGGGAACACCCCCCCCCCCCCCCTTCCCCTTGCCCTGGGTCAAATAGCCCAGAGCGAAGAGGGCAGCCGGACGGAGTCACTGCCGGAACAGAAAGCCTGCATAACTATAGTTGCAACTGTTTAGTGGACGACATTCTGAGCAACAGATAACGGACCTAAACAATGCAGGTCTCCAGAAATGGACTCAATATTTCTGAGATAAAAATTCGTGAATGTGGATGGCTGAGACCAATAAGCAGCCTTCATTAAATCTGTAATAGCAACACTATTAGCATAAGCCCAAGAAGTAGCAAGAGCTCTTACTTCATGAGCAGAAATCTTAAGCACAGACTGCTGAGAAGAAGATAAACTCTCATAAGCAGTACGGATAGTTAATTGAATCCATCTAGCAATAGAATGGACCGAAATGTCCCTTCTATTAGGCATCAAAGACAGAAAGAAACGTTTCCGTCCCTTTCTGATAAACTGAGATCTCTGTTTATAGATACGTAACGCTCTAACAGGACAGAGTAAAGGCCTACGCCCGTCCGAAGACGGAAGAGCCTTAATAACAATAGGTTCCGGATATTTATTAGGAGCCTGATTCTTAGCTAAAAACCCCACATTAGTAGTGAAGGTGATAGTGTTCCCGACACTACGATAGTGAGAATCATCCACCGACAGTGCATGAAGCTCACTGACTCTTCTAGCAGAAGAGAAAGCTAAGAGAAAAGCTGTCTTATAAGATAAGAATTTGAAATCTACTGTCCCAAGAGGTTCAAATGGCTTTTCTTTCAATTTAAGAAGAACCCAAGCTAAATTCCATTTAGGAATTAATCTAAGAGTTCTGGGTCTATAGATCCAATTTGTAAACTATCATGATGTGCATAGGTATCAGATAACATAGACCTATAACCCTTAATAGTAACAGGCTGCAGTTTGATTTCGTCAAACAAGTATACTAGAAAGTTTGCAATGTCTGGTATAGAGGGATCAAAAATATCTACAGAATGATCCCTACACCAACGGCGAAAAACCTTCCACTTAGCCGCATAGTTTAGCGAAGAGGAAGTCCTCCTACAGTTAGAAATCGCGTCCACTGCTCGTCCTGTAAAGTGCTTGCCATGCAAGAAGGACCGCACAACGGAAAAACGTGAAGGTTGAGACCTTGCGGGTTGTGATGGAGTTGACGCGATTTCCCCTGCGAAAGAAGATCCTCCCGTGGAGGAAGCTTTCGCGGTAGGTCCCACAACAGACACCTGAGTAGATTTATCCACGATCTCTGTGGCGACAGAGATGCTACCAACAGAATCTTGCATTGAGATTGTTTTATCTTTAGCAATACTTGTTGAATTAACGGCGCTGGAGGATACGCATATCCTATCATTCCGTCCCAAGGGATCGACAGAGCGTCTACTGCAAATGCTCTTGGATCCGGACACGGAGACACATACGTCTGCAACTGATTGTTGAGATGTGTCACAAATAAGTCTATCATTGGCCGTTCCCATTGGTAGCAAATCTGATTGAATACTTGTTTGTTGAGAGTCCACTCCGACGGCAACAAGCGACCCTTTCGTGAAAGGGAGTCTGCTAGCACATTCAGACGACCCGGTATGTGACGGACCGAAAGAAGAACCTGATGTTCTAGCGCAAACAGAAGGATTCTTTCTGTTAGATTGAACAACGGAACTGAATGAGTGCCTCCCTGATTCCGTATATACGCCACTACTGTCGTATTGTCGGATAGGATTTGGACATGAGCATTGTGAATAATGTCCATCCAATGACGTAATGAAAGCCAAATTGACATCATTTCCTTGATGTTTATGTGCTTGCACAGGAATTGCGGATCCCAAAGAGCCTGGCATCTCGAATCCGTTGGGATCAATGATGCACCCCAACCTGTTTGACTGGCATCCGTCATAATGGTAAAATTCGGATCCGGCAACTGCAGCGGAACTCCCTGAGTTAACCACTGAATGTTTGCCCAAGTCTGAATCTCTTGTTTCACTTGATCTGACAAGAGAACGTCTACGTCGAGCGAATGAATTTTCACACTCCAATTCTGAGTCCAGAAAATTTGGAGAGGACGAGTGCACAACGGCCCCATCGGAATGAGATCCGCAGCGGCTCCGCACAGACCTATCAGTCTCATAAATTCTCTCGCTGTGACTTTGTCTGCGTGCAGACAATAGCGAGCGTAACAACTGACTAATTTCGCTCTGGTTAATGGCAGACGAACGAGATTGTTGTGCGTCTCGAAGCTCATTCCCAGATGAGTGAATGACTTGGACGGCACCAGATCCGACTTCTCCTCATTTACTATAAAACCGAGACGTCGGAGCAATAGAAGTAGATTCTGAACATCGTTCTGAAGCGTTAACTCGTTGCCGTACCTCTGAAGAATGTCGTCCAGGTAGGCCGACGTTACCGCAGACGAATGAGCTCGGAAATAGATCATTACCGAGTTCATTACCCGAGTGAAAGCCCAGGGTGCTAGATTCAGTCCGAAGCACATCGCCCGGAATTGATACACCACTCCTAGGACTGCGAAGCGTAGATACTTTCTGAATGTCGGATGTACCATGACGTGAAAGTACGCATCTTTGAGATCTATGCTTGTTGCATAATCGTTCACCCGAATACTCGCTCTGACCGACCGAATCGTCTCCATATAAAATTTCGGAGCGATGATCAGCTTGTTTATCCAGCTCAAATCTATGACTGGACGGAACGAGCCGTCTGGTTTCGGAACCAGAAACAGATGGCTGTAGAATCCCGGGGTCTCCTGGTTTTCTACGACCTCTACCGCGTTCTTCATTAAAAGAGACTGCACCTCTGATAACAGAGCGTCTCTTTTCTGCGGATTTGACGGAAGTTGAGTCCACTTTGGACTTTGAGTTAATGGAGGCTTTCGTTTGAAGGATATCTTTAGGCCTTCCGAAGTCACTCCTCTCACCCAAGGGTCGTCCGTAATCGACGCCCATTCTTGTGAAAAGCTTGACAACCTTCCGCCAACCGGTACGCGATAGAGGTTTAAGCCATCACCTCCTGGACCTGCGAGGCCTGCGGTAGGAGAAACCACGTCCTCCACGACCCACACCTCGTCCCGTCGACCTCGGGGCGTCCGACCGGTTGTCCCGGCCCGAAGGACATCCCGAACGAGAGTCGCTACCCTGACGGTCTCTCGAATAAGACCAAGAGGACGCACCGGAACCTCTATAGGAACCTCTCTTGGGCGCATTAGACCCAGAAGTGCCTGTCTTATTCTTGTCTGCTGTATCCGACTTCTTAGAAGCAGATTTGAACAACAGAGAATCCGAAGCTTTCTTTGTAATTTTATCATAAATAGGAGAAAGCTTGCCGTCAAAGAGAAGTTCTCCAGAGACCGAAGCGACTCTAAGAGAGTTCTTCACCTTAGTATCCACGAGTGTGGATGTAGCTAGGGCTGCGTCACGTCTAACCAACTCCAGGTTTGCCACAGAAAGGGCGGAGTTACACGTGGAATAAGCTACTGCCCTTGAAATAAGTCTTAAAGAGGATTGTATATCCTGAAATTCTTTCCCTTGAAGGCGCAGTGATAACGCCTTAGTAAGGTGATCTGCGTAAGATAAGGCATCTAAATTGGCTCTGTTAGACGAAATAGCTGTTTCCAACACCGCGGTTGGAATAGAAGCCGACGACGGTAATGATAGCTCTAAGTCTTCCGCCTCGTCGTCCATACGCAGAGGAACTCTCGGGATACCCTGTCCTGCCGTGTCAAATTTATTCCTTGCTTTAATGAAAGGCAGGTTGAGAGTATTGGCGGACAAGAAACCTGCTTTTCCTGTCTTGGAAGCAAGTTTAAATATAGCGTCGTTCAATAATTCAAATGTTCTTGCAACATTATTGGACTGCGACGGAAACTCGGGAGCGATGTCCCTGAACCTCTCAAAAAATTCAGAGTCCAATGATGCTATAATCCTCTTGTCCGGAACCGCAGCAGTCTGGCCCGACGGAACAACTTGAGGGAGAAAGTGCCGGATGAAGTCCACGGCAGCTTTATGTTGTTCCGAAAGGGATAGCTCCAAATCATCCGTATCCCTTTCACCATCCGGTCGGACCTCATGATGCTCCCGGTCGTCCGCCCCCGATGCTTCGGTGGAGCATACCGACCCAGCGCCGTCGGATAATTCTCGATCCGACACCGTTTCTGTCAGCTGCTGGGATGCTGCGATAAGCTGTGCTATCTGCACAAGAATGTCCGGCGTCGAGACCTGCGGAGGCGCAGTCTTCCGCTGCTTCGCAGAGGGCAGCTCCGCATCAGATGGCTCCCGCATACTTTTTCTATGCAAACGTCCGGAGTCCATCGGCCTCGAGTCCCTGGCTGCCGGATGGTGTGACCTGGTCACCGAAGAATCCTTGATCGGCGAAGCTGGTAAGATATCGGCGGTCACGCAGCCAAGGTGCGGTCGTGTGCGCTGACGAGAAGAAGAAGCCTTAGCAGTCTCCGCGGACTGCCTATACAACGGAGCGTCCCGAGCGACGGACGTATGCTCCGCTTGCGACACATTTTGTACCACAACATCTGGTCCCAGATGTTGTTGTACGAGAGAGGGGCCTCTCTCGCTCGCGGCCCGGCTGGACCTGGATGAGCTAGGAACAGGACTCAAAGGCAACCTCCGATCTCGCTTACTATCCGCCGTCACTGGGTGTGCACATTGAATGTTTATAGTGCTCGCATCACCCAACATTTCCTCCTGGACCGCATCGGACGAACCCGGCTGCCGAACCATTCGGTGAATGGACGCTACACCGGGCGAGCTAGCGGACGACATTTGTCTAATCTCCATGAGCACTTTTGCCGCTAGCTCTGAATTCATTTGTGACGACGGAAGCGCACTTGCAGAAGATAACATGGAAACATCACCCTGTTCTTGTTCCTCTGAAATAGAAACTGAGAGAGTAGAGTGACCTTGCGGAGAAAGAGCCGGCATAGCCCTTTCTCCAGTAACTACATACCGTGACACACGTTTCCAATGTTTGTCATCCCAAAATTGACATATAGGACAGGGATTAGTGCGAGAACACTGACTACAATACAATGATCATGAAAGTCAGAGGAAGATTTCTTCCTATTACAATTTGAACAATATCCTTACATTGTGAAAAGTCAACAAGTCCTAGTTACTCGCACAAACCCCTGACACAAAGATACATAATAACATGATCCATTAATAAATGAAAAAACAATTGCAAATGAAAATAATTTTGAAAAAATATTTTTTCAGCGAAGCCCAAGTTTCTGAAAAGTAACGTTGAGCCCCGATGGATCCGATGGCAAAGTGTGGTCAAAAATTTTAAATTTATATTAAATAATTAATGAGACACTTACGGATAATATAAATGTATCTTATAGTGAGATAAACTACACCAAAGGCAAACAGCCCCCCTCAAAAAAGGCTGTTGCCAATGTAAACAAACAGTGTAAAACACCAGAAAACATGACTCCAGGCACTGAAAAAACTGGCCCGAAATCAGTCATCAAAATTACACTCTATCTGATGCAAGACAGAGACTCCCAGGGGAGAATCTGCAGAACATCAGATGGAAGATGCAGAACACAACGTTTATACACCCATGGGTGAAAACGTAACTATGGGGAAAATAACAGAAAACATTCTGTATCCAAGCAACTCTCCCAAGAAAATTTTAGAAATGAACTTTCTCAAAAATATGCCAAAAGCATGGGAGAATTGCAAGGGGGGACTTTAGAAGGCTAGGGGAGAGGAAACACTGAATAAGCAGTGCAACATTTAGCAAGAATGACAACAAGAGGCCCATGCCTCGAAAATAGGCAACTTAACATAATTTCATAAAAAAATTTTAAGTACAGCCCTGATTATTTTTTGTCACTTCTTTTTCCTCTCCTCCTTCTATATCCTCCTTAGAATCACCATTTCTCCAAAAATTACATGTCTGGCATCCTTTAAACTGAGATTTACAAGCACAAAGATCAGTGAGATGTTGACTGATGAAGGGCCAAACAGAGAATGATAATTGGCGCCAATTTCGGGACGTCCTTGACACTGCGCATGCGCAGTGGGGGCGTAGTATGGAGGTCCTATAGGACATGATTTCTTTTTGTTTTGGATGCAAATTTTGGGGATTGGGGGGCAAAATTTGTGTTTGGCCCTGGTTTTGTTAGAGTTAGCACCAGCTAAGTCTGGGTCATTGGTACAGTATAAAAATACTATTATTCCTGTGCATTGCAAACTTAACTATCTTGAAGTGATCCTATATAAGATCATGTAATAGCCATACAGTTAGAATAAGCCCAAGATGTAGCCAGTGCTTTACTTCATGTGCTGAAAACTTAAGCACTGACTGCTGATTGGAAGATAAATTTACCTAAATTTACGAATAGCTAACTGACTTATTAAACAATAGAATGAACGCAAACATCCCTTCTATTGGAAATTAATGACAAAAGAAGAGGTCTTCTCTTCTGATAACTCTGATCTGCCTCTAATCCAAACTTGACCTTATGTTAAAAGATTCTCTAAAACAAAACAGGTCTAGAGCGAAAAATGTCTACCACTCCAGTTAAGAATAACTGGAGGGGACGTGTGTAAGCGACCCATTGAAATAACATTCATAGCCACTAAGCACAACCACAACCGGTGCATAAAATTTCCGCTGTTAATGCGTCAGATCTCTATAAAAGAAATATATAGGAGAGATACCTATATATTCGCTATGAGTCCTTACAGACGAACTGAGTCTAGGACAACCTCTCCTACTCCTTCTGTTGGTGTGGTCGATTAGACCACAACTTAAAGAGTCGTGTATTGATGCTTTCTTGTAGCTTAATCCTACAATAATGAAAGCTTACCATCAAAGACTTATGTATACCTGTACCTTCACTATGAGTCCTATAGACGATCTGAGTCCAGGACAACCTCTCCTACTCTTTCTGCTGGTGTTTGTCAATTAAACCCCAACTTAAAGAGTTGAGTAATGATGCTTTCTTCTAGCTTAATCCTACAGTAATGAAAGCTTACCATCAAAGACTAGTCTGGAAAACTAAAGCGACTGTAGCAAGTTTTCTACTCAGTCAAATGTTAAACATCAGAATAACTCCCACTTAACATTAATTAAGACATAGAGATATATATAGGTCTGGAAAGAATTTTTAAAAGGTACAAACGACCACAAAATTCCTTTCCATATCGACATTGCATCACAGTACTTAAAATAGAATTACATAAGACCATGATTCTAAATTCGCTCTGAATAAGAAATTATCTTCTCAATTGTGTCCGAGCGAACAGCAAAAGATGAAGGCAAGGCTACAACTAAGATCTTAGCCTGCTCATTCAATGCAGAGAAACACTCAACACATCTTCTCCTGATGTGAACAAACACAAACAGTTAAGAAACCGAATTACTTCTTCCCGCAGGAAGTTAAATATGGTGTCGCCTACACAATCGAAGACTTGTGACACCCCTGTAGACTTAACCAGAAAGAGATCTTATTATCCTGCTCTTTGTCTGGATGAAGTCAGCATCTAACCACGCCAACAGTTTCTCATAATTACTCGCAGTATTGTAATTTACTGGAACAAGTTCAAGGAAACGATAATGTATAGTATCCATATCATCCATGAATTGTTCCGAAAGAGAAAGATACTGAATCCCTTTCATCTTTCGTAAAATCAGTTAGAATCATGGTCACCAGTATCTGAACAGGCAGATGACTGGACCGATCAAGAACCATTCAACAGCTCAAGTTTTGAGACTGACGTTGAGTGCTTCTGCCTTGGCAGGAATACTGCGATTAGCAGCAGAATATGTGACAGCATGTCCATTATGGAGGCCTGAGGAGGAACGGTCATAAATTGCTTGTCCTCCAGCTGCTCCTGGGACCGGGTGTCCAAGATGACTATTGCAGCAGATGTCCAGATGAATGAAGCCTTATCTCCCTGGCTACTAGATGGTGCGACTTTCTTCACAAAGATGGACCTTTGACGACGTATACTAGATATCCAAAGTCACTTAGCCAAGGTGCGGTCGGGAGTGATTGGTAGACACTAAAGAAGCCAAACTGTAGCCGTCCCCGGCTAAGAATTGAACTAAGTGTACCGGACAACAGCTGTGTACGTAAGCTCTGAATGACGCAAGTTCCTGCCAACAACATCTAGCCCCAGATGTTGTTAAAATAGAGAGGGGGACTCCCTCTTACTCGAGGTCCGGAGAGACCTGAACGAGCGTACCTCAGAACTTGCCGGCTTCTTCCTTCCATCAACACAGAGTGAGCATGAATGGATTCAATAGTGCCCGCTACACCCTTATTCTCTCTCGACCGCTACGGACATACCCGGGGTCACACCACTAGTCTACGTGATAGATCTGCCAGTTGAGCTAGCTGGAGACTAGGGACGTAAACCTCTTTTGAAGCCTAGCCCTTGTCTAATATCACTGAGCACTTTTCCGCTAGCTCTGAATACAATGCACATGCGACACAACCAGTGTCACGGTCCTCATATTCAATCTTAACCGCTTCACCGGCATCAGGGAACTGAAACCACTCATCGCGGTTTTAGCCCTGTGCAATATAAAGATCACTTTGTCTGTTATGTAGATATACCCGAGGTCACACCACTAGTCTACGTGATAGATCTGCCGGAAGAGCAAGCTGGAGACAAGGGACGTAAACCTCTTTTGAAGCCTAGCCCTTGTCAATATTATTGAGCACTTTTTCACCAGCTCTGAATACAATGCACATATGACACATCCAGTGTCACGGTCCTCATATTCAATCTTAACTGCTTCACCGACGTCAGGGAACTGAAACCACTCATCGCGGTTTATAGTGCTGCGCAATATAAAGATCACTTTTTCTGTTATGTAGATATACCTGGCGTCACACTACTGGTCTACGTGATAGATCTGCCGGTTGAGCTAACTGGAGACAAGGGACGTAAACCTCTTTTGAAGCCTAGCCCTTGTCAATATCATCAAGCGCTTTTCCACTAGCTCTAAATACAATGCACATGCGACACATCCGGTGTCACAGTCCTCATATTCAATCTTAACTGCTTCACCGGCATCAGGGAACTGAAACCACTCATCGCGGTTTATAACCCTGTGCAATTTAAAGATCACTTTTGTCCGTTATGCAGAGGAAACCATAAGACTAGCCGACCCCGGCTGCCTATTAGACAGGACGTCCCGGACAAGAGGCATGGATGTATACTCCAACTGACGCAAGTTCCTACCAACAACATCTGTCCCCAGACGATGCTGTAAGAGAGAGAGGCCTCTCTCTTGCTCGCGGTCCTGGGTGACCTGGATGAGCGTACCTCAGAACTTGTTGGTTTCCTCCTTCCGTCGTCGCTGGATGAATATGGTTGTATATCATAGTACTCGCTCCACCCTATATCATCTCCTAGCCCGGCGTCACAGTTCTTAGAGGCCTAAGTAACCACTTCACCAGTCGAGCTATCTGGCGACAACGGACTTATGCGGTTGTGTGTGCTTTTTGAACGTAGAGAAAGCTATAAGACTAGCCAACCCCGGCAGTCTGTGGAAGGAGCGTCCCAGACAGGAAGGCATGGACGTAAGCTCCAACCGACACAAGTTCCTACCAACAACCTCTGACCCCAGATGTTGCTATAAGAGAGAGGGGTCTCTCTCTTGCTCACGATCATGAAAGACCTGGACGAGCATACCTCAGTACTTGTCTGCTTCCTACTTCCCATGCTTCCTCCTTTCCGTCATCGCAGGGTGAGCATGTTCATATTTATATAGTGCTCGCTACACCCATATTCCTTTCCTGGACCGCAACGGACTTACCCGGCATTACACCTCCCATTTGAGGTAGCTGGCGACAAGGCCGTAAATCCCTTTTGGAACTTAGGCACTTGTCTAATTTCCGACAAGGCCGTAAATACCTTTTGGGACCTAGGCACTTGTCTAATTTCATTGAGCACTTTTCCGCTATCTCTATAATTCGACGACGGAAGCACACTCTCTGACGGCGTCACGAAACCACACCATGTTCTTGTTTCCTCTGTAAATAGAGACTAAAAAACTATAGTGACCTTTTGACGAGAGGACCAGTAGTGTCCACTCGCCTAACACAAACCATGACACCCGTCATCCAATGGAACAAGAATTAGTGGTAGTACATCAACTATACTCAAGTCAATGACCAAGTAAATAGAGGAAAGGCTTCCTCCATTTTCCCTTCCACTAGATAAATATTATTACCTAAATTCCAATATATGTCATTGTACCACCACCAAATATACATATAATATAAGATAACATTAAATTACAATCGATGAAATAAATATATCCAAAAGAAAAATTGCTTCAAAAATAAAATAAAAATTAAAAAAAATTTTTTTTCTTATATACGAGCCCAAGTTCCCAAAGGGAACGAACAGCCCAAAAAAGCCTAAGTGTGGACAAAATTATAAAATTCTGTTGTAAAATTAACTATCAGAATATTTAATGTTACTTACAACTGTTGTTCCTAAACAAAAGTTAAAAAATTTATAGTAATTTATTTATTTTTTATACTTACCAATGACCCAGACATAGCTGGTGCAAACTCTTAAAAATGTAGGGCCAAACACAAATTTTGCCCCCCAATCCCCAAAATTTGCATCTAAAACCAAAGAAAACATGTCCTGAATGGTCCTCCATACTTCACCTCTACTGCGCATGCGCAGTGTCAAGGACGTCCCGAAATTGGCGCCATTAATCATTCTTATAATCAGTGCCTGATAAGCGCTATGTACTCAGCGGGGAGGTATGAGTTCCCAACTCCTGGGAGGGTCATCCCCGTCTGGGTCATTGTTAAGTATAAAAAATATATAAATTACTATAAATTTTTGAACATTTTTATACTGTACCAATAACCCAGACATAGCTGAATAGTAAAAAGCCTGGGGGGCCGAGGACATAGAGGAAAATCCAATAAGCTCAATTATATAAAATAGAGCCATCCCCTCGAGGGGAAAAGGAGTATTAGGCCTTACATGTATCTTTCTTATTTATGATAAATTAGAAAGACACAACACCTTCCATAATTGAGCACCATAACATCCATGTACTCTATATATCCAGTATAATCCTTATACTAATAATTTTCAAAGTAAGCCAATAAATAAAGTTAGTCTAGAGAATAGAGACTCTTTATACTCCTTAAAAGTGTCTGAGGATTGTATAATAACGCCCGTTTGACACGTGATATATTCAAAAGCTATACTTTAAAAACTATGACCTGAATGAATTTTTAAAACATAAACTTATCACTAAAAAACCATCCCAGTAACAGCTCAGAATTACTAACTCCTGAGGTATCCCCTTGTTTTCATAATAAAACAGGTGACCCAAGGGAACACCCTCCCCCCCCCCCCCCCCCTTCTCCTTGCCCTGGGTCAAATAGCCCAGAGCGAAGAGGGCAGCAGGACGGAGTCACTGCCGGAACAGAACGCCTACCTAGCTATAGTAGCAACTGTTAAGTGAATGACATTCTGAGCAGTAATTAATAGACCTAACAATGCAGGCCTCCAGAAATGGACTCAATATTTCTGAGTTAAAAATTCATGAATGTGGATGGCTGAGACCAATGTGCAGCCTTCATAAAATCTATAATAGCGACACTAATAATGTAAGCCCAAGATGTAGAAAGAGCTCTTACTTCATGAGCTGAAATCTCAAGCACAAACTGCTGAGTTAATGATATACCATAAGCAGTACCGATAGTCAATTGAATCCATTAGCAATAGAATGGAGCGTAATGTCCTTCTATTAGGCATCAAAGACAGAAGAAGCTTACGTCCTTACTAATAAACTGAGATCTGTTTATAAATACATAAACTCTAACCGGACAGAGTAAAGGTCTATGCCCGTACGAAGACGGAAGGACCTTAATAACAATAGGTTCCGGATATTATTAGGAGCCTGATTCTTAACCAAAAATCCAACCTAAGTAGTAAAGGAAATAGTGTTTCCGAAACTACGAAAGTGAGAATCCTCCACCGATAGTGCATGAAGCTCACTGACTCCTCAGTAAAAGAGAAGACTAAGAGAATTACTGTCTTAAAAGGTCAGAATTTGAAAAGTTAAAAAATTTATAGTAATTTATATATTTTTTATACTTACCAATGACCCAGACTTAGCTGGTGCTAACTCCACAAAAACCAGGGCCAAACACAAATTTTGCCCCCCAATCCCCAAAATTTGCATCCAAAACAAAAAGAAATAATGTCCTAAAGGACCTCCATAATACGACTCTACTGCGCATGCGCAGTGACGCAGTCGTCCCGAAATTGGCGCCAAATATCATTCTTACTGGCAGTGCCTGGTCAGCGCTATGTACTCAGCGGGGAGGCAAGAGTTCCCAACTCAGGGAGGGCCATCCCCGTCTGGGTCATTGGTAAGTATAAAAAATATATAAATTACTATAAATTTTTTAACATTTTTATACTGTACCAATGACCCAGACTTAGCTGAATAGTAAACAGGCTGGAGGGCCTAGGACATAGAGGAAAATCCAATAAGCTCAATTATAAAATAAAGAGATAACCCCTTAAGGAGAAAAGGAGTATTAGGCTTTACATGTATCTTTCTTATTTAATATTTAAATTAGAAAGATACACTACCCTTAATAATTGAGCACAATAACATTCATGTTCTCTATTAATATCCAGTATAACCTTTATACTAATTATTATTAAAACAAGCCAATAAATAAAGTAGTCCAGAGAATTGAGACTCTTTATAATCATTTAAAAGTGTCCGAGTATTGTATATTAAAGCCCGTTTGACACTTGACATATACAAATGCTTCACACCGAGCTACACTTTAAAAATAAGACATGAATGAAATTAAACATTAATATTACACTTTAAAACCATCCCGGAAGCGACTCAGAAATACTGTCTTGGAGGAGGCATTCCCTTGCTTTTCACTATAAAGCAGGTGACCTAAGGGAACACCCGCCCCCCCCCTTCCCCTTGCCCTGGGTCAAATAGCCCAGAGCGAAGAGGGCAGCCGGACGGAGTCACTGCCGGAACAGAAAGCCTGCATAACTATAGTTGCAACTGTTTAGTGGACGACATTCTGAGCAACAGATAACGGACCTAAACAATGCAGGTCTCCAGAAATGGACTCAATATTTCTGAGATAAAAATTAGTAAATGTGGATGGCTGAGACCAATAAGCAGCCTTCATTAAATCTGTAATAGCAACACTATTAGCATAAGCCCAGGAAGTAGAAAGAGCTCTTACTTCATGAGCAGAAATCTTAAGCACAGACTGCTGAGAAGAAGATAAATCTTCATACGCAGTACGGATAGTTAACTGAATCCATCTAGCAATAGAATGGACTGAAATGTCCTTTCTATTAGGCATCAAAGACAGAAAGAAACGTTTCCGTCCCTTTCTGATGAACTGAGATCTCTGTTTATAGATACGTAGTGCTCTAACAGGACAGAGTAAAGGCCTACGCCCGTCTGAAGACGGAAGAGCCTTAATAACAATAGGTTCCGGATATTTATTAGGAGCCTGATTCTTAGCTAAAAAACCGACGTTAGTAGTGAAGGTGATAGTGTTCCCAACACTACGATAATGAGAATCATCCACCGATAGTGCATGAAGCTCACTGACTCTTCTGGCAGAAGAGAAAGCTAAGAGAAAAGCTGTCTTATAAGATAAGAATTTGAAATCTACTGTCCCAAGAGGTTCAAATGGCTTTTCCTTCAATTTAAGGAGAACCCAAGCTAAATTCCACTTAGGAATTAATCTAAGAGTTCTGGGTCTATTTATCGAAAAGTTTCTAACCAATTTCGATAAAGAGACATTAGATCCAATTTGTAAACTATCATGATGTGCATAGGTATCAGATAACATAGATCTATAACCCTTTATAGTAACCGGTTGCAGTTTGATTTCGTCAAACAAGTATACTAGAAAGTTAGCAATGTCTGGTATAGAGGGATCAAATATATCAACAGAATGATCCCTACACCAACGACGGAAAACCTTCCACTTAGCCGCATAGTTTAGCGAAGAGGAGGTCCTCCTACAGTTAGAAATCGCGTCCACTGCTCGTCCTGTAAAGTGCTTGCCATGCAAGAAGGACCGCACAACGGAAAAACGTGAAGGTTGAGACCTTGCGGGTTGTGATGCAGTTGGCGCGATTTCCCCTGCCAAAGAAGATCCTCTCGTGGAGGGAGCTTCCGCGGTAGGTCCCACAACAGACACCTGAGTAGATTTATCCACGGTCTCTGTGGCGACAGAGATGCTACCAACAGAATCTTGCATTGAGATTGTTTTATCTTTAGCAATACTTGTTGAATTAACGGCGCTGGAGGATACGCATATCCTATCATTCCGTCCCAAGGGATCGATAGAGCGTCTACAGCAAATGCTCTTGGATCCGGACACGGGGACACATACGTTTGCAACTGATTGTTGAGATGTGTCGCAAATAAGTCTATCATTGGCCGTTCCCATTGGTAGCAAATCTGATTGAATACTTGTTTGTTGAGAGTCCACTCCGACGGCAACAAGCGACCCTTTCGAGAAAGGGAGTCTGCTAGCACATTCAGACGACCCGGTATGTGACGGACCGAAAGAAGAACGTGATGTTCCAACGCAAACAGAAGGATTCTTTCCGTTAGATTGAACAACGGAACTGAATGAGTGCCTCCCTGATTCCGTATATACGCCACTACTGTCGTATTGTCGGATAGGATTTGGACATAAGCATCGTGAATAATGTCCATCCAGTGACGTAACGCAAGCCAAATTGACATCATTTCCTTGATGTTTATGTGCTTGCACAGGAATTGCGGATCCCAAAGACCCTGGCATCTCGAATCCGTTGGGATTAATGATGCACCCCAACCTGTTTGACTGGCATCCGTCATAATGGTAAAACTCGGATCCGGCAACTGCAGCGGAACTCCTTGAGTTAACCACTGAATGTTTGCCCAAGTCTGAATCTCTTGTTTCACTTGATCTGACAAGAGAACGTCTACATCGAGCGAATGAATTTTCACACTCCAATTCTGAGTCAAGAAAATTTGAAGAGGCCGTGTGCGTAGCCGTCCCATCGGAATGAGATCCGCAGCGGCTCCGCACAGACCTATCAGTCTCATAAATTCTCTCGCTGTGACTTTGTCTGTATTTAGACAATAGCGAGCGTAACAACTGACTAATTTCGCTCTGGTTAACGGCAGACGAACGAGATTGTTGTGCGTCTCGAAGCTCATTCCCAGATGAGTGAATGACTTGGACGGCACCAGATCCGACTTCTCCTCGTTTACTATGAAACCGAGACGTCGGAGCAATAGAAGAAGATTCTGAACATCGTTCTGAAGCGTTAACTCGTTGCCGTACCTCTGAAGAATGTCGTCCAGGTAGGCCGACGTTACCGCAGACGAATGAGCTCGGAAGTAAATCATTACCGAGTTCATTACTCGAGTGAAAGCCCAGGGTGCTAGATTCAATCCGAAGCACATGGCCCGGAACTGATACACCACTCCTAGGACTGCGAAGCGTAGATACTTTCGGAATGTCGGATGTACCATGACGTGAAAGTACGCATCTTTGAGATCTATGCTCGTTGCATAATCGTTCACCCGAATACTCGCTCTGACCGATCGAATCGTCTCCATATAAAACTTCGGAGCGATGATCAGCTTGTTTATCCAGCTCAAATCTATGACTGGACGGAACGAGCCGTCTGGTTTCGGAACCAGAAACAGATGGCTGTAGAATCCCAGCGATTCCTGGTTTTCTACGACCTCTACCGCGTTCTTCATTAAAAGAGACTGCACCTCTGATAGCAGAGCGTCTCTTTTCTGAGGGTTTGACGGAAGATGAGTCCACTTTGGACTTCGAGTTAATGGAGGCTTTCGTTTGAAGGATATCTTTAGACCTTCCGAAGTCACTCCTCTCACCCAAGGGTCGTCCGTAATCGACGCCCACTCTTGAGAAAAACTCGACAACCTTCCGCCAACCGGAACGCGATAGAGGTTTGAGCCATCACCTCCTGGATCTGCGAGGCCTGCGGTAGGAGAAACCACGTCTTCCACGACCCGCACCTCGCCTCGTCGACCTCGGGGCGTCCGACCGATTGTCCCGGCCTGAAGGACGTCCCGAACGAGAGTCGCTATCCTGACGGTCTCTCGAATAAGAGCTAGAGGACGCACCGGAACCTCTATAGGAACCTCTCTTGGGCGGATAAGACCCAGAAGTGCCCGCCTTATTCGTGTCTGCTGAATCCGACCTTTTAGGAGCGGATCTAAACAACAGAGAATCACTAGCTTTCTTTTTAATATTATCATAAATAGCGGAAAGCTTGCCGTCAAAGAGAAGATCTCCTGAGACCGAAGCGACTCTAAGAGAGTTCTTCACCTTAGAATCCACTAGTGTGGATGTAGACAGGGCTGCGTCACGTCTAACCAACTCCAGATTAGCCACTGAAAGGGCGGAGTTACACGTGGAATAAGCTACTGCCCTTGAAAGAAGTCTTAAGGAGGATTGTATATCCTGAAACTCTTCCCCTTGAAGACGCAGTGATAACGCCTTCGTAAGGTGATCTGCGTAAGATAAGGCATCTAAATTGGCTCTGTTAGACGCAATAGCTGTTTCCAACACTGCGGTTGGAATAGAAGCTGACGACGGTAATGATAGCTCTAAGTCTTCCGCCTCGTCGTCCATACGCAGAGGAACTCTCGGTATACCCTGACCTGCCGTGTCGAATTTATTCCTTGCATTAATGAAAGGCAGGTTGAGAGTATTTGCGGACAAGAAGCCTGCTTTCCCTGTCCTGGAAGCAAGTTTAAAAATAGCGTCGTTCAATAATTCAAATGTTCTTGCAACATTATTGGACTGCGACGGAAACTCGGGAGCGATGTCCCTGAACCGCTCGAAAAAATCAGAGTCCAATGACGCTATAATTCTCCTGTCCGGAAGCGCAGCAGTCTGGCCCGACGGAACAACTTGAGGAAGAAAGTGCCGGATGAAGTCTACGGCAGCTTTGTGTTGTTCCGAAAGGGATAGCTCCAATTCATCCGTATCCCTTTCACCATCCGGTCGGACCTCCCGATGTTCCCGGTCGTCCGCCCCCGATGCTTCGGCGGAGCGTACCGACCCAGCGCCGTCGGATAATTCTCGATCCGACACCGTTTCTGTCGGCTGCTGGGATAAGCTGTGCTATCTGCACTAGAATGTCCGACGTCGAGACCTGCGGAGGAGCGGTCTTTCGCTGCTTTGCCGAGGGCAGCTCCGCATCGGATGGCTCCCGCATACTTTTCCTATGCGAACGTCCGGAGTCCATCGGTCTCGAGTCCCTGGCTGCCGGATGGTGTGACCTGGTCGCCGAATAATCCTTCCTCGGCGAAGCTGGCAAGATATCGGAGGTCACGCAGCCAAGGTGCGGTCGTGTGCGCCGGCGAGAAGAGGAAGCCTTAACAGTCTCTGCGGACTGCTTATACAACGGAGCGTCCCGAGCGACGGACGTATACTCCGCTAAAGACACATTTTGTACCACAACATCTGGTCCCAGATGTTGTTGTACGAGAGAGGGGCCTCTCTCGCTCGCGGCCCGGCTGGACCTGGACGAGCTAGGAACCGGACTAAAAGGCTTCCTCCGTTCTCGTTCACTATCCGCCGTCACTGGGTGTGCATCTATTATTTTTATAGTGCTCGCATCACCCAAAATTTCCTCTTGGACCGCATCGGACGAACCCGGCTGCCGAACCATTCGGTGAATGGACGCTACACCGGGCGAGCTAGCGGACGACATTTGTCTAATCTCCATGAGCACTTTTGCCGCTAGCTCTGTATTTAATTGTGACGACGGACGCACACTTGAAGAGGATAACATGGAAACATCACCCTGTTCTGGTTCCTCTGAAATAGAAACTGAGAGAGTAGAGTGACCTTGTGGAGAAAGAGCCGGCATCGCTCTTTCTCCAGAAACAACATATCGTGACACACGTTTCCAATGTTTCTCATCCCAATGTTCACATACAGGACAGGGATTAATGCGAGAACACTGACTACAATTTATGCAATAATCATGAAAGTCAGAGGAAGATTTCTTCCTATTACAATTTGAACAAGTTCCTTTCATTGTGAAGGAACAACAATAAGTCCTAGTTACTCGCAAAAACCCCTGACACAAAGATACATAATAACATGATCCATTAATAAATGAAAAAACAATTGCAAAACAAAATAATTTTGAAAAAATATTTTTTCAGAGAAGCCCAAGTTGCTGAAAAGTAACGTTGAGCCCCGATGGATCCGATGGCAAAGTGTGGTCAAAAATTTTAAAATTATATAAAATAATTAATGAGACACTTTCGGATAATATAAATGTATCTTATAATGAGATAAACTACCTCAAAGACAAACAGCCCCCCTCAAAAAAGGCTGTTGCCAATGAAAACAAACAGTGTAAACACAGAAGAAAACATGACTCCAGGCACTGAAAAAACTGGCCCGGAATCAGTCCTCAATTACACTCTATCTGATGCAAAACAGAGACTCCCAGGGGAGAATCTGCAGAACATCAGATGGAAGATGCAGAACACAAACGTTATACACCCATGGGTGAAAACGTAACTATGGGGAAAATAACAGAAAACATTCTGTAACCAAGCAACTCTCCCAGGGAAATTTTAGAAATGAAACTTCTCAAAAATATGCCAAAAGCATGGGAGAATTGCAAGGGGGAACTTTAGAAGGTTAGGGGAGAGGAAACACTGAATAAGCAGTGCAACAATTAGCAAGAATGACAACAAGAGGCGTTTGCCTCGAAAATAGGCAACTTAACATAATTTTAACAAAAAATTTTAAGTACAGCCCTGATTATTTTTTGCCACTTCTTTTTTCCTCTCCTCCTTCTATCCTCCTTAGAATCACATTTTCTCCAAGAATTACGTGTCTGGCATCCTTTAAACTGAGATTTACAAGCACAAAGATCAGTGAGATGTTGACTGATGAAGGGCCAAACAGAGAATGATATTTGGCGCCAATTTCGGGACGACTGCGTCACTGCGCATGCGCAGTAGAGTCGTATTATGGAGGTCCTTTAGGACATTATTTCTTTTTGTTTTGGATGCAAATTTTGGGGATTGGGGGGCAAAATTTGTGTTTGGCCCTGGTTTTTGTGGAGTTAGCACCAGCTAAGTCTGGGTCATTGGTACAGTATAAAAATCTACTGTTTCCAGAGGCTCAAATGATTACTTAGATAAATAGGAACCGAAGCTAAATTCCGTATAGGAATTAATCTAAGGATTCTAGGTCTATTTATCGAAAAGTTTCTAACTAACTTAGATAAAGAGACATAAGACTCAATAGTAAACTATCATGGAGTGCATAAGTATGAGATAACATAGACCTATAACCTTAATAGTAACAGGCTGCAGTTGATCTTGTCAAACAAGTATACTAGAAAGTTGCAATGTCTAATATGGAGGGATCAAAAATATCAACATAATGATCCCTACACCAACAACGGAAGAACCTCCACTTTAGCCGCATAGTATAGCGAAGAGGAGGTTCTCCTACAGTAAGAAATCGCGTCCAGCTCGTCCTGTACAATGCTTGCCATGCAAGAAGGACCACACAACGGAATACGTGAAGGTTGAGACCTTGCGGGTTGTGATGAAGTTGACACGATTTCCCCAGCGAAAGAAGATCCTCTCATGGAGGAAGTTTTCGTGGTAAGTCCCACAGTAGACACCTGAGTAAATTTACCCATGGTCTCTGTGAAGACAGAGATGCTATCAACAGAATTGTATTGTGGATGTTTATCTTAGCAATACTTGCTGAATCAACAGCGCTGAGGATACGCATATCCTATCATTCCGTCCTATTAGATCAATAGAGCGTTAACATAAGCTCAGGGATCTGGACATGGAAACACATACGTCTGCAATTGATTAGTGAGTTGTGTCGCAAATAAATTATCATTGGGCGATCCCATTGATAGCAAATCTGATTGAATACTTGTTTGTTGAGAGTCCGTTCTGACGGCAACAAGCGACCCTTACATGAAAGGGAGTCTGCTAATACAATCAGACGACCCGGAATATGACGGACCGAAGCAGAACTTGGTGTGCTATAACAAACAGAAGGATTCTTTCCGTTAAATTGAATAACGGAAAAAATGAGTGCCTCCCTGGTTCCAGAGATACGCAACTACTGTCGTATCATCGGACAGGATTTGGAGATGCGTTTCTGAATAATGTTCATCCAATGACATAGTGCAAGCCAAAATAACATCATTTCCTGGAAGTTAAGTGCTTGCCTAGAAACTGCGGAACCCAAAGACCCAGGCACTTCGAATCCGTTGGGATCAATATTGTACCCCAACCTGTTTGACTGGCATCTGTCATAATCATAAAACTCGGATCCGGCAACTGCAGTGGCACTCTCCGAGTCAACCACCGAATGTTTGCCCCAGTCTGAATCTCTTGTTACACTTGATAGACAAGAGAACGTGTATATCGAGCAATTGATAGATTGCTGAAAGGTTGCCGTCGAAGAGAAGCTTCTCCGAGACCGAAGCGACTCTGAGAGAGTTCTTCACCTTACTATCCACGCGCGTGGATGTAGCTAGGGCTGCGTCACGTCTAACCAACTCCAGGTTGCCACTGAAGGGCAGAGTTATACGTGAAAAAACTACTGCCCTTGAAAGAAATCACATTGAGGATCATATCCTGGAATTCTTTCTCTTGAAGACGTAATGATAACGCCTCAGTAAGGTGGTCTACATATGATAAAGCGTCTAAGTTAAGTCTAATAGACATCATTGTCATTTCCAACATCGTGGTTGGAATTGACAAAGACGGCGAAAAAGATAATTCCCAGTCTTCAGTCCCGCCGTCAAGACGCATAGGAACTCTCGGTATGCCCTGTTCTGCCAATATAAATTATTTCCTAGAATTGATGAAAGGCAGAATAGAGCATTGCGGACAAGAAACTAGATTATCATGCTTGGTAGCAAGCTTATATATAGCGTCGTTAAATAATTCAAATGTTCAGGCTGCATGTTGAAAATATTGTTTTACCACACATGTTCACTTAGTAGCCATCCTACATAATGAAATTATGACGTATCGTGTTGCTGGACCGGAAAAGCAGTCTCTCGTGTTGAAAGAGTTAATGAAGTTGCAGTAAGGCCATCAAAAAAAGAACCTCTGTTTCTCAGGCCCGCGCGCATGGTCATTTTTAGTGCGCATGCAACCTTTTTATGACACAAAAAAAAATCTTCCAAAAATTTGAGATATTGTGCTCATTTCGGTAAATCGATATCGATGCGTTCGCAAATTTTAAATTAACACACTTCAAGCTTTTTCTACATCATACCTTAATGAAGTGGGTGGGTTCTAGCAATATTCACGACAGAAAGTGTTTTATTCTGTAAAAGGTAAGTCATGATGACAGCAAGAAGGAAGGTGTCTTTCAGTCTGACAACAAACAGTCACAAAGGGGAATGGTCGATTCGCACCACGTTTGATTCGCACCAACCCTCAGAAAGTCTGCAAAGTCAGGTGCTATGTTGAATGGAACACAGTCTCCTGGCATTTATTTTTAGTAATATTTGTATTGTAAATGGCCGTCATTGGGAATTTGTGTACTGTTATTTGAAACCGTTACGAGTTTCCCAGTTAATTTAAATAAATGCATTTGAGATGCAGGATAATTGGATAACTAATAGTAACCGTTGCTTGATATAAAAGTAACAGTCATAGTTGAAAATAAATCGCATATAGGCAGGTATGTGCGGTCGAATTGGTTAATAAAAACACGCAAACATTCGTTTTGTATTTCATTTTCAGATTTCAAAAAAATATGATTTATGGATGAACTGCCCGTTCAAATGGGTTGTGATAATTTTGAATATAATGGGGAAAAATTGCAATTCACGATTTTATTAGGCAGGTTGTGAAAGGATTTTTTTTTTTGGTCAAATAAATCTCTGAAAGTTGGCACTTCGACATTTGATTTGTCTCAGAGACGTTTCAACCAGAGACGTTTCACCCACGAGGTGTTTAGTGACTTTCGTCCTGTGTTATAATTTTCATGTTTCACTGAAAAAACAAACATTCAAACCCCACTTCATTTACGACCCAACACCCCTGTGGTGAATAACCAATATATTTGTGAAATTTTGCATGGTCCACCAGGCGTTTGGGTGGGGGTCAAATTACCACAAACAACCTCTCGGGGAGAAAATAAAAAGAAAAAAAAAACCCACCCGCCCGCCCGCATGCTTTTTTGGAAAAAATGGCCTGAGAAACAGACAATCAACTTTGTATAGCCTAATCTATATAACTTGGAACAAGCCTTCCAAACAAAGAGGAATATTGTTGTGTTCATGCACAGAATTACTGTGTGATTTCCTCAACATTGGTCAAGAAGACTTCACACTATAAGGCAAATAAACAATTCAATTCACGTAAAATTAAATTAAAAATATTTTTTAATTACCTGTCTTTTATCATGACTTGTACTAGCGAGACAGCCAAGCAGTAACTTGAACAGTGTTGGAAGTATTTCTCTTAATGTTCTTGGAGTGTTTGACACAATGACCTTCCATACATGCAAGGCTGACTGTCTAACAAGTAACGCTGTGTCCGATCTTCCCATATACAATCCAGCCAATACCCTGTTTCTTCTATCTTTACCAAGAGTTCGGAAAATAGCCTGAAAATAAAAAATAACAAGACTAAAATTCATTATGAAGGTGCATAGATTAGAAATTAAGGTGACCCCCCCACCTCCCTCAAATATATCAACACCTTTTCAGGCAATCTAATGTTTAGATAAGGCCCCACAAAGAAGATCTTCTGTTTCTCAGGACATTTTTGTAAAATTGCATGTGGGTGGGCATTTTTTAATTTTATTTTGTATTTTTTGTAATTATTTCTTTGCCATCAAAAGTTCAGACAGATGGACGGCCAGCCGGATGGACCCTGACCTGTAGTTTGGTATAATTGAATCACATGCCAAATTTGGTTGAGGAGATATAAGTAAAACTAAAGCTAACCAAATTAACATCATCTCTTGATGTTTATGCACTTCTCTAGGAACCGAGGGTCACAAAGACTCTGACACCTCAAGTTTGTGGGACTTAGGGTCACGTCCCAACCCATCTGACTCGCATCCGTCATAATCGTGAAAGCCGTATCCAGCAGTTGCAGCGGAACTCCCCGAGTTAACCACTGAATATCTGCCCAAATCTGAACCCCTGTTTTACTAGGTCCATTAAAACAATACTGGTTTCAAGCGAATGCGTCTTCACACTCCAGTTCTGAGTAAAGAATATTTGGAGGGGACGAGTGCGCAGGAGACTTGTCGGAATAAGAGCCGAAGCCACTCTGCACAGCCCCATCAGTCTCAAGAATTCCTTCGCTGTTAATGTGTCTGAGTGTAGACAAAAGCAAGCATAACAACTGGCAAATTTCGCTCTGGGTAAAGGCTGACGAACCAGATTGTTGTGAGTCTCGAAGCTCATTCCCAAGTGAGTGAACGACTTGGACGGAGCTATATCGGACTTTTTCTCGTTTACGATGAAACCAAGACGTCGGAACAAAAGAAGCAGACTCTGAACATTGTTCTGAAGAATAATTCTGTTGCCGTATCTCTGAAGAATGTCATCCAAGTGAGACGACGTTACCGCAGACGAATGAGCTTGGGAATATGACATTACTGAGTTCATTATACGAGTGAATGACCAGGGAGCCAGGTTCAGACCAAAGCATATTGCTCTGAACTGATACACCTTCCCTTGTACGGCGAACCGCAGGTACTTTCTGAATGCCGGATGTACCAGGATATGAAAGTATGCATCCTTTATATCTATGCTTGCCGCATAGTCGCTCACTCGATTGGTTGCTCTTACTGACCGAATGGTCCTCATATAGAATTTTGGAACCACGATAAGTTTGTTTATCCAGCTCAAGTCTATTACTGGTCAGAACAAGCCATCTGGCTTTGGTACGAGGAACAGGTGACTGTAAAAACCCTGATTCTTGGTAACCTCAATTGCTTCCTTTAATATAGAGCCTGTACCTCCACTAGGAGAGACTCTCTTTTGAAAGTATCCGACGGAAGATCTGACCAACAAAGACATCTTGTTAGTGAGGGTGCCGCTCGGAATGATAGCTGTAGACCGTTCGAGACTACACTTCTCACCCACTGATCTTTCGTGACCGCTGTCCAGTTTTTCGCAAAGATGATACCCTTCCGCCAACTGGCAAGCAATAGAGGTCTTGAACATCACCTGTATGACCTGCGAGGCTTACGGGAGGAGAAACTACGTTCTCCCGTGAAGAACCTCATCCCGTCAGCCTAGGGGCGTCTGACCGATAGTCCCTTTCCAGAGTCGCTACATTGATGACCTCCAGAGTAATTGTAAGAGAGCTTCTTGTACCCTCGTAAGGAGTTCCCTTTTGACGTTTATATCTGGAACGTCCTCCTTCACTCTTGTCTGCTAAAGCGGGTTGATGAAACGCCAACTTCAATAGCAGATCACTTGACGCTTTCTAAATAGCCTGATGACAGGCTTACGAAAGCTTGTCGTCCAAAATAGTATGTCCGGAGACTGGCGCGATTCGGAGAGAGCTTTTCACCTTGTCATCTATAAGTGATGACTATGCAAGGACAGCATCACGTCTGATTAACTCCAGATTAGCCACTTTAATTGTGGAGTTATACGTGGAGTACAAATTACCCTGGAAAGCACTCTTAAGAGAGGTACAAACGTCTTCAAATTCCTTCCCAATGAGATGTTGCACCATAGCTCTGGTAAGGCGATCTGCGAAAGACATTGTTTCCAAATTTGCTCTACTTGAACAAGTTGCCGTTGTAATGGTGTCTGAGCGAATAGTGAATGATGCAGGCAAGAATGATACATCTAGATCCCCGGGCTGCTCATTCAAATGCAGAGGAGCTCTCTGAACATCTTTTCCAACCGTTTTTAAATGAACATAGTCCATGAAAAAGTATGCTTATGGAAGATATAGCTGAGAAACCGCCTTCCTTCTCGCACTCGAGAGGTTAAATATGGTGTCATCAATATGACCGAAGGCCTGCGACACCTGCCTAGACTGGATCGGAAATGATTGGAAATGAAAGGACTTCCTCCTCTGTCCGGATAAAGTCTGCGTCCAAAGACGCCAGCGGTTTCTTCCTTGTCGTCGCAGCATTCTGATTTGTCGGAACAAATTCAGGGTAGTATTGATGGATGAAAACCATCGCAACCCTGTGCTGTTCCGAAAGAGAAGGGTAATCCTTTTCCTTATCCCCTTCACCATCCAAGAGAATCAGTTGCGAAGTTTGGCCCATAGCCACTGCGTGAACAGACGACTGTCCGACAGCTCAGATTCTGAGGGAGACTGCATCTGCACTTGGGCCAAAAATATAAATAACCCGGGTTCTCAGGGACCGCCCACATCACCAAAAAGACCGCCGCATCATTTTTTTTTTTGTGGACATTTTGGTCCACGGATAATATTTTAGGTGCTCCGGCACATTTTAGTAGCACTGGCACATTTTAGTAGCACCGTAGTAGTATTAAGCCAATTTCTTGTCACATGTTTTCACTGCAATTTCCGATTGTTTTCAGTCGATGTCCCAGTACAAAAGTGATTGTTTTGAAAGTCATGAACTGTTTGCAATACGATTGTATCTGTTTTAGTTACATTCGTCTGGAAAATTTTATTGAATTGGACTGTGATTGGAGAGTTGAATACATCGTGTTCAGCGATTCAAATGTACCGGTGAGTCAGAGATGAAAACAAATTTGAAGTTGAACCAGCGAAATCTTGTGATGTATGGGCTTATTGAAAACATGATCACTTCTATATTAAAACTGCACTCAGCATGTAGTCCTCATATTTTTTTTCATATTATCACATCTGAAGGCTCCTAAAAAGGAAGAATACAGAAGATTTCAAGCATCAACATTAATACATGTATTGTATATTCACAAATTTCGATGATAAAATTATTTTCTCCAGTGTTACTAAATCAATCTGAACACCCCCCCCCCCCAAAAAAAAAACCCCTCCCTCCCTCGTCTGATGTTTCAGCCAAAAATGCCTGAGAACACGTTTTTTTTTAATGACCTTACTGGGATGCTGCGATTAGCTGCGCAATCTACAACAGCAAGTCCATCATCAAGGCCTGAGAAGCAGCAGATTTCCGTTCCTTAACTGCATGCTGCTCCTGGGACGGTGTGTTGGACACGGATCCTTTCCCCAAGCGTCCCGATGATCAAGGCCTCATCTCCCTAGCTACCGGATGGTCCGACTTCACGGGCAAAGAGTGGTTCCTTCTTCGTGCAGCAGGCTGGATATCCGAAGTCGAGTAGCTAGGATGCGGTCGTGTGTGCTTACATAACGTAGCAGAGGAAGCCGTGACTGAAGCCAACCCCAGCTGCAGACAAGATGGAGTGTCACGAGAGGTGGGCGGACATATGGTCAGTCTCGTGCAAGTTTCCAACCAGGAAACTTCATTTCGGCCTTGTGAACTGTAGCGGAGGATGCTTGACTGAAGCCGACCCTGGCTGCAGATTAAACAGAGCGTCCCGCGTGGAGGGCAGACATATGCTCCGGCTTGTGGAAGTTTCTCAAAACAACATCTGACCCCAGACGCTGCTATATTAGAGAGGGGGGCCTCTCCTACTCGTGGTCTATCAGACCTCGCCGAGTACAAGAACTTGCAGACTTCCTCCCTATTTCTGTCGTCGCTGGGTGAGCTATTTATATTATAGTGCTCGCTCTACCCAATCCACTTCTTAGACTGCAACGGACTTACCTGGCATCACGGCAGCCATGGATGGAGCACCGCTTCACCGGTCGAGCTAGCTGCTTGCAAGAGATTAAAACCTTTACCCAAAGGCCATATCTCTTGCAATAATGAGCACTGCAGCTAGATCTATATGCTCCACAGAGCGCGACAACGGTTGCACACTTGGATGGGTGTCAGAAAATCCTCACCATGTTCATGTTCCTCTGAAATAGAAACTGACAGAATGAATTAAAACGCAGTAAGAGACTTTGATCCTCAGAACCTCACCGCCAACAACGTACCGTGACACCCGACTCCAACATCAGTCATCCCAGTGCAACACAAGAATGACAAGAGTCCACAGGAGTGTATCAACTAAACTCGATATCAGTCCTCCAAACTCCACAACAATATATATATAACTTAGATACATGAATAATAGCAATCATAATTAAATTCAAAATATTTTTTGTTTTACAAATTTTTTTTTTGAAAAACGCCCAAGTTCCCAAAGGGAACATGAAGAGCCCAAGGGCATCCCGATAGAGCCTAAGTGTGGACAAAATCAAAAAATTTTTGAGCTACACTACTGGAATAATAATCCATGTAATCTACAGTACATTACAGTAACAGAATATAAGAAACTACCCATGTATGAGGACGCTGATAATGTAAACAACGTCAATGTAAACAAGACATCAGACACACAAAAAGGCCCAAAATCAGAACCAATTGAAATGCTATCAAATGCAAAGCGAGATCTTCATACGAAGAAAAAACGATACATTGGATAGAAGATGCAAGACTAACCAGCCTAATACCCCTAGGGTGAGGACGTAACCCTGGGGAAGAAACAGAATAATATTCTGTAATAAATGTTAAATTCCCAAGAAATTTAATAAAAAATTTCAATAAAAAATAGCCAAAAAGCTTAAGAGTTTAACAGGAAGGGTTCATGGAAGGATAGGGAAGGAATACTTAACACACAATAGAATAATCATTTATAAAAATGATAACGTTAGGGATATGTCCCGAAATTGGGAAACATAAAATAATTTTATAAATATTATAAAGTTATAGCCCTGAACGTCCAAAACCACCGTTGAACACTTTCTTCATCCAATAACAGCCTTGCATCCACTAATTCGTGCATTGATTTGTGTCTGGCATCCTCAAAAAAGGAGATTTTCAAGCACAGATGTCATTTCATTGTTGATGACTTTTAGGGCCAAACAAAGAATGATGTTTGCGCCAATTCCGGTCACTTCCTGATGTCTGCGCATGTGCCAGATAAGACTTTTAATTTTCGGTTTTGCATGCGAATTTGGGGGATTGGGGGGAGGGGGGGTCAAAATTTGTGTTTGGACCTTAATAACTTTGAGGTAAGCAACAGCCAATCTGGGCCATTGGCTTACAGTGTAAAAATAAAATGGTTTGGAAATTCTGTGAATAAACCTGGTCAGTTTTAATCGTTTTGTCAGGTAAAGAGATAAATAACACGTATGTAATAAAAAGAATCTCAAATTCTCACGAACATATGAAATTTCTGAACTTTGTTTACCAAAATCGATCAGAGCCTTGGTAAACATGGGTCAGATCAATTTTAAGTAAACTCAGCTCAGAAATTTCATATCAAATTGTGACTGTAGCAATACTTTCCAACAGTGTGTTACATCACAGCCATTCATCATCACAATCAATGAACACTGGTTCTTGAGAGGTTAGCAAATTAATACAATAACAATTTAGGTTAAGATATCTGCATTAGATCAAGTATTGTAGGTAAATGAAAAAAATCACTCTCCCTATTTTTAACCCTTAACTGGTTGAGTGCTAGAAGCCACTATCAGGGCTCCACTGAAAAGTGCTGAAAGCCACTATAGTGGCTTTACAATGTTTGCACTAATTTGTTGTTGGCTCAGCAGTGGAAGAAAAATATGAATATAAAATTATTTTGTTACAATTTATTGGAGAGTGCCAACTGGCACTCTCCAATAAATTTCAACAAAACAATTATTTATGAGCTGTACCCTCCTAAACTAAGGCTCCTTTTGCTGGTAGTGTTGTATCTTTGAAAAAAAATACTCGCGTTTCAAATGACCATTGAAAAGTAATTTAGCACTCTACCAGTTAAAGGACTGGAGATTTTTCATATATTTTTGCCACACTGTGACATTTAATGTTCTGTGACTTTGCAGTTGTGTCTACACAAGTCCCGGCTGCCTAAATAGTGTACCTTGCAAGTTTACCCAAACCAGCAAGTTGCAGCACCTGTTTTAATACAGTAAAAAGTGATCAAAGTTGGAAATAGGCCCTTAAGGGTAAAGGCGAATACAACAATCATTCACCTAATTTGTTCTGACATTTTCTATTTTAACTTTTTCAATACTTCAGGTTGTATTCGCATATTCGTTTCATGATGAATCTTAACTTTGGAATTTTGAATGGCAGCTCAATAAACATGCATTGGAAGAGCCATGAGACTGAGAATTGAAAATAATATATCAAATATGGACTCTTCAAAAGGGGTCGCTGAACTGATCTGGCCAATATAATTTTCTAAAAATCAGAGGTGACAAGTGTTTGACCACCGAGGTGGTATTAGTCCCCTACGGCGCTTTTGTGACATAAGGTGTTTTTGTCACATAAGATATGACCACAGTCAGCAGGAGTATCAGACCTGGGGGGTGGGGGCAGTTTTGGTAAAATAATTGAGGACGGTTCGGCCTGGGGATGGTTCAGCTTGGGGACAATTCGGGTTTCATGACAACAGTCAACAGGAGTGTCAGGCCTGGGAGGGGGGGGGGGGGGTTGGGTAAAATACAGGTTATCAGACAGGATTTCAAATGTGAATGGAATCTAAAAATTGAGAATTGAGAGAAGTGTAGCTTGAACCATGTTGGAGGGAGGGGTGGTAACATAAAAATAGAGAAAAAAAGCTTAAAAAACACAGCAAAAATGGCCGCCATTCCGCAATCTTGGATTTTTAAAAAAAAAATATTAAGCGTGCATCATCTCTTCAGAACTATTTATCCATGTACCAAATATGAAAGGTGTAGCTTAAAGCATGTTGGAGGGAGAGGTGGTAACATAAAAACAGACAACTAGACAGACAGATCTTAGATTTTGAAAAACAAATATTGAGTGTGCATAATCCCCTCACAATCCTTTATCCATGTACCATATATGAAAGATGTAGCTGGGGGGGGGGGGGGGGGGGGGGGTGGTTTGGGTAAAATACAGGTTATCAGACAGGATTTCAAATGTGAATGGAATCTAAAAATTGAGAATTGAGAGAAGTGTAGCTTGAACCATGTTGGAGGGAGGGGTGGTAACATAAAATACAGAAAAGAGCTTAAAAAAAACACAAAAATGGCTGCCATGGCGCCATCTTGAATTTTGAAAAAAAAATATTGAATGTGCATCATCCCATCACAACCCTCTACCCATGTGCCAAATATGAAAAGTGTAGCTTGAACCATGTTGGAGGGAAGGGTGGTAACATGAAAATAGAGAAGAAAGCTTAAAAAAACACAACAAAAATGGCCGCCATTCCGCCATCTTGGATTGAGCGTGCATCATCCCCTCAGAACCATTTATCCATGTATCAAATATGAAAGGTGTAGCTTAAAGCATGTTGGAGGGAGAGGTGGTAACATAAAAACAGTCAGACAGGCGGACAGATGGATGGACAGATGGACAGACAGACAGACGGAGTGCAATCCTATAGTCCCCTTACGGTTCCCATAGGGGACTAAAAATATGACTACAATTCTGCTTTGGGTGAAATGATATATCTATCAGTGCATTACCATTAATGAACACCGGTCTGACCTCTTTTGAAGGTCATCAAAATGTAGAATGACAGCACTTTCAAGAAATTCCATTTGAAACTTTGCTGGACTGTGTCTTAAAAGATGATGAGGTCACGATTGAAATCTTTGGACACAAACACAACAAAATAAATAAGAACAAAACATTGTTGACTGAAAAATTATTAAACAGCTCGATAAAATATGAATCCTTTATCTCGATAGCAGAACTTTTCCAGCCCCGGGACAGGATTCAAGTATTATTTATTTATTTATTGGTGTTTAAGGTCACATATTTATACACAACGACTAATCATAACCGTGACAATTTTACGGGTGGAGGAAGCCGGAGTACCCGGAAAGAACCACCGAGCAGTTGCCAGCTCCCCAACATCATAACTCCACACTGCAGCACAGGCAGGGTTAGATTGGTTGAAGACATGCGCACCATCGATGTGCAGTACGCCTTAGTACACGGGGTCATTGTGTCCCCATGTGGACAATCTGGGTTAAGTGCCTTGCCCAAGGACACAACGCTGGAGTCTGAATCGATCGCTCAGACGGTCACCCATCCGAGGACTAACTGAGCTCGATGTTGCTTAACTTCGGTGATCTGACGAGAACCGGTTACCGCAACGCCACCGTGCCCACACAGGATTCAAGTAAGAAGGATTAACATAAAATTTAAAAATGTTAGTTTGAAATACTGCTATAATTGTAACCAGGTCTGGAAATAAGCAGACTATAATTTGCAGAATGGGGACAGCAGAGTAGCATTACTAAATTCAGGTGTAAACAGAAAGCGGTACCCAGAGGATAAACTGGGGGATTCTAGCCCACTGTATGGGATAGCATCTGCAAATGAGAGATTGTTTATTTCCAGGCATGATTGTAACTTTGTTATGAACTAGAGGGAACTGTTTTAATGAACTAAAACACATGTCTCCCCTTCAGTTTTCCATGCTTCCAACTTACGACTAACAAAGATCAAACTAAAAGTCAAATGTCAAGATCATGGAAGTACAAGATAGAATGTGACACATCAGCCTGGCTGTTGCATTCATATGCCAAATATCATAAACCCAGCTGAACAATTCAATAATTTGACCTTCATGTCAAAGATCAAGGTCATCTGTAATCACAACAGTACATGATACAATGCTGTCTTATGTTGATACACCCACATGCCAAATATCAAAAGCCTAGGTGAAAAGATAAAAAAAAAGCTCTTGCACCAACAAGCTTACTTGCCAAATAATCAGTAATTAGATCATGAGGTCAAAGATCAATGTCATATGTGGGTCATGATGGTACATCGCCTCATGGTGATACACCCACATGCCAAATAACATAAGCCTACGTCCTAAGATAAAAAAAAAATAGGCCGATGAAATCGTCAGATGTGTACCCATATGCGCAACTAGTAGAAATCTGTATGACAGAGGGCCACCACGGATGCCGACATTATGTACACCATACATGGTATGGGTACATATAGAAATGGACTGGAGGAGTGTCCAATTTGATGGATAAACGGTTAATATCTCCGGATCAAATTATCAGATTTACATAAAAAACTATACAGCTCGGCACATCAGTAACCTGAACACAAATATAAAGTAACTTGACAATCCAAGCAATATTTTTCAAGTTATCGAATGCCAAAGGGATTGGAGGAATTTTCAATTTGAAGGATAAAGGGTTAATATCTCAGGATCAAATAATCAGATTTACACCAAAAACTATACAGCTCGGCACATCAGAAACCTGAACACAAATATAAGGTAACTTGACAATGCAAGCAATATTTTTCAAGTTATCGAATGCCAAAGGGATTGGAGAAATTTTCAAAAAGGATAAAGGGTTAATATCTCAGGATCAAAATAACAGATCTACACCAAAAACTATACAGCTCGGAACATCAGTAACCTAAGATATATATAAAGTAACATGACAATTGGATTGATATTTTTTGAGTTATCTCATGCCAAAGGGATTGGATGAATTCTCAATTTGAAGGATTATTAGTTAATATCTCAGGATCAAATTATCAGATTTACACCAAAAACTATACAGCTTGGCACATCAGTAACCTGAACACAAATATAAAGTAACTTGAAAGTCCAAGTAATATTTTTCAAGTTATCGAATGCCAAAGAAATGGATATGGACGTTGGATGGACAGACAGACGGACGGACAAAGAATGGACGAACGACGGATGGCCACCCCGGATGCCTGCATTATGTGTACCATACATAGTATGGGTACACATAAAAATAATAATTTGACCTTGAGGTCAAAGGTGAAGGTCATATGTGGGTCATGGTAGTACGCAACACATCGTTTCATTGTGATACACCCACATGCCTAATATCATAAGCCAAGGTGAAAAGCTAAATAAGTTCTTGCCCGGACAAGCTTACTTGCCAAAAAATCAGTAATTTGACCTGAAGGTCAAAGGTCAAGATCATGTGTGGGTCATGATGGCACGCGACACATTGTCTCATGGTGATACACCCACAGGCCAAATATCATAAGTTAGGTCAAAGGATAAAAAAAGGTCAAAGGTCAAGGTCATATGTGGGTCATGATAGTACACGACACATCGTCTCATGGTGATACACCCACATGCCTAACATCATAAGCCAAGGTGAAAAGCTAAATAAGTTCTTGCCCGGGCAAGCTTACTTGCCAAAAAATCAGTAATTTGACCTTGAGGTCAAAAGTCAATGTCATATGTGGGTCATGATGGTACGTGACACATTGTCTTATGGTGATACACCCACATGCCAAATATCATAAGCCGAAGTGAAAAGGTAAATAAGTTCTGGCCCAGACAAGCTTTCTTGCCAAAAAATCAGTAATTTGACCTTGAGATCAAAAGTCAATGTCATATGTGGGTCATGATAGTACATGACACATTGTCTCATGGTGATACACCCACATGCTAAATATCATAAGCCGGGGTGAAAAGGTAAATAAGTTCAGGCCCAGACAAGATTACTTGCCAAAAAATCAGTAATTTGACCTGGAGGTTAAAGGTCAAGGTCACATGTGGGTCATGATGGCACTCGACACATTGTCTCATGGTGATACACCCACATGTCAAATATCATAAGCCTAGGTCAAAAGATAAAAAAGTTCAGGCCTGGACAAGCTTACTTGCCAAAAAATCAGTACTTTGACCTGGAGGTCAAAGGTCAAGGTCATATGTGGGTCATGATGGTACTCGACACCTCGTCTCATGGTGATACACCAACATGCTAAATATCATAAACCTAGGTCAAAAGATAAAAAAGTTCTGGCCTGGACAAGCTTATTTGCCAAAAAATCAGTAATTTGACCTTGAGGTCAAAAGTCAATGTCATATGTGGGTCATGATGGTACGTGACACATCGTCTCATGGTGATACACTCACATGCTAAATATCATAAGCCGAGGTGAAACGGTAAATAAGTTCTGGCCTAGACAAGAGTACATGCCAAAAAATCAGTAATTTGACCTGGAGGTCAAAAGTCAAGGACATATATGGGTCATGATGGCACTCGACACATCGCCTCATGGTGATACACCCACATGCTAAATATCATAAGCCTAGGTCAAAAGATAAAAAAGTTCTGCCCCAGACAAGCTTACTTGCCAAAAAATCAGTAACATGACCTGGAGGTCAAGGACATATATATGTCATGATGGTACTCGACACATCGTCTCATGGTGATACACCCACATGCTAAATATCATAAGCCTAGGTCAAAAGATAAAAAAGTTCTGGCCCAGACAAGCTTATTTGTCAAAAAATCAGTAACTTGACCTGGAGGTCAAGAACATATATAGGTCATGATGGTACTCGACACATCGTCTCATGCTGATACACCCACATGCTAAATATCATAAGCCTAGGTCAAAAGATAAAAAAGTTCTGGTCTGGACAAGCTTACTTGCCAAAAAATCAGTAATTTGACCTGGAGGTCAAAGGTCAAGGTCATATGTGGGTAATGATGGTACGCGACACATCGTCTCATGGTGATACACCCACATGCTAAATATCATAAGCCTAGGTCATCATAAGATAAAAAAGTTCTGGCTCGGACACGGTTGTATCAACGAAGAACAATGACGAAGAACATGACGACGATGATGACAACAACAACAACAACAGAAGGAGAAGAATTCAGGGTAAAACAATATGTCTCCCTTCGGTGAAGGGGAGACATAATAACACTAAATATTTCATTCCACATTCTGAATTCTGTGTTTGTTACATTCTATATAAAATTATCACTCTCTGTAACCAATAAAACAATAAGTCTGTTGAGAGAAGATATCCAAACGTGTTTATTTCAAACTTTGTGTAACATATAAGTGAAAAATCTGTTCTCTTCTAACAATGAGCCCTCACTGGAATGAGCTCCACTGAGGGTCATAAGCTATGTTTTTGATGAAAAAATTAAATTTTTTAGTTATTACATTTTTTTTAATTTATTTTCCACCAGCTGTGTTAGGTAGAGGATGAACAAAAAAAGAGAATGGTTTAAAATTCATTAATCTGGGTATCAAAATATAATGATTCTCACCTGTTGTGAGGTCTCAGTTCCAAAATTGTCATCTTCATGGGCTGTTTCAGTTGTCATCTTTCCAGACACACCTTAAAAATAATAGAATTAATACATATCAATTTCCAATAAGGTCTAAAAAAGAAAAAAAAATGTTTCTCAGGCCGGCCTGTATGGTTCTTTTGGCTGCCGCATATTCTCTTTTTATTACCAATGCAAACTCAAACAAGAGGCCTCAGGGGGCTCGAGGGTGCTCACCTGACATGGCAGCCTAAAAATCAACCCAGGGAATTGATCTGAACAAGTTGCATCTGCCCCTCCTAAGAAAAGCTTATACCAAATATCCAAAGATTCTGACATATAATTATGTTACATCAGTCTAAATAATTCTATGAAAGATAAATAATAGAGTAAGAAAGATATAACAGACCAGTGGAATATTTTGATTTTAATTGAATAAATTATATCTTTTGTACTTATTTCTTTGCCATCAAAAGTTCATATTCTTGGTTTGTTTTAGTTTATTATTTAGCTCGCCTTACTTTCAGTCAGGTGAGCTATAGTGATCACTCACCGCCTGTCGTCCGTGAACATGGTGTTTGCGACTTCTCCAAAACCGCTGAACCAATTTAAGTGAAATTTGATATAATTGTTTGTTATGACATCACATTTTGATTTTGTTCAAATAAAGTTGTCCTGCCCTTAGGTAGGGCCACGCCCAAAAAGTATGCTTAAATCTTTAAAAATCTTCTTCTCCTGAACCAGCACTAGCAGAGATTTGATATTTGGTGTGCAGCTTCCTTTTGAGGCATAGACTCAGATTTGTTGAAGAGAAGTTTGAGGGGCTATATTTGCCGTCGTTATGGGAGGGGCAAGAATTTTTGCCCTGCCCAAAATTTTTATTTTTCAAAACTGAGAGGCTGATTTGAACCAAATTTGATAAGAGTACTTATTGGGTCATAAGTACTTAATTTATGCCAAAAACATTTTTCCTGTCGCCCCATGGGAACCGCAGGAGCTAAAAATAGTTAAAATTTAAAATGCCCATATCTCCAAAACTACACGACACTGAACATTTTTATTTTGTGTGAAGCTTCCTTAGGAAAAGCAGAAAGGAATGGTCCATAAAAGGATTATGAAATAAGACAAGAATTGTGATAATTGGGAATATGTTCATTTCTGTTCCCTGTATGCTATGTTTTTAATAAAAAATAATATGAGGTGTACACTGTACTAAAGAGCTGAGGGGTGGGTTAATATGACCTCACAGGTAATGTATGTGGCCCTCACAGTTAACGTATATCAACGAAAGTTACCAAGTTACAGTGAAATTATTCCAAAATGAGTCATCCTATCAAGTTACATTGAAATCCCTTCATAAATATGACCTGTAGACTGTACTAAAGGTTTTCGGGCTTCAGGCCCTTTAGCCATCACAGTTGTCCAATCGTGTCCAAAAGGGGACGTTCTCATCTAGACATTATATGAAGTCAACCTACCAAGTTACAATGAAATCCCTTCATAAATATGACCTGTGGACTGTGCTAAAGGTTTTCGGGCTTTGGGCTCGGGCAGCCATCATGGTTGAATGATCGCAACCAAAGGGGACAATCTCATCTGGGCATCATCTGAAGTGATCCTAGAAAGTTACACTGAAATCCCTTAATAAATATGACCTGTAGACTGTGCTTAAGGTTTTCGGGCTTCGGGCACCTGTAGCGATCACAGTTGATCAATCACGACCAAAAGGGGATGTCATCATCTAGGTATTATATGGAGTCAACCTAACAGGTTACAATGAAATCCTTCCATAAATATGACCTTTTGCCTATGCTAAAGGTTTTTGGACTCAGGCACCCATCAAGGCTTCTCATCTAGACATTATTTGGAGTCATCCTACCAAGTTACAATGAAATCCCTTCATAAATATGACCTGTAGACTGTGCTAAAGGTTTTCGGGCTTCGGGCCCCTGTAGCCGTCACAGTTGCCCAATCAGGACTTGACTTGAATAAGCTGCATACGCCCCTCCTAAGAAAAGCATATACCAACTAGATGAAGCGATTGTGCCCACACAATACACAGGATTTTTCCTCCAATTTTTTCATGCACTTTTTACGTCCCAAAATTGAGATAAACACATAAAAAACAGATTTTTTTTTCCCAAACAAAATACTTTCAGCCTAAATTTTTTTCTTCTTCTTAAAACGCATAAAAAACAAAAATTCCAGATTTTGGTCCCAAATTTTCTAAGACCCACCCGGACCCCAAATTTTCAGGGTAAAAAAAAAAATTTTTTTTGTCTTAAAATTGACAGAAATGCATAAAAATCCCCCCCCCAAAATTCCGGATTTTGGTCCAAAATTGACAGAAATGCATAAAAAACAAAAAAAAACATTTTTTTTTCGGATTTTGGTCCAAAATTTTCTAAGTCCCACCCGGACCCCAAATTTTCAGGGGAAAAAAAATAATTTTTTTTTTGTCTTAAAATTTACAGAAATGCATAAAAAACAAAAAAAAATATTTCCGGATTTTGGTCCAAAATTTTCTAAGTCCCACCCAGACCCCAAATTTTCAGGGTAAAAAAGAAAAATTTTTTTTGTCTTAAAATTGACCAAAACGCAGAAAAAACCAAAAAAATTTTTTTTCGGATTTTGGTCCAAAATTTTCTAAGTCCCATCCGGACCCCAAATTTTCAGGGGAAAAAAAAAAAATTTTTTTTGTCTTAAAATTGACAGAAATGCATACCCCTCCCCCCCCCCCCCCCCAAATTCCGGATTTTGGTCCAAAATTTTCTTAGTCCCACCCGGACCCCAAATTTTCAGGGGAAAAATTTTTTTTTTGTCTTAAAATTTACAGAAATGCATAAAAAACAAAAAAAAATATTTCCGGATTTTGGTCCAAAATTTTCTTAGTCCCACCCGGACCCCAAATTTTCAGGGGAAAAAAAAAAAAATTTTTTTTGTCTTAAAATTTACAGAAATGCATAAAAAACAAAAAAAAATATTTCCGGATTTTGGTCCAAAATTTTCTAAGTCCCACCCAGACCCCAAATTTTCAGGGTAAAAAAGATAAATTTTTTTTGTCTTAAAATTGACCAAAACGCAGAAAAAACCAAAAAAAATTTTTTTCGGATTTTGGTCCAAAATTTTCTAAGTCCCATCCGGACCCCAAATTTTCAGGGGAAAAAAAATAAATTTTTTTTTGTCTTAAAATTGACAGAAATGCATAAAAAACAAAAAAAAATTTTTGGGGATTTTGGTCCAAAATTTTCCAAGTCCCACCCGGACACCAAATTTTCAGGGGAAAAATTTTATTTTTTTTTTTTGTCCTAAAATTGACAGAAATGCATAAAAAACAAAAAAAAAAATTCCGGATTTTGGTCCAAAATTTTCCAAGTCCCACCCGCACCCCCAAATTTTAAGGGGAAATTTTTTTTTTTTTTTTTGTCTTAAAATTGACCAAAACGCAGAAAAAACAAAAAAATTTTTAAGTCCGCAACGGGACCCCAAATTTTCAGCCTAAATATGAACCTAGGGACTTGGCTTCAACAAACTTGAATCTCACCCCCCTAAGGATGCTGCATACCAAATATCAAAACATTCTTATTGCTAGATCTGAAGAAGATGATTTTTCAAAAATACTCCTCATACTGCACTAATTTAAACATTTGGGCTCCCATAGAGAGCCCAAATATCGATCCAGGCAATTGATTTCAATAAACATGCGAAACAATCTTCCAAAGATGTTATATGTGAAATTTGAAAGCTTTTGGAGCAGTGGTTTGGGAGAAAAGTAGTCTTATATGTTTTTCCCATTATCCACAGTGTTAAAAAATGCTGACTCAGCACTTTTTCAAAGTTCCCCAAAAGTACCCCATGATAAAACCGATGGCATTTTTTTTTTTTTACCATTCCATTCTGTTGGTCCTAAGGAAGCTTCACAACAAATAAGAATTCTCAGTGCCGTGTAGTTTTGGAGATATGGGCGTTTTCATTTTTTTCTATTTTTAGCTTCTGCGGTCCCCATGGGGCGACGGGAAAAATTTTTTTTGCATAAATTAAGTACTTATGACCCAATAAGCCCTCACATCAAATTTGGTCAAAATTTGCCTCTCGGTTTGGAAAATAGAAATTTTGGGCGGGGCAAATATTCTTTCCCCTCCCATTACGACGCCAAGTATAGCCCCACAAACTTCTCTTGAACAAATCTGAGTCTACACCTCAAAAGGAAGCTGCACACCAAATATCAAGTCTCTGCTACTGCTGGTTCATGAGAAGAAGATTTTTTAAGATTTCAGCACACTTTTTGGGTGTGGCCCTACCCACGGGCGAGGCAACTTGATTTGAACAAAATCAAATTGCGATGTCATAACAAACTATTATCTCAAATATCAATTAAATTGGTTCAGCAGTTTGGGAGGAGAAGACGCAAACACCATGTTCACGGACGACGGACGGTGAGTGATCACTATAGCTCTCCTGACTGAAAGTCAGGTGAGCTAAAAATGAGGAATTTTCTGGGGGGGGGGGGGGGGGGGGGAGATTCAAGTTTGTTCAAGCCAAGTCCCTGGTTCATATTTGAGCCCGAATTATTACTTAGTTCCAAATGAGGAATATTCACCCCTTAAGGATGCTGCATACCAAATATCAAAACATTCTGATTGGTGGATCTGAAGAAGAAGATTTTAAAGATTATTCCTCATACTGCACTAATTTAAACATTTGGGCTCCCAAAGAGAGCCCAAATATGGACCCAGGGATTTGATTTCAATAAAAATGTAAAACAATCTTCCCAAGATGTTATATGTGAAATTTGAAAGCTTTTGGAGCAGTGGTTTGGAAAAAGAGTCTTAAATGTTTTTTCCCAATACTCACAGTGTTAAAAAATGCAGGGTCAGCACTTATGAAATAAGACAAGAATTGTGATAATTGGGAATATGTTCATTTCTGTTCCCTGTATGCTATGTTTTAGATAAAAATAATATGAGGTGTACACTGTACTAAAGAGCTGAGGGGTGGGTTAATATGACCTCACAGTTAATGTGTGTGGCCCTCACAGTTAACATGTATCACTGAAAGTTGCAGTGTAATTATTCCAAAACGAGTCATCCTATCAAGTTACACTAAATCCCTTCATAAATATGGCCTGTAGACTGTGCTAAAGGTTTTCGGGCTTTGGGCCCCTGTATCCGTCAGTTTCCCAATTGCGTCCAAAGGGTACGTTCTCATCTAGACATTATATGAAGTCATCCTACCAAGTTACAATGAAATCCCTTCATAAATATGACCTGTAGACTGTGCTAAAGGTTTTTGGGCTTTGGGCTCGGGCAGCCATCGTGGTTGAATGATCGCAACCAAAAGGGGACATTCTCATCTGGACATCATCGGGATTGATCCTACGAAGTTACAATGAAATCCCTTCATAAATATGACCTGTAGACTGTGCTCAAGGTTTTTGGGCTTCGGGTTCCTGTAGCGATCACAGTTGACCGATCATGTCCAAACGGGGAAGTCATCATCTAGGCATTATATGGAGTCAACCTAACAAGTTACAATGAAATCCTTCCATAAATACGACTTATAGACTATGCTAAAGGTTTTTGGGCTCGGGCAGCCATCAAGGCTGAATGATCGTGACCAAAAGGGGACGTTCTCATCTAGACATTATTTGGAGTCATCCTACCAAGGTACAATGAAATCCCTGCATAAATATCACCTGCAGACTGTACTAAAGGTTTTCGGGCTTCAGGCCCCTGGAGCCGTCACAGTTGCCTAATGGTGTCCAAAAGGGGCTGTTCTCATCTAGATATTATATGAAGTCAACCTACCAAGTTACAATGAAATCCCTTCATAAATATGACCTGAAGACTGTGCTAAAGGTTTTTGGGCTTTGGGCTTGGGCAGCCATCATGGTTGAATGATCGCAACCAAAAGGAGTCATTCTCATCTGGACATCATCTGGAGTGATCCTACGAAGTTACAATGAAATCCCTCCATAAATATGACCTGTAGACTGTGTTAAAGATTTTCGGGCTTCGGGCACCTGTAGCCATCACAGTTGACCAATCACGACCAAAAGGGGATGTCATCATCTAGGCATTATATGGAGTCAACCTAACAAGTTAAAATGAAATCCTTCCATAAATAGACCAATAGACCATGCTAAAGGTTTTGGGGCTCGGGCAGCCATCAAGGCTGAATGATCGCAACCAAAAGGGGACGTTCTCATCTAGACATTATTTGGAGTCATCCTACCAAGCTACAATGAAATCCCTTCATAATTATGACCTGCAGACTGTTCTAAAGGTTTTCGGGCTTTGGGCCTCTGTAGCCGTCACAGCTGCCCAATTGTGTCCAAAAGGGGACGTTCTCATCTAGACATTATATGAAGTCAACCTATGAAGTTACAATGAAATCCCTTCATAAATATGACCTGTAGACTGTGCTAAAGGTTTTCAGGCTTCGGGCTCAGGCAGCCATCATGGTTGAACGATCGCAACCAAAGTGGACAATCTCATCTGGGCATCATCTGGAGTGATCCTACGAAGTTACAATGAAATCCCTTCATAAATATGACCTGTAGACTGTGCTCAAGGTTCACAGTTGACCAATCACAACCAAAAGGGGATGTCATCATCTAGGCACTATGTGGAGTCAACCTAACAGGTTACAATGAAATCCTTCCATAAATATGACCTTTTGCCTATGCTAGAGGTATAATGAAATCCTTCCATAAATATGACCTTTTGCCTATGCTAAAGGTTTTTGGGCTCGGGCACCCAGCATGGCTGAATGATCGCGATCAAAATGGGACGTTTTCATCTGGACATTATTTGGAGTCATCCTACCAAGTTACAATGAAATCCCTTTATAAATATGACCTGTAGACTGTACTAAAGGTTTTCGGGCTTCAGGCCCTTTAGCCATCACAGTTGCCCAATCGTGTCCAAAAGGGGACGTTCTCATCTAGACATTATATGAAGTCAACCTACCAAGTTACAATGAAATCTCTTCATAAATATGACCTGTAAACTGTGCTAAATGTTTCGGGCTTCGAGCTCGGGCAGCATCATGGTTGAATGATCGCAACCAAAGGGGACAATCTCATCTGGGCATCATCTGGAGTGATCCTACGAAGTTACATTGAAATCCCTTCATAAATATGACCTGTAGACTGTGCCAAAGGTTTTCGGGCCCAAGTAGCCGTCACAGTTGCCCAATCACATCCAAAAGGGGACTTTCTCATCTAGACATTATATGAAGTCAACCCACCAAGTTACAATGAAATTCCTCAATAAATATGACCTGTAGACTGTGTTAAAGGTCTTCGGGTTTTGGGCTCGGGCAGTCGTCCCGGTTGGCAGATCACACCCAAATGGGGAAATTCTCTTCTAGACATCATAAGGAGTCATCCTACCAAGTTACAATGAAATCCCTCCATATTAAACATGACCTGCAGACTGTGCTAAAAGTTTTTGGGTTTTGGGCTTGGGCAACCATTGCAGTTGACAGATCATGCCCAAAAGGGGACATTCTCATCTAGGCATTATACAGAGGCATCCTACCAAGTTACAATGAAATCTCTTCATAAATACGATCTGTAGACTGTGCTGATGGTTTTGGGGTTTTGGGCTCGGGCACCCATACCGGTTGACCGATCGCGACCAAAAGGGGACATTCTCATCTAGACATGACCTCAAACCTGCATATGAAATTTTGTGATGATCAGACAAGAACTGCGGGGTGTAGCCTGTGCTAAAGGAAAATGTGAACAGACTCACAGATTAACAGACTTCCGCACGCGTGATGGCAATAGCTTATCTTGACTTTGCCAAGTTAAGCGAAAAATAAAAAGTAAAGAAATAAAAAACATTAAAAGCAGGAAGAAGGCAAGAAGAAGAAGTAACCATCTCGAATGCATGGTGCATTGCCTGTGGACAAAATGAGATACTCCTTATAATTGAACAACTGATTCAATAATATGATATTAAGCTTGAAGAGTTTGGCCTCAAAGAAACTGACACTGAGGGAAAGGTTTTGAGGGAAGGGGAAGTATCTTTGAGAACCAGCTTGATGTCATCGGAACCTGCCGCTCTGTAGGTAAAGTTCCGCACTACATCAAAGATTAGACTGTTCTCCTCGTTACTGATTGATTATTGCATGCATTAAGGAAGATTGGACAAAAAAGAAGAAAGTGTTTAGGAGTCTTGAGTACGCCACACTGACAAAGTGGACTTGGTGTTAAGATGATTTTCATATAAGTGCATGATACGGCTACTACAATGTAACTGCAATCTACACGCACGAGACTTAGCCCACTGTAAAAGAGTGGTGGTCAGTGGTTGCCATTGTTTAAGAAGGTTTTGAACAAGCTTAATGACAAGTTCTCACAAACGGGTAACAACAATTATTCTAATCAAAATCAAAGAATGTAGCTGGGTACCATGCTCCTTCATCTGAGCAAAACAGAATAATGATTCTTTTCAGAGGACTTTCCATGCATTATTTGTGCCAAGTTTGGTTCACATTGGCCAAGTAGTTTCAGATAAGACGATGAAAAGGTGATTTCCCAAAGGTTTCCATAGTAACTATGAGCCGTAGTTGCGGCCATGTCTGAAACCTGATCAACATTAAATGAGGATTGTCAGTAGAGGGTGTCCCAGTCATCAAGCATGTGAAGTTTCAAAACATTTGGCCTTGTAGCTAAAGAGGAGAAGATTTTTGAAAATCGATCAATCAAAATCAAAGAATGCCGCTGGTGGCCATGTTTTTCATCCGAAGGGAACAAAATGAGCAAAGTTTGCAGAGAACCCCCTTTAGACCATTCCTGCCAAGTTTGGTTCACATCGGCTTAGTAGTTTCAGAGAAGATGATGAATATGTGATTTCCCACAGGGTTTCCATGGTAACTATGAGCCGAAATTGCAGCCATGTTTGCAACCCGATCAACATTAAATGCGGATCGCTGGTAGAGGGTGTCCCAGTCATCAATCATGTGAAGTTTCAAAACATTTGGCCTTGTAGTTTCCAAGGAGAAGATTTAAAAAAATAGACCAACTAGAATCAAAGAATGCCTCTGGCGGACATGTTTTTCAACGGATGGAAAAAAAATGAGAATTGTTTGTAGAGGACCTCCCACAGACCATTCCTGCCAAGTTTGGTTCACATCTGCTCAGCAGATCCAGAGAAGAAGATGAAAATGTAGAAAGTTTATGGATGCAGATGACGCCAGATGCCAAGTGATGGCAATAGCTCACATGGCCCTTTGGACTAGATGTGCTAAAAACTCCAGAAAACGAGTTTTCACATCACAAACTAAATTCAGGGTCAATAACACAGCAAAAATTCATCCGAATCGGACCAAACTCAAACTCGATTTGTTGGTACCCATGACAAAGTCACATTCCAGAAATCAGGCAATTAACTCTACATATAGTGAAAAAACGACTGGAAAACTACTTCGCAATGACAGGAAGATGGAATGACAGATTGAAGGATGGACAAGGGTAACACTATATTCTCCCAACCATTTTATGGCGGGGGTATAAAAAAGAGTTGCCTGAAAAAAAAGGCTTTTTAAGGTTGCCTTAAATTTCAATTTGTACAAGCCTGGAACAGAGCTAAAGAAGCATTCCCTTAAGAAGATTTCATTTTAAATTCTGAAAAAAATTCTAAGTAATTTTCATTCCATTTTCTAAAGTCTGTGAAAGTATAACTTTTCCTAGAAATGCAACATCTGGAGGCAGCACCTTTTCTGAAGAGAGTGACATTTTGGAATTGACAAGCTATACCTAATCACAGAAAAATATTCTGGGCAATTGAACAAAATGTATTCACATGGATCTGAACACATATTTACCTCTATATGGACACTGCATCCCATTTACTTAAAAAAATACACAGAAAAACATTTTGCAGATAAGGCCTAAAAGAGTTAAAAACCTTGAGTTCAAGCTTTAGCATTGCGAAGCCTTGTTGCACCCAAGGGACAAATTTATCAATTTTACACCACCACCCATGCTATTCTGTAGATTATGAGGTCTAAAACATGAAACAAACCAAGAACATGAACTTCTGATGGCAAATAAATGAAAAATTAAATTAAAAAAACGCCCGCCCATATGCAAATTTTACAAAAAATGAAAGTGTCAATGACACTGTACCTCAACTTTGAATGTGACAGGAATTAGTATTTGCTGTGATCAGGTCAACAATAATGAATATGACAGGAATCAGTATTTGTTGTGACCAAGTCAACAATAATGAATAAGAGAAAAAGAAGTTTTGTTGTGACCATGTCAACCATAGTAAATCAATTACAAGGTGAATGCAATGGGCTAAAGAATAGGACATATCTATTATATGTGATGCATCCCATGTTAGTAAACATTCACACAAAAATCTCTTCACATCAGAGCTTTCATATAGAAGTTCTGAGCAAAAAACTTATTGCACAAAATTTTGTACAAAATGGCTGCTAGTGGCCATCTTGAATTTCGGACGAGACCACCAAAACACTCGTTCTCGTCCCACGGTGATAACAAAGATATCCAAGAAGTTTCGTAAAGATCGGTTCATAAATACGGCCTCCAGCCCAAGCCGTATTGGCATTTGCAGTTACAGTGCTGAAAGTAACACTAAATAGATCAAAGTTAGTCTAATTGGCATAATTTATGCATGAGAAAAAACCCTGTATTATATGTGATGTATGCATGGTACTAAACATTTATACAAAAAATTATTCAAATCAGAGCTTTCATACGGAAGTTCTGTGCAAAAATCGGATTGCACCTAATTTTGTACAAAATTGCTGCCAGCAGCCATCGTGAATTTCGGACGGGACCCAAAAACACTCGTTCTCGTCCCACGGTAATAACAAAGTTACCCAAGAAGTTTCGTAAAGATCGGTTCATAAATATGGCCTCTAGCCTGAGCCGTATTGATGGCGTGACAGACGGACGGAGGACAGGCCATGGCAATACCTCAAATTTGGCTTTGCCAAAGTTGAGCTAAAAATGGCCTGAGAAACAAAAGATTAACTTTGTGGGGACCTAAAGGGTTTCTTTTGTGCAATTTCAATATATGACTGAACCATATAAAAAGTCAAGTCTAATTCTTTTTTAAAGATGAGTAAATCAGAAACTTACCAGAAATATTATAAAGGAGATCTCCCAATAACTGCACTGAACTGTATCGAATTCTCCAGTTTTCATCAAACAGTCCTTTTTCCAACTCAGGCAACAATAATTCAATTGCTGAGTCAGCATATAAAGTAATAATCCTCTGTCCAGCCCTCAAGGCAGTTTCTCGAACATATTCAGATTCATCAGCTAATCCCTACAATAAGAATCACTGAATATTTGTTTTCAAAAGTTCACAACTCTATTATAGGAAGGTGATTCTGCTTGTTAAAGGGGCATCAGGGTTGGTGATTTTTTTTGCTTTTTAAAAAAAAATTTAAAAAATCGATTTTTTTTATTTAAATCGATTTATCTGATTTTTATTTCCATACTATAAATTATTCACCAGTGGATAATCTTTCTCACATGATTCCTTTAGATATAAGAGAAACTGAGTGTATCGGCAGCAGTTTGTACCAAAGGCTGCCCAAAGATTGGACACAAATATCTGATACTAAAACATTTACCTGTTAGCCATTTCAGTCTCTGAGGTGGTATGAGGGGAAGAATTCCAGAATATATCTGGCATAGAATAGACATTTGGTTGGCAAGATGGAAATGGAGAGGAATCATTGAAACGTGTGTTTTCTCATTGTTACAGCATTGCTGGAAGGAAGATGACTTCTTGAAAATCATTGTTGATACTTTTGATACTTAAATCAATGATCATTGTTCGCAGAGTTGATTTCATATTTTTTTGATGGGTTCATTGAAAGATTATCATATATATGGTTTAAAATCTATGTTCACTTAAATACAGTTTTAATCATTTTAACTGAAAAATATATAAACTGATAAAAGATTCAGGAACATTTAACTTCCCTACAACACGTTCCAGCAGTCAAGAGTCAAGACACAGTGGGAATGAATGAATGAATGAATGAATGAATTTTTATTCAGCAATATACAGCAATGTAAATATACACATAACTACATACAATACACAAAGAGATTATATATGCGTGTATACCGCAAGGAGACGGCTGTCTACCTGTTGACTCCTGGAGATTAAATCATGCAACGCTGGAATCGGACTGTCAGATGACCATTCAACTATTCTTAGTCGCTGGTGGCGTAGTGTAACTGGCATACCTACAAAATGTACCTGCCCCCTGCCACTGGCAGCTCGTGCAAAGTGACTGGTGAGATGGAAATTCTCTGATTGTGAATTTATTATTGTAGTTTGAAGAGTTTGGCCCAATGAAAAAAAAAATGTATTTGGATCGTTTACGTGGGTTTGATGAATCCCCTTCTGGTATGTTTAAAATTGGATTTCTATCGGTCGGGAGAATAGGGTCAAGCGATTTTTCTTAATTTTTTCTACTTTGGTCCTATTGCTACGAGCCGCCTAGTGGCGAGAGTCAAGAGAAGAGAATTTGTCCAGATATGGACAGCACCAGCAGAAATGAGCCGCCGGACAACCACCCGAAATTTCTCTCATTGGTAGCCCCAGCCCCCGACATCATTCCACAGGAAGCCCTCATAGACAGCTCTCCGTGGAACCATGCAAAGTGGTGGGGTCATTAACAGAGACATAATATGAACGAGGTTCTCAGGTGATCATTCCACAACACATGACATTACTCCAAGGGAAGCTCACATAGAGAGCTCTCCATGGAATGATGCAGTGTGTTGAAGTCATTAATAAGGATAGAGTATAAATAGAGCTCTCATGTGGTCATCCCACACCACACAACTGCCGGTGCCTCACTTGGAAAGTACAGTAATAGTATAATCTTGTGAGTTCGTACCTATTCTATCACTCTGAAAGTATCTGCCTTTTGTTACGTAGCACAATCAGTACAGTACGGATTGTCGCAGTCAACGATAGCCGAGTATTGGGACAGTAATTTTAAGGTTAATTGTTTTTTGAAAATATTTCTGTTACTTATATTTCGTAAATCAAAGTCTAAATCATTCCACATTTTGGGGTATATATGTGTTGGGAAATGCTCGAGAGACTTTGTCATGGTTCTTTCAATTTGGAGAAGATCTCTCCTTCTACTAGATCTACCTGTAGTGTTAATGACAGGGTGAAAATAATTTCTAAAGGACACTGGCAGGTCATTGTGATACCAGTCAAATACAAACAGGCATGCGTAGAGTTTGAAGAGATCATTTACTTTAAGAATCTTATTTTCCCGAAAGAGGGGATCAGTATGTGTATTGTATTTCTTGTTATTTATTATGCGAAAGGAACGTTTCTGTAGGAGCATTATCTTTTTGATTGTTCTAGCATTTCCCCATATATTTATTCCATACACTAAATGTGAATGTATCAGGGCATAATAAAGTGTTCTCATAGCTTCACGGGGGATTGTAGTCTTCAATCTATTTAGTGCGAAATTTGCCCGAGCAATCTTCGAAGAAAGTTGAGATATATGGTGCTTGTATGAGAGGCTGTCGTCAATATATATTCCTAAAAATTTGAGAAATTTCTCTGCATCATTTGAACCTACTTTACTTATTGTTTGACCATTTATTAAGATATCATGTTGAATTGTTGTCGTTTTTTTTTGCTGATGGATTCATTAAAATGTATTTTGTTTTTGTGGCATTTAAGACAAGCTGATTCGGGCAGCACCATTCAAATATTTTTTCAAGCTCTTTATTTATAATTGGGACTAGTTGATTTGGGTCTGGACCAGAGGAATGTCCCGTAGTGTCGTCAGCAAAAGACAGGAGATTTAGGGATGTGGCATGATAGATGTCATTAACATATATTAAGAAAAGTGTCGGACCAAGTATCGAACCTTGTGGAACTCCGTGTGCAATTTTTTCCCTGTCAGAAATATGGTCACTGTATACAACATACTGTGACCTATCAGATAGATAGCTTTTAAACCAGTCATTACCTAATCCTCTAATACCATATCTATACAATTTATTTAGTAGAATATCATGGTCTATTGTATCAAATGCCTTTGAAAAGTCCAGAAATATCGCCAGTGTGCTATTTTTACTTTTTTTGTTATTTTCTTCTGATATGGCTCTCAACAGTTGCATGATGGGGTGCACCATACTGTGATTTTTCCTAAAGCCGTATTGATTTGGGTGTAAGATACTAAAGCGATTTAAGTATTTTAGAAGTCTTACGGACATCAGTTTTTCTTTTTTCTAAGACTTTTGAAAAGGTCGGAAGTAAGCTAATAGGTCTGTAATTTGTAAAGTTATGTTGGTCGCCTGCTTTAAATATAGGAATAACTTTAGCGGTTTTCATTTTATCCGGAACAGTGCCATGTGTAAACGAACAGTTGAAAATGTGTGTTAATGGGGTAACAATGCGGTCTATAGTTTGCTTAAGTAGTTTTAAACTAATATCATCACAATCTTTGCTTCCTTTTGATTTTAGAGATTTTACCATGTTAATGATTTTGAACTCACATGTTGGGTTTATGTAAAAATTATTGTTTGTTAAGATTTGCATCCATGAAATCGTGAAATGATTTGTTGGTACTAGGTATTGTATCACTAGTACGTTTTCCTATATTTGCAAAATAGTCATTGAATTCTCTGGCTACTGCAGTCGGATCATTTATTTCTTTATTATTATGGATAAAGAATTTAGGTAAGTTAGATGATCTGTTAGACTTTTTGATGGCGTCATTTAGTATTTGCCATGTTTTACGCATGTTATATTTGTGTTCGTCCAAGATATTTTTAAAATAGTTTGCTTTGCATTGCTTTTTTACTTTATTGAATATTTTACTGTAAAGTTTATAGTTTTTAATGTTGAATTCGGTTGGGTTTATTAATTTTTTTTAATAAAATTTGCTTTTGTTATTTGATGAAACTATTAGCCCTTTTGTCATCCACAGTTGTCTTTTTAGGAATTTTTTATTAGTACAAACACGTGTTTGGGGAAAAGCCACATCAAATAACTCCAGATATATATGTAAAAAATTGTTGTAAGCTGTGTTAGGGTTGTCCGTATCCATAACTGTGGAAAAATCACATTGTGCGAGAAGTAATTTAAAGGTTGCTATAGTTTCCGCATTTATCTTTCGTATCCATGAGTCTGGCTCTCTGATAGTTTTTTGGGGAATGATTTCTGCATAGAAAGTACAAAAGTGATCGGAAACATCAGTTATTATTATGCCAGATATTGCAGCGGATACAATATTGTTGGTAAATATGTGGTCGATGAGACTGGCTGAGTGAGTAGTTAAGCGAGTGGGTTTTGTAATGACAGGTAAAAATACTTGGCTGAACATTAGATTAATATAACTATCTGTTTTGGCGTGGGAATCATATTTAAGAAGATCAATATTAATGTCACCCATTATGTAGGAAGATACATTTTCCTGATTTAACTTGTCAGTTATTTCGTTTAGTTTATCTAAGAAAATGTCAATGTCCGCTTTCGGTGGTGTGTTCGGTCTGTATATTACCCCAATAATTCTTCGTGATTTATTTACATTTATTTCAATGAAAAGAGATTCTATGATATGAGGAATGAAAACCGATAGGTCATGATGAATTTTAAAATCAATATTCTCTTTAATGAAGAACCCGACTCCACCTCTACCGTCATCGCCGTCAGGGTGGTTATGTTTTATAAGGTTATGGTAACCGTTGAGACAGTATGATATGTTTGAGGGGACATGAAAGATTTCTGTTAGGCCAATGATATCAAAGTTACTATCGGTTCCTTGCAGGTTAAAGAGAAGGTTGTGTAAAGACTCCCAGTGAGCATTGATACTTTGACAGTTAATATGAAAAAGCGAGAAAGATTGTGTTTCGTTATTAATGGTCGGTCGAAAATTTTCTGGGATGTGTACTCACACTCCATACATAAGTTCTAACTGTCATAAAAAGGACTAATAACTGTATTGCAACAGTTAATATGCATTCCATCTTGCTTCAGCTCATTTCCAAGTTGTTTTGAAAATATTTCTGAATGTTCGACTATTTGTAAATTTTTGATTTAAATCACCCAACCTTGTGGGGCATTGTTTTAAAATCAATTTTTTTTCCAATTTTAAAAAAAAACATTTCAACAAAACTATATCATGTGACCCCTCATTAGAGCGAGCTCAATGGGCTCATTCCAATGAGAGGGACACATGGTATGGTTTTGTTGAATTTTTTTTTTTAACTCCTTAATTTGTTAGTTACGTGAGTGGATGTGGCCAAATCGTTAGGTAAAGGATTAAACTGATATTAAAAAGTAAAAAAAACCCAGAAAATTCTCATTCCTCCTATTAGTAAAACAAAGTAAACAAAGGGGGGACGGAGAAAAACTCTGGTGGAGAAAAGCCCTGAGGAGAGAAGCCCTGGTCCATTTTTGCAGGGGGTGGAGAAAAGCCCTGATTTATACTTAGGGTGGAGAAAAGGGAGAAAATCCCTGAACATTTTTTAGACTTATTCTTTTAATTTTATTTCATTTTTTTTTTTGCTTTTATTTATTTTTTTTTTTACTTAATACATTTTTTTTTAAATTTAAAAATTTTTTTTAAAAATTTTTAAAATTTTATTTCAATTGATTAATAATTTTACAAACATGGACAGATCATAATTTAACTCATTCGCTACTTGTTAATTAGGGGTTAATATTTTCCCTGGGACTGATCGTTTTATGTGAAATGGGTAAATATGGAAACAAACATTTTGATTTATAATCTGGGTTTAATGAAAACAAACTTCAGTTACCTTTGCCCCTCCAGTGAAGGGTTAATCAGAGTCACTGTCTGCTACAGTTGGTATCCTGTATTCAAGTTTAGTATGATAGGTCTCAAAGCATGTATCATGGAGTGCAACATTACATTTCTTGCACAAGTATCGGGTCTCTGGTCTCAGTTTATGTTCTCCCTTCTGGAATCTTTTCCCAGTTGGTTCTGGTTTACAAACCACACACACACGTGAAGGGTACGTCTTCTTTCCAGTTGATAGGATTTGAACTGGCCAAAGCTGGCTGTTGCTAAATTCAAGCCTTGAGGGTATGGCAGTGCCAGTTGTGCTTGAACGATGACCTGCTTTCTTTGGAAGGATGCGCTCTTCACATTCAAAGGTGCCTTCAGTAATCAACTGCTTGGCAAGAGCAATTCTGAATTTTAGATGGGTTTGTTTTGAGTATATTGTTTTGAATAAACAGTAGGAGTTTGTGACTGTTATGTTGTCAATGAAGAAAAAGAGCTTGATGTACCATTTCATAGATTTACGCAATGCATCATAGGATCCTGCCATGAAATCTGAGATGTCGACGGAGCACATATACTTGTTATAGTAAAGAATAACCTTTGGCTTCTGAATAACTTCATTATTTTTCATTTTTGGGATATCACTACCCTTTACTTTCACAGTGTCCATATCAGCATTATGCATCGCTGACAGTAGGAGAACATCCCGTTTGTCATGCCATAAAAGGCCAAACAATGGCCCACTTCCAGGCTTGAGTTTTTCTTTTGGTTGTGTTAGTGTTGGTAAATTTTTGCGATTTTTCCTACAAGTTCCCACCACATGAGTTGAGCGTCTGTAGAGTTCCACAAAGAGCTCTGGACTAGGATACCAATTATCCACACTGAGCTGGTATCCCTTGTCTAGGATGCCCTCCATCAAAGTCAGAACAAGGTTTGTAACTTTTCCCAAATCACTGTCACCACCTGGAGCTGTAGACTTTCCACAGTAAATTTGGTATTTCCATGTATATCCACCCATATCACAAAGTTTATAGCCTTTTATTCCATACTTGTTTGGTATTTTGGGATTGTACGTTTTTAGAGCACACCTGCCAAACCATCGCGACATTCTTTCATCAACAGATACGAACTGCACGGGTGTGTATACTGAGGTGTATGCACTGGTAACAGTGTCATATATTCTACTTATCTTTCAGAGGGGGGCATAATTAGGCTCATTTTTATCAGTAATAGCACTGTCATTGTCAGCAAAATGCAAAAATCTCAGCAAAAGTTCAAACCGCTCACATGTCATTACATCCCCGAAGAAAGGAGTTGAAAGAGATGCATCCCTAGTCCAATAAAGCTTCAAAGTAGGTTTATTTACTATATTCATAAGCATAAGCAATCCAAAGAATATCTTGATCTCTGCAGGTGAAGTGTCAACCCACTTTCGAACAGCAGAATTTTCAGGTAACACTAGGTGTGAAGCTATATAACTTGCTGCATACCTGTTGGTTTCGTGTGATATATCATTGAACATATTTTCAGTCATAAAAAGTTTATAAATATCCAGTTCATTTGAATCTTCGTCCAGTATTTTTTGAATACCCAGCATTCCAGTAAATTCGAAGAGTTCTGGAACATTATTTTTCTTTTCCCAGTTATATATATTTTATTTATCACTTGATTTTTGTGGACGCTTCGATGGTCTCACCTGAGTGCCATGCCCCCTTTTTCGTTTTGCACCTGTTGTTGCTGTTCCCAATGACGTACTTGGCTGATCGGATTCAGACTCATCAAAATCACCGCTCAAATTATAAGATTCTGTGTCACCTGAATATTCTGATAACGAGTCAGTAGATGATTCGCTGTCAAAATCATAGTCACTATCAGAATGTTCTATGATTTTTTCAAGAGCTTCTGCCAAATTGTAACGAGGCATAACCACACACTCTTCATGTCAAAATAAATACAATTACGAAAGTTAAAAAATTTATAGTAATTTATATATTTTTTTATACTTACCAATGACCCAGACTTAGCTGGTGCTAACTCTAACAAAACCAGGGCCAAACACAAATTTTGCCCCCCAATCCCCAAAATTTGCATCCAAAACAAAAAGAAATCATGTCCTAAAGGACCTCCATACTACGCCTCTACTGCGCATGCGCAGTGACGCAGACGTCCCGAAATTGGCGCCAATTATCATTCTTACTGGCAGTGCCTGGTCAGCGCTATGTACTCAGCGGGGAGGCAAGAGTTCCCAACTCCAGGGAGGGCCATCCCCGTCTGGGTCATTGGTAAGTATAAAAAAAATATATAAATTACTATAAATTTTTTAACATTTTTATACTGTACCAATGACCCAGACTTAGCTGAATAGTAAACAGGCTGGAGGGCCTAGGACATAGAGGAAAATCCAATAAGCTCAACTATATAGTAAAGAGGTAACCCCTTAAGGAGAAAAGGAGTATTAGGCTTTACATGTATCTTTCTTATTTAATATTAAATTAGAAAGATACACTACCCTTAATAATTGAGCACAATAACACTCATGTTCTCTATTAACATCCAGTATAACCCTTATACTAATTATTTTTAAAGCAAGCCAATAAATAAAGTAGTCCAGAGAATTGAGACTCTTTATAGTCATTTAAAAGTGTCCGAGTATTGTATATTAAAGCCCGTTTGACACTTGACATATACAAATGCTTCACACCGAGCTACACTTTAAAAATAAGACATGAATGAATTTAAACATTAATATTACACTTTAAAACCATCCCGGAAGCGACTCAGAAATACTGACTTGGAGGAGGCATTCCCTTGCTTTTCACTATAAAGCAGGTGACCTAAGGGAACACCCGCCCCCCCCCCCTTGCCCTGGGTCAAATAGCCCAGAGCGAAGAGGGCAGCCGGACGGAGTCACTGCCGCAACAGAAAGCCTGCATAACTATAGTTGCAACTGTTTAGTGGACGACATTCTGAGCAACAGATAACGGACCTAAACAATGCAGGTCTCCAGAAATGGACTCAATATTTCTGAGATAAAAATTCGTAAATGTGGATGGCTGAGACCAATAAGCAGCCTTCATTAAATCTGTAATAGCAACACTATTAGCATAAGCCCAGGAAGTAGAAAGAGCTCTTACTTCATGAGCAGAAATCTTAAGCACAGACTGCTGAGAAGAAGATAAATCTTCATAAGCAGTACGGATAGTTAACTGAATCCATCTAGCAATAGAATGGACTGAAATGTCCTTTCTATTAGGCATCAAAGACAGAAAGAAACGTTTCCGTCCCTTTCTGATAAACTGAGATCTCTGTTTATAGATACATAGTGCTCTAACAGGACAGAGTAAAGGCCTACGCCCGTCTGAAGACGGAAGAGCCTTAATAACAATAGGTTCCGGATATTTATTAGGAGCCTGATTCTTAGCTAAAAAACCCACATTAGTAGTGAAGGTGATAGTGTTCCCAACACTACGATAATGAGAATCATCCACCGATAGTGAATGAAGCTCACTGACTCTTTTGGCAGATGAGAAAGCTAAGAGAAAAGCTGTCTTATAAGATAAGAATTTGAAATCTACTGTCCCAAGAGGTTCAAATGGCTTTTCCTTCAATTTAAGGAGAACCCAAGCTAAATTCCACTTAGGAATTAATCTAAGAGTTCTGGGTCTATTTATCGAAAAGTTTCTAACCAACTTCGATAAAGAGACATTAGATCCAATTTGTAAACTATCATGATGTGCATAGGTATCAGATAACATAGATCTATAACCCTTTATAGTAACAGGCTGCAGTTTGATTTCGTCAAACAAGTATACTAGAAAGTTTGCAATGTCTGGTATAGAGGGATCGAATATATCTACAGAATGATCCCTACACCAATGACGAAAAACCTTCCACTTAGCCGCATAGTTTAGCGAAGAGGAGGTCCTCCTACAGTTAGAAATCGCGTCCACTGCTCGTCCTGTAAAGTGCTTGCCATGCAAGAAGGACCGCACAACGGAAAAACGTGAAGGTTGAGACCTTGCGGGTTGTGATGGAGTTTGTGCGATTTCCCCTGCGAAAGAAGATCCTCCCGTGGAGGAAGCTTCCGCGGTAGGTCCCACAACAGACACCTGAGTAGATTTATCCACGGTCTCTGTGGCGACAGAGATGCTACCAACAGAATCTTGCATTGAGATTGTTTTATCTTTAGCAATACTTGTTGAATTAACGGCGCTGGAGGATACGCATATCCTATCATTCCGTCCCAAGGGATCGACAGAGCGTCTACTGCAAAAGCTCTTGGATCCGGACACGGAGACACATACGTCTGCAACTGATTGTTGAGATGTGTCGCAAATAAGTCTATCATTGGCCGTTCCCATTGGTAGCAAATCTGATTGAATACTTGTTTGTTGAGAGTCCACTCCGACGGCAACAAGCGACCCTTTCGTGAAAGGGAGTCTGCTAGCACATTCAGACGACCCGGTATGTGACGGACCGAAAGAAGAACGTGATGTTCTAACGCAAACAGAAGGATTCTTTCCGTTAGATTGAACAACGGAACTGAATGAGTGCCTCCCTGATTCCGTATATACGCCACTACTGTCGTATTGTCGGATAGGATTTGGACATGAGCATCGTGAATAATGTCCATCCAGTGACGTAACGCAAGCCAAATTGACATCATTTCCTTGATGTTTATGTGCTTGCACAGGAATTGCGGATCCCAAAGACCCTGGCATCTCGAATCCGTTGGGATTAATGATGCACCCCAACCTGTTTGACTGGCATCCGTCATAACGGTAAAACTTGGATCCGGCAACTGCAGCGGAACTCCTTGAGTTAACCACTGAATGTTTGCCCAAGTCTGTATCTCTTGTTTCACTTGATCTGACAAGAGAACGTCTACATCGAGCGAATGAATTTTCACACTCCAATTCTGAGTCAGGAAAATTTGAAGAGGACGTGTGTGTAACCGCCCCATCGGAATGAGATCCGCGGCGGCTCCGCACAGACCTATCAGTCTCATAAATTCTCTCGCCGTGACTTTGTCTGCGTGCAGACAATAGCGAGCGTAACAACTGACTAATTTCGCTCTGGTTAACGGCAGACGAACGAGATTGTTGTGCGTCTCGAAGCTCATTCCCAGATGAATGAATGACTTGGACGGCACCAAAAACCGAGATGTCGGAGCAATAGAAGAAGATTCTGAACATCGTTCTGAAGCGTTAACTCGTTGCCGTACCTCTGAAGAATGTCGTCCAGGTAGGCCGACGTTACCGCAGACGAATGAGCTCGGAAGTAGATCATTACCGAGTTCATTACCCGAGTGAAAGCCCAGGGTGCTAGATTCAATCCGAAGCACATCGCCCGGAATTGATACACCACTCCTAGGACTGCGAAGCATAGATACTTTCGGAATGTCGGATGTACCATGACGTGAAAGTACGCATCTTTGAGATCTATGCTCGTTGCATAATCGTTCACCCGAATACTCGCTCTGACCGATCGAATCGTCTCCATATAAAACTTCGGAGCGACGATCAGCTTGTTTATCCAGCTCAAATCTATGACTGGACGGAACGAGCCATCTGGTTTCGGAACCAGAAACAGATGGCTGTAGAATCCCGGAGATTCCTGGTTTTCTACGACCTCTACCGCGTTCTTCATTAAAAGAGACTGCACCTCTGATAACAGAGCGTCTCTTTTCTGTGGATTTGACGGAAGATGAGTCCACTTTGGACTTCGAGTTAATGGAGGCTTTCGTTTGAAGGATATCTTTAGACCTTCCGAAGTCACTCCTCTCACCCAAGGGTCGTCCGTAATCGACGCCCACTCTTGTGAAAAGCTCGACAACCTTCCGCCAACCGGAACGCAATAGAGGTTTAAGCCATCACCTCCTGGACCTGCGAGGCCTGCGGTAGGAGAAACCACGTCTTCCACGACCCGCACCTCGCCTCGTCGACCTCGGGGCGTCCGACCGATTGTCCCGGCCTGAAGGACGTCCCGAACGAGAGTCGCTATCCTGACGGTCTCTCGAATAAGACCAAGAGGACGCACCGGAACCTCTATAGGAACCTCTCTTGGGCGCATTAGACCCAGAAGTGCCTGTCTTATTCGTGTCTGCTGTATCCGACTTCTTAGGAGCAGATCTGAACAACAGAGAATCATTAGCTTTCTTTTTAATTTTATCATAAATAGCGGAAAGCTTGCCGTCAAAGAGAAGTTCTCCTGAGACCGAAGCGACTCTAAGAGAGTTCTTCACCTTAGAATCCACTAGTGTGGATGTAGCTAGGGCTGCGTCACGTCTAACCAACTCCAGATTTGCCACTGAAAGGGCGGAGTTACACGTGGAATAAGCTACTGCCCTTGAAAGAAGTCTTAAAGAGGATTGTATATCCTGAAACTCTTTCCCCTGAAGGCGCAGTGATAACGCCTTAGTAAGGTGATCTGCGTAAGATAAGGCATCTAAATTGGCTCTGTTAGACGCAATAGCTGTTTCCAACACCGCGGTTGGAATAGAAGCTGACGACGGTAATGATAGCTCTAAGTCTTCCGCCTCGTCGTCCATACGCAGAGGAACTCTCGGTATACCCTGTCCTGCCGTATCGAATTTATTCCTTGCATTAATGAAAGGCAGGTTGAGAGTATTAGCGGACAAGAAACCTGCTTTCCCCGTCCTGGAAGCAAGTTTAAATATAGCGTCGTTCAATAATTCAAATGTTCTTGCAACATTATTGGACTGCGACGGAAACTCGGGAGCGATGTCCCTGAACCGCTCAAAAAATTCAGAGTCCAATGACGCTATAATTCTCTTGTCTGGAAGCGCAGCAGTCTGGCCCGACGGAACAACTTGAGGGAGAAAGTGCCGGATGAAGTCCACGGCAGCTTTATGTTGTTCCGAAAGGGATAGCTCCAAGTCATCCGTATCCCTTTCACCATCCGGTCGGACCTCATGATGTTCCCGGTCGTCCGCCCCCGATGCTTCGGCGGAGCATACCGACCCAGCGCCGTCGGATAATTCTCGATCCGACACCGTTTCTGTCGGCTGCTGGGATGCTGCGATAAGCTGTGCTATCTGCACAAGAATGTCCGGCATCGAGACCTGCGGAGGCGCAGTCTTTCGCTGCTTCGCCGAGGGCAGCTCCGCATCAGATGGCTCCCGCATACTTTTCCTGTGCGAACGTCCAGAGTCCATCGGTCTCGAATCCCTGGCTGCCGGATGGTGTGACCTGGTCGCCGAAGAATCCTTCATCGGCGAAGCTGGTAATATATCGGCGGTCACGCAGCCAAGGTGCGGTCGTGTGCGCTGACGAGAAGAGGAAGCCTTAACAGTCTCTGCGGACTGCTTATACAACGGAGCGTCCCGAGCGACGGACGTATGCTCCGCTAAAGACACATTTTGTACCACAACATCTGGTCCCAGATGTTGTTGTACGAGAGAGGGGCCTCTCTCGCTCGCGGCCCGGCTGGACCTGGACGAGCTAGGAACCGGACTCAAAGGCTTCCTCCGTTCTCGCTTACTATCCGCCGTCACTGGGTGTGCATCTATTATGTTTATAGTGCTCGCATCACCCAAAATTTCCTCTTGGACCGCATCGGACGAACCCGGCTGCCGAACCATTCGGTGAATGGACGCTACACCGGGCGAGCTAGCGGACGACATTTGTCTAATCTCCATGAGCACTTTTGCCGCTAGCTCTGAATTCATTTGTGACAACGGACGCACACTTGAAGAAGATAACATGGAAACATCACCCTGTTCTGGTTCCTCTGAAATAGAAACTGAGAGAGTAGAGTGACCTTGCGGAGAAAGAGCCGGAATCGCTCTTTCTCCAGAAACAACATATCGTGACACACGTTTCCAATGTTTCTCATCCCAATGTTCACATATAGGACAGGGATTAATGCGAGAACACTGACTACAATTAATACAATGATCATGAAAGTCAGAGGAAGATTTCTTCCTATTACAATTTGAACAATGTCCCTTCATTGTGAAAGAACAACAATAAGTCCTAGTTACTCGCAAAAACCCCTGACACAAAGATACATAATAACATGATCCATTAATAAATGAAAAAACAATTGCAAAACAAAATAATTTTGAAAAAATATTTTTTCAGCGAAGCCCAAGTTGCTGAAAAGTAACGTTGAGCCCCGATGGATCCGATGGCAAAGTGTGGTCAAAAATTTTAAATTTATATTAAATAATTAATGAGACACTTTCGGATAATATAAATGTATCTTATAGTGAGATAAACTACAGCAAAGGCAAACAGCCCCCCTCAAAAAAGGCTGTTGCCAATGAAAACAAACAGTGTAAAAACACCAGAAAACATGACTCCAGGCACTGAAAAAACTGGCCCGGAATCAGTCATCAATTACACTCTATCTGATGCAAAACAGAGACTCCCAGGGGAGAATCTGTCGAACATCAGATGGAAGATGCAGAACACAAACGTTATACACCCATGGGTAAAAACGTAACTATGGGGAAAATAACAGAAAACATTCTGTAACCAAGCAACTCTCCCAGGAAATTTTAGAACTGAAATTTCTCAAAAATATGCCAAAAGCATGGGAGAATTGCAAGGGGGGACTTTAGAAGGCTAGGGGAGAGGAAACACTGAATAAGCAGTGCAACAATTAGCAAGAATGACAACAAGAGGCCCATGCCTCGAAAATAGGCAACTTAACATAATTTCATCAAAAAATTTTAAGTACAGCCCTGATTATTTTTTGTCACTTCTTTTTCCTCTCCTCCTTCTATCCTCCTTAGAATCACATTTTCTCCAAAAATTACGTGTCTGGCATCCTTTAAACTGAGATTTACAAGCACAAAGATCAGTGAGATGTTGACTGATGAAGGGCCAAACAGAGAATGATAATTGGCGCCAATTTCGGGACGTCTGCGTCACTGCGCATGTGCAGTAGAGGCGTAGTATGGAGGTCCTTTAGGACATGATTTCTTTTTGTTTTGGATGCAAATTTTGGGGATTGGGGGGCAAAATTTGTGTTTGGCCCTGGTTTTGTTAGAGTTAGCACCAGCTAAGTCTGGGTCATTGGTACAGTATAAAAATATAGGGAACAGCTAGCTAAACACACTGACCAATGAGAATCATCCTACTATCAGGCGTTCGATATGCGCCATAGTAATTTGCTATATATCATAGAAACAATGGATTTCATTGATCATTGCAGGAAACAGAATATTCCGTTTTCCGGCTGTACAGTATAATGGGTGGCAACGGAATATTTCGTTTCCCGTATTGAACGAGTTAAGACAGTTGAAAAGCATAGGGATGTTTTTGATGACATTTTGTTTTATTCTAAGTTGTGTTTACAATCATTATATTTTTTTAAAATGTAATAATGACTTCAAACACTTATGTGGTATGTTGACTTGCCTTCCTACCAGTTGAGGATGTTCACGGTGGTATGAATTACTTAAGGGAAATTTCAACAGAGGAAAGTCAGCACTTACTTGACTATTTTGATAAAACGTACGTGAATGGACAATTGCGTGCAGTCGCCCGTCAAACTGAAAATTCTCAAAATTTGCTGTGTATGCTTTAGGCGAATACCACTACATTTTTCTTGTGTGTGGATCGTTCTTGTGGTAAAAAGACTTACCTGAGTTTTTGCAAGGTGTTGGACATTGCATATGCATACAGTTATAATTGCATTTGTCATGAATCATTTTGAGTATAAAATTTTCCATGATGTGAAGCATTTCTGTACAAGATGTTCTTAAGTTTGTTTTTTTTGTCAAATAAAAACCCCACAAATTATCCATTTTTATTTTTTTTCCTAATTTCTCCACCCTAAGTATAAATCAGGGCTTTTCTTCACCCCCTGCAAAAATGGACCAGGGCTTTTCGCCAAGGTTGCAAAAAAACTCTGGGTTTTTCTCCACCAGGGCTTTTCTTCACCAGGGCTTTTCTCCTACACTCATACAAACAACTAATAGCTTCTGTAGATTTATTTGCAAATTACCATACCAGAACATGTTACTGTCCAACAGAGGAGTTTGGACTGAAAATGTACAATTTGGGACAGTCTTTGGGGAGACTGTAAAATGTCAATAGCCAAAGAAAACCCAGTCGCAACACATTGTCAGAGGCCAGAAAAGCAGGTGCATAGAACAGGCACACTATGCTATCTTTGAGGTTACAGTTTTAGTGAGCATCTTCTTGTCTCCAGCAAACACAGGGTGTTGGAAATGTGAATTTGAACTACGAAGGGGCAATTTCTTTAAATGAGGTATACATGTATATAACAGAGGAAGTAGGCATCTGACTGTGTGGATGTCATCCAGTTCATCACAAATCAAGGTAGAGCCATTGATCAGGTTATCAAAAGTCCCCACTTTACAGCACATCAGGGCGTCGAGGAAGAACCACCCACTGGGCTAGTGCACATCTCCTTCAGAGCACTCCAGCTCTTACAGAGATGAACACAAGTCAGGAAGGTCCATTTGATGCATAATGAGAAATATACCTCTCCATACCGATTTCTGGTTGGTTTTATTTTCTTCTATCTGTATAATTTTGACATGGGGACAGAATATCTAATGGAATTGCCGTAACTTATCCAAAGTTTCTAGTTTATGCAAACAAGACTGCACGAAACAGTCCTGCGAAAATCTTGTTTTATCATAAAGATATTCTTTCCTCAAGTGCCTTTTCTCTTTCTAGAAAAATTTAGCACCCAAATGGACAAAGATGTATCAATGTTACAAGTGTCTTCTTTGGTACATTTATGGAGCCTGTATGGTATAAACACATAATTTTACTGGTGTTTTATTCTAAACTAAAGGCTCTAAAGAGCCTGTAATCACTCACCTGGAACTACAGAGAAAAATGTGATTTCCCATAGGCTTTCCATGGTAACTATGAGCTGCAATTGGGACCATGTTTGCAACATTACATCAACATTACATGAGGATCATTGGAAGAAGGTGTCCCATTCCTCAATCACGTGAGGTTTCAAAACATTTGAATCCATCAAACAGAATCATAGAATGTCTCTGGTGGCCATATTTTCCAACCAACAGGAACAAAAAGAGGATCGTTTGTGGAGGGCCTCCTATAGACCATTCCTGCCAAGTTTTGGTTCACGTGGGCTCAGTAATTCCAGAGAGAAGATGAAAATGGGATTTCCCACAGGGTTTTTCTATGGTAACTATAAACCGCAATTGTGGCCATGTTTGCAACATGATCAACATTAAAGGATGAATGTTGGTAGAGGGTGTCCCAGTCATCAACCATGCAAAGTTTCAAAACTTTTGGCCCTGTGGTTTCAGAGGAGAAGAGTTTTCAAAATTTACCAATCAGAATCAAAGAATGCTTCTGGCGGCCACGTTTTTCATCCAACAGGAACAGTTGTAGAGAATCTCTCATAGACCATGCCTGAAAAGTCTGGTTCAAATTGGCTCAGAGAGAAGATGATGAAAATGTGATTTTCTATCGGGTTTCTATAGTAACTATAAGCCACAACTGCAGCCATAATTGCAACCCGATGAAGACTACATGAGGATCATTGGTAGAGGGGTTACAGTCATCAGTCACATTAAGTTTCAAAACATTTGGCCTTGTAGTTTCAAAGAAGATTTCTTGAAAATGCACACATTTATGAATTCTGTTTCAACAAAAAAAATCAGTAAAAGAAGGTTAAATATTTTGAAAATTTCAATTTTTCAGACAATATTCTCTTTCAAATAGCTTTGGATAGGTAAAGGGTTACAGGAAACACATTTTACTCCAATTTTGTCATATCTTAAATACTACTTCTGGAAAAACAAAATAAACAAGAGCTCACGTATCGATGAAGCAATACAATGTCCCCTACTGGACTAATGAATATTAATAATTATACAAAAGTTATAACCTAGATGTGATGAGCATGAATTCCGCTGAAGCGTTTCGCAAAAAAGTCTGGAAAACTGATATTTTGGCGCTTTTCCATATTTCCAAGGGCCATAACTCACACAAGAATAATGCAATCAGCATGAAACTCAAACTTGATCTGTAAGTCATCGTTCTATAGTAGGTTACAGAAAATGAAATCATTCAGTTGAAGCATTTCCCCCCAAAAAAGTCTGGAAAACTAAACTGTGACTGACAGACAGACTGACGGATGGACAGAGTGCAAATGAAACTTGATCTGTAAGTCATCATTCTATAGTAGGTTACCAAAAATGAAATCATTCCACTGAAGCATTTATACAAATGTTATAACTTAGATGTGATCAATCAGCATGAATTTCGCTAAAGCGTTTTCCCAAAAAGTCAGGAAAACTGATATTTTGGTGCTTTTCCATATTTCCAAGGGCCATAACTCACACAAGAATAATGTAATCAGCATGAAACTAAAACTTGATCTGTAAGTCATCATTCTGTAGTAGTTTACCAAAAATGAAATCATTCCGTTGAAGCGCTTCCAAAAAAAAGTCTGTAAAACTGATATTTTGGCACTCTTCCATATTTCCAAGGGTCATAACTCACACAAGAATAATGCAATCAGCATGAAACTCATACTTGATCTGTAAGTCATCGTTCTATAGTAGGTTACCAAAAATGAAATCATTTGGCTGAAGCATTTCTAAACAAGAGGCCCCAAGGGGCCTGAGGGCACTCACCTGACATGGTAGCCTAAATATAAACCCAGAGAATTGATTTCAACAAGTTGCATCTGCTCCTCCTAAGAAAAGCTTATACCAAATATCAAAAGATTCGCACAGGGAGCCCATATATTAACCCAGGGACTTGGCTTTAACAAACTTGAATTCCCCCCCCCCCCCCCCCCCCCCCCCCCTAAGGATGCTGCACGCCAAATATCAAAACATTCCGACTACTGGATCTGAAGAATAAGATTTTTAAAGAAAATTCCTCATTTTGAACTAAGTTACAGTCTGAGCTCCCACAGTGAGTCCAAATATGGACCTAAGGACATGGCTTGAACAAACTTGAATCTCACCCCCTAAGGATGCTGCATACCAAATATCAAAACATTCCGACTGATGGATCTGAAGAAGATTTTTCAAGAAAATTCCTCATTTTGAACTAAGTTATCATTCGGGCTCCCACAGTGAATCCAAATATGGACCTAGGGACATGGCTTGAACAAACTTAAATCTCACCCCCCTAAGGATGCTGCATACCAAATATCAAAACATTCCGACTGCTGGATCTGAAGAAGATTTTTAAAGAAAATTCCTCATTTAGAACTAAGTTATAATTCGGGCTACCACACTGAGCCCAAATATGAACCCAGGGACTTGGCTTGAACAAACTTGAATCTCACCCCCCTAAGCATGGTGCACACCCAATATCATAAAGATTCTGCCTGCTGGGTCTTGAAAAGAAGATTTTCAAAGAAATTTGCTTGAAATGCACTAAGTTCAAATTTGGGCTCCTATACTGAGCCCAAATATACACCCAGGGGGCTGATTTGAACAAACTTGAATCAGATCCACACCACAATGTTGCTTACCAAATATGAAAAGATTCTGCCTGCTGGATCTGGAGAAGAAGATTTTTTAAGAAATTTGCCTGAAATGCACCAAGTTCGAATTCGAGCTTCTATAGTGAGCCCAAATATGAATCTAGGAAGCCGATTTGAACAAACTTGAATCAGATCCACCCCACAATGTTGCATACCAAATATCAAAAGATTCTGCCTGCTGGATCTGGAGAAGAAGATTTTTTAAGAAATTTGCCTGAAATGCACTAAGTTTGAATTCAAGCTTCTATAGTGAGCCCAAATATGAATCTAGGAAGCCGATTTGAACAAATTTGCATCAGATCCACAACCCACAATGTTGCATACCAAATATCAAAAGATTCTGCCTACTGGATCCGTAGAAGAAGATTTTTTAAGAAATTTGCCTGAAATGCACGAAGTTCAAATTTGGGCTCCTATACTGAGCCCAAATATAAACCCAGGGAGCCGATTTGAACAAATTTGAATCAGATCCACCCCACAATGTTGCTTACCAAATATGAAAAGATTCTGCCTGCTGGATCTGGAGAAGATTTTTTAAGAAATTTGCCTGAAATGCACTAAGTTCAAATTCGAGCTTCTATAGTGAGCCCAAATATGAATCTAGGAAGCCGATTTGAACAAACTTGAATCAGATCCACCCCACAATGTTGCATACCGAATATCAAGATTCTGCCTGCTGGATCTGGAGAAAAAGTTTTTTTTAAGAAATTTGCCTGAAATGCACCAAGTTCGAAATCGGGCTCCTATACTGAGCCCAAATATGAACCCAGGGGGCCGATTTGAACAAACTTGAATCAGATACACCCTACAATGTTGCATACCAAATATCAAAAGATTCTGCCTGCTGGATCTGGAGAAGAAGATTTTTTAATGTTTTTCCCATTGCCTACAGTGTTGAAAAGTGCTGACTCAGCACTTTTTCAAAGTCCTGAAAAAAGTACCTTGTGATCAAACCGCTAGGGATTTTTTTTAACCATTCTATTCTACTGGATAAAAGAAAGCTTTATACAAAATAAGAATTCTCTGTGCCGTGTAGTTTTGGAGATATGGCAGTTTTAAGGTTTTTCCTATTTTTAGCTCCCAAGGTTCCCACGGGGCAATGAGAAAAATTTATTTTGCATCAATCAACTGCTTATGACCCATTATCATCTCATATCAAATTTGGTTCAAATCGACCTCACGGTTCAGAAAGTTAAAAAATTTATAGTAATTTATATATTTTTTATACTTACCAATGACCCAGACATAGCTGGTGCTAACTCTTAAAAATCTAGGGCCAAACACAAATTTTGCCCCCCAATCCCCAAAATTTGCATCTAAAACTAAAGAAATCATGTCCTAAATGGTCCTCCATACTTTCCCTCCACTGCGCATACGCAGTGTCAAGGAGGTCTCAAAATTGGCGCCAATAATCATTCTTACAAGCAGTGCCTGGTCAGCACTATGTACTCTGCGGGGAGGTATGAGTTCCCAACTCCTGGGAGGGCCATCCCCGTCTGGGTCATTGGTAAGTATAAAAAATATATAAATTACTATAAATTTTTTAACATTTTTATACAGTACCAATGACCCAGACATAGCTGAATAGTAAAAAGGCTGGAGGGCCTAGGACATAGAGAAAAATCCAATAAGCTCAACTATATAAAATAGAGTCATCCCCTCAAGGAGAAAAGGAGCATTAGGCTTTACATGTATCTTTCTTATTTTATGATAAATTAGAAAGACACAACACCCTCCATAATTGAGCATAATAACATTCATGTTCTCTATTAACATCCAGTATAACCCTTTATACTAATTATTTTTAATGTAAGCCAATAAATAAAGCTAGTCCAGAGAATTGACTCTTTATACTCTTTTAAAAGTGTCCAAGGATTGTATATTAACGCTCGTTTGACACGTGACATATACAAATGCTTCACACCGAGCTATACTTTAAAAATATGACATGAATGAATTTTAAACATTAGCTTTACACTTTAAAACCATCCCGGTAACGACTCAGAATTACGGACTCCGGAGGAGGTATCCCCTTGCTTTTCACTATAAAGCAGTTGACCTACGGGAACACCCCCCCCCCCTTGCCCTGGGTCAAATAGCCCAGAGCGAAGAGGGCAGCAGGGCGGAGTCACAGCCGGAACAGAAAGCCTGCATAACTATAGTTGCAACTGTTTAGTGGACGACATTCTGAGCAACAGATAACGGACCTAAACAATGCAGGTCTCCAGAGATGGACTCAATATTTCTGAGATAAAAATTCGTGAATGTGGATGGCTGAGACCAATATGCAGCCTTCATTAAATCTGTAATAGCAACACTATTTGCATAAGCCCAAGATGTAGAAAGAGCTCTTACTTCATGAGCCGAAATCTTAAGCACAGACTGCTGAGTTGAAGATAGATTATCATAAGCAGTACGGATAGTTAATTGAATCCATCTGGCAACAGAATGGACCATAATGTCCTTTCTATTAGGCACCAGAGACAGAAAGAAGCGTTTTCGCCCCTTTCTGATAAACTGAGATCTTTGTTTATAAATACATAAAGCTCTAACCGGACAGAGTAAAGGCCTATGCCCGTCTGAAGACGGTAGGGCCTTAATAACAATAGGTTCCGGATATTTATTAGGAGCCTGATTCTTAGCCAAAAATCCAACATTAGTAGTAAAGGTAATAGTGTTCCCGACACTACGATAGTGAGAATCGTCCACCGATAGTGCATGAAGCTCACTGACTCTTCTAGCAGAAGAGAAAGCTAAGAGAAATGCTGTCTTATAAGATAAGAATTTGAAATCTACTGTCTCAAGAGGCGCAAATGGCTTTTCTTTTAGTTCAAGAAGAACCCAAGCTAAATTCCATTTAGGAATTAATCTAAGGGTTCTAGGTCTATTTATCGAGAAGTTTCTAACTAATTTAGATAAAGAGACATTAGATCCAATTTGTAAACTATCATGGTGTGCATAGGTATCAGATAACATAGACCTATAACCTTTAATAGTAACAGGCTGCAGTTTGATCTCGTCAAACAAGTATACTAGAAAGTTTGCAATGTCTGGTATGGAGGGATAAAAAATATCAACAGAATGATCCCTACACCAATGGCGAAAGACCTTCCACTTAGCCGCATAGTTTAGCGAAGAGGAGGTCCTCCTACAGTTAGAAATCGCGTCCACTGCTCGTCCTGTAAAATGCTTGCCGTGCAAGAAGGACCGCACAACGGAAATACGTGAAGGTTGAGACCTTGCGGGTTGTGATGAAGTTGACGCGATTTCCCCTGCGAAAGAAGATCCTCTCGTGGAGGAAGTTTTCGCAGTAAGTCCCACAGCAGACACCTGAGTAGATTTATCCACGGTCTCTGTGGAGACAGAGATGCTACCAACAGAATTTTGCATTGTGATCATTTTATCTTTAGCAATATTTGCTGAATCAATGGCGCTGGAGGATACGCATATCCTATCATTCCGTCCCACGAGATCGATAGAGCGTCTACTGCATATGCTCGGGGATCCGGACATGGTGACACATACGTCTGCAACTGATTGTTGAGTTGTGTCGCAAATAAGTCTATCATTGGCCGCTCCCATTGGTAGCAAATCTGATTGAATACCTGTTTGTTGTGAGTCCATTCTGACGGCAACAAGCGATCCTTCCGTGAAAGGGAGTCTGCTAATACATTCAGACGACCCGGAATATGACGGACCGAAAGCAGAACTTGGTGTTCTAGAACAAACAGAAGGATTCTTTCCGTTAAATTGAATAACGGAACGGAATGAGTGCCTCCCTGGTTCCGGATATACGCTACTACTGTCGTATTGTCGGACAGGATTTGGACATGTGCTTTCTGAATAATGTTCATCCAATGACGTAGTGCAAGCCAAATTGACATCATTTCCTTGATGTTTATGTGCTTGCCTAGAAACTACGGATCCCAAAGACCCTGGCACTTCGAATCCGTTGGGATCAATGTTGCACCCCAACCTGTTTGACTGGCATCCGTCATAATCGTAAAACTGGGATCTGGCAACTGCAGTGGGACTCCCTGAGTCAACCACTGAATGTTTTCCCAAGTCTGAATCTCTTGTTTCACTTGATTTGACAAGAGAACGTCTATATCGAGCGAATGAATCTTTACACTCCAATTCTGAGTCAAGAAAATTTGGAGAGGACGAGTGCGTAACCGCCCCATCAGAATAAGATCCGTAGCGGCTCCGCACAGACCTATCAGTCTCATGAACTCTCTCGCTGTGACTTTGTCTGAATGAAGACAATAGCGAGCGTAACAACCGATTAATTTCGCTCTGGTTAACGGCATACGAACGAGATTGTTGTGCGTCTCGAAGCTCATTCCCAGATGAGTGAATGACTTGGACGGCACCAGATCCGACTTCTCGTTTATTATAAAACCGAGACGTCAGAGTAATAGACGCAGATTCTGCACATCGTTCTGAAGCATTAACTCGTTGCCGTACCTCTGAAGAATGTCGTACAGGTAGGCAGACGTTACCGTAGACGGATGAGCTCGGAAATGTATCATTACCGAGTTCATTATTAGAGTGAAAGCCCAGGGCGCTAGGTTCAAGCCGAAGCACATCGCTTGGAACTGATATACAACTCCTAGGACTGCGAAGCGTAGATACTTTCTGAATGTCGGATGTACCATGACGTGAAAGTACGCATCTTTGAGATCTATGCTTGTAGCATGGTCGTTCACTCGAATACTCACTCTGACTGATCGAATTGTTTCCATATAGAACTTCGGAGCGACGATCAGCTTGTTTATCCAGCTCAGATCTATGACTGGACGGAATGAGCCATCTGGTTTCGGAACCAGAAACAGATGGCTGTAGAAACCCGGTGATTCCTGGTCTTCTACAACCTCTACCGCGTTCTTCGTCAGCAGAGACTGTACTTCTGATAAAAGAGCATCTCTTTTCTGCGGATTTGATGGAAGCCGAGTCCATTTTCGACTTCGAGTTAATGGAGGCTTTCGTTTGAAGGATATTCTTAGTCCTTCCGAAATTACCCCTCGAACCCAGGGGTCGTCCATAATCGACGCCCACTCGTTTATAAAACTCGATAATCTTCCGCCTACCGGAACACGATAGAGGTTCAAACTATCACCTCCTGGACCTGCGAGGCTTGCGGAAGGAGAAACTACGTCCTCCACGACCCGCACCTCGTCCGGTCGACCTAGGGACGTCTGACCGGTTGTCTCGGCCAGAATAACGTCCCGTACGTGAGTCGCTGCCTTGACGGTCTCTAGAATAAGACCTAGAGGACGTATAAGAACCTCTATAGGAACTTCTCTTGGGCGTACTTGTCCCAGAAGTGCCTGGCTTACTCTTTTCTGCTGTATCCAACTTTTTGGAAGCGGATTTGAATAGCAGAGAATCCAAAGCTTTCTTAGTTATCTTATCATAGATTGCTGAAAGCTTGCCGTCGAAGAGAAGCTCTCCAGAGACCGAAGCGATCCTGAGAGAGTTCTTCACCTTACTATTCACGCGCATGGATGTAGCTAGGGCTGCGTCACGTCTAACCAACTCCAGGTTTGCCACTGAAAGGGCGGAGTTATACGTGGAATAAGCTACTGCCCTTGAAAGAAGTCTCAATGAGGATTGTATATCCTGGAATTCTTTCCCTTGAAGACGTAATGATAACGCCTTAGTAAGGTGGTCTGCGTATGATAAAGCATCTAAGTTAACTCTGTTAGACATTATTGTCGTTTCCAACGTCGTGGTTGGAATTGACATAGACGACGGTATAGACAATTCCAAGTCTTCAGCCTCGTCGTCTAAACGCAGAGGAACTCTCGGTATGCCCTGTCCTGCCGTTTCGAATTTATTCCTTGAATTGATGAAAGGCAGATTTAGAGCATTTGCGGACAAGAAACCAGACTTGCCTGTTTTGGTAGCAAGCTTATATATAGCGTCGTACAATAATTCGAATGTTCTTGTGACATTATTGGACTGTGTCGGAAACTCAGGGACGATGTCCCTGAACCGATCAAAAAAATTCTGTGTCCAATGACGCTATCAGTCTCTTATCCGGCATCGCAGCATTCTAGTCAGACGGAACAACCTCTGGAAGATAATGCTGGATGAAATCTACGGCAGCTTATGTTGTTCCGAAAGGGAAAGCTCCAAATCCTCCAAATCCCTTTCGCCATCCTGTCGGACCCTATGAAGTTCTCGGTCGTCCGTACCTGATGCTTCAGCGGAGCGTACCGACCCAGCGTCGTCGGATAATTGGGATGCTGTGATAAGTTGTGCTATTTGGGATAGCACGTCCGTCACTGAGGCCTGTGGAGTAGCGGTCTTACGTTGCTTTGCCGCTGGAAGCTCCGTGTACGTTGACTCCTGCATACTTCTCTTATGCGAACGTCCGGAGTCTACAGGCCTCATGTCCCTTGGCTACCGGATGGCGTGACCTGGTCGCCATGGAATCCCTGATTGGCGAAGCTGGCTGGATATCCGTGGTCACGTAGCCAAGGTGCGGTCGTGTGCGTGAGGATGAGGAAGTCTTATCGACAGTCTCTCCGGACTGTCTATATAACGGAACGTCCAGAGCGGCGGACGTATGCTCCGAATGCGAAACGTTTTGTACCACAACATCTGGTCCCAGATGTTGTTGTACGAGAGAGGGACCTCTCTTGATCGCAGCCCGGATGGACCTGGACGAGCTAGGAACCGGACTAATAGGCTTCCTCCGATCTCTCCTCTGATCCGTCGTCACTGGGTGTGCACTTTGTCTTATTATAGTGCTCGCATCACCCAAATCTCCTTCCTGGACCGCAACAGATGAACCCGGCCGCCGAACCATTCGATGAATGGACGCTACACCGGGCGAGCTAGCGGACGTCAACGCCGTCGATCCTACTAGGGACCTCTTAGGCAATTGACGTATTTCCATGAGCACTTTTGCCACTAGCTCTTCATTTAACTGTGACGATGGAGGCACACTTTTGGAAGACATCACAGAAACTTTTGCAGACAAGAAACCAGACTTGCTTGTTTAGTAGCAAGCTTATATATAGCGTCGTTCAATAATTCGTATGTTCTTGTGACATTATTGGACTGTGTCGGAAACTCAGGGACGATGTCCCTGAACTGATCAAAAAATTCTGTGTCCAATGACGCTATCAGTCTCTTATCCGGCATCGCAGCATTCTGGTCCGACGGAACAACCTCTGGAAGATAATGCCGGATGAAATGTACGGCAGCTTATGTTGTTTCGAAAGGGAATGCTCGAAATCCTCTGAATCCCTTTCGCCATCCTGTCGGACCCTATGAAGTTCTCGGTCGTCCGTACCTGATGCTTCAGCGGAGCGTACCGACCCAGTGTCGTCAGATATTACCTGATCTAACAGAGATTCTGTCGTTTGCTGGGATGCTGCGATAAGTTGTGCTATTTGGGATAGCACGTCTGTCACTGAGGCCTGTGGAGTAGCGGTCTTACGCTGCTTTGCCGCTGGAAGCTCCGTGTACGTTGACTCCTGCATACTTCTCTTATGCGAACGTCCGGAGTCTACAGGGCTCGTGTCCCTGGCTACCGGATGTCGTGAACTGGTCGCCGTGGATTCTCTGATTGGCGAAGCTGGCTGGATATCCATGGTCACGTAGGTAAGGTGCGGTCGTGTGCGCTGCCGTGAGGATGAGGACGTTTTATCGACAGTCTCTCCAGACTGTCTATATAACGGAGCGTCCTGAGCGGCGGACGTATGCTCCGAAAGCGAAACGTTTTGTACCACAACATCTGGTCCCAGATGTTGTTGTACGAGAGAGGGACCTCTCTCGCTCGCAGCCCGGATGGACCTGGACGAGCTAGGAACTGGACTAATAGGCTTCCTCCATTCTCTCCTCTGATCCATCGTCACTGGGTGTGCACTTTGTCTATTATAGTGCTCGCATCACCCAAATCTCCTTCCTGGACCACAACGGACGAACCCGGCTGCTGAACCATTCGATGAATGGACGCTACACCGGGCGAGCTAGCGGACGCCAACGCCGTCAATCCTACTAGGGACCTCTTAGGCAATTGATGTATTTCCATGAGCACTTTTGCCGCTAGCTCTTCATTTAACTGTGACGACAGAGGCACACTTTTGGAAGACATCACGGAAATATCACCCTGTTCTTGTTCCTCTGAAATAGAGATTGATAAACTAGAGTGACCCTGCGGAGAAAGGACCGGCATGGCCTTTTCCCCGCTAACAACATACCGTGACACACGTTTCCAATGTTCGTCATCCAATTGACACATACTGAACAGGAGTTAGTGCGAGTACACTGACTACAATTAATACAATGATTATGAAAGTCAGAGGAAGATTTCCTCTTATTACAATTTGAACAATATCCTTTCATTGTGAAAAGAATACAAAAAGTCCTAGTACTCGCACCAACCCCTGAAAACAAAGATACATAATAACATGATACATTTAACATAGAAAAAATAATTGAAATCAAAAAAATTTTTTGAAAAAATATTTTTTCAGAAAAGCCCAAGTTTCTGAAAAGTAACGTTGAGCCCCAATGGATCCCAAAAAGCCTAAGTGTGGACAAAATTTTTTAAAATATTAAAAAAAAAAATGCAACACTAACGTATAATAATAATGTATCTTGTTATGATTAAGCTAATACAAAGACAAGAAATCCCCCTCCACAGAGACTGTTGTCAATGTAAACAAGAAGTGTATAAACACCAGAAACATGACTCCAGGCACTGATAACCATGGCCCGAAATCAGTTACCAATAACACACTATCTGATGCAAAACAGAGACTTCCAGGGAAGAAACTGCAGACCTACCAAGATGGTAGATGCAGAACACTACGCCTAAACACCCGTGGGTGAGGACGTAAACATGGGGAAAAGAACAGAATTCATTCTGTTATTCAGCTAAAACTCCCAAGAAATTTTAGTAATAATATTACAGAAAATATGCCAAAAGCATGGGAGAATAGCAAGGGGGGACTTAAAGGAAAGGGAGAGAGGGTTAACACTGAACAAGCAGTGTAACTTTATAGCAAGAATAACAACAACAGGCTCATGCCTCGAAATTAGGCAACATAACATAATTTCGTAAAAAATTTTTAAGTTACAGCCCTGATTATTTCCTGCCACTCATTATTCCTCTCCTCCTTCTATTTCCTCTTTAGATCCACCATTTCTCTAATATTTATGTGTCTGGCATCATTTAAACTGAGATTTACAAGCACAAATATCAGTCAGATGTGAACTGATGAAGGGCCAAACAAAGAATGATATTTGGCGCCAATTTCGAGACCTCCTTGACACTGCGCATGCGCAATGGAGGTTAAGTATGGAGGACTATTTAGGACATGATTTTTTCAGTTTTAGATGCAAATTTTGGGGATTGGGGGGCAAAATTTGTGTTTGGCCCTAGATTTTTAAGAGTTAGCACCAGCTATGTCTGGGTCATTGGTACATAATAAAAATACTGAATGTTTGTAGATCACTCAGGGAAAATGCAAAACTCTCTTCATCCTTCCATTTTGAGTTATCAAAGCTTTGCACACAAATCTTAGTTGTCAACGTTCCACCCTCGGTCTTCGCTTAAGTTAACAGCGTATGCATGTAATCATTATGGTTACATTTTGTCAGTTTAAAAGCCATGTGATTTGAGATTTGATAACCTTCTTGTAATATGATTTAATTTTAACCAACATTTGAGATTCACCTTCTGTAACGACCATTAGTGGCCAACAAAAAAGTTTTCATTCAAATTTTATTTTTTCAATTTTTGTCCCTATTCATGGATTATGGTACCTCAAATGTCACTGAACAATGAAGGTTCATAATCTGTGTTATTCAGGAAAAAAATGAAATGTTTTTCAGTTATTAAGAAATTTGTTTGCAAATGTTGTCTTGTATCTATGTTAAGTAAATGTTAACTGGAAGTTAATTGTAATGAACTAATATGTAACCCTTTATCTTCAAATAAAAACAATTCAACATCGGTTGTAGAAGTAAAGATCAAAACTTAACTTAAAAAGTTTGTGAAAAAATCAAATCTTTTCCAGTACCATTTGTTTCTTTTTATGCCAAAGATATGTGCACATTCAAGACCTCACACCATGCTCAAGTTTAAGTTCACAGATTGATGTGGAATACATTTCTTGGATTTTTATTTTAACAGATTTGTTCCTCATCAAGCACATTATTATGTGACAGACAAAATCTGGTAATTGACTAAAACACTCCTCAGAAGTGTTGATACACTCCAGTATTGCTAAACTATTCTATTTTTATCGAAATTGAGTTGATATTTCACCGCTCTGTCATTGTTGCCCACAAATAGCACAGGTAGGTTGATATAATGATTCCAAATATCTGTTTGCGATAAAAAATAGAAATGGTATTTGAAACTTGCTCCTTCCTTTAATTTTCCTGTTCCAATATCTAGGAACTGTTCAAATATAACAATTAACTACAACATGAACAAACAAGTTAATGCACATTGCTTCTTATATATATATGTGTTGAAATTAAATTTATTTTGTTGCATATGAATATACTGTTTCTCTTCGAAAAATATGCAAGAAAGCAAGGAATTTGCAAACAAATTTTTCTGTCAAAATAATAAAGCAAAAAATTGACTTTCCTTGATGTAGATACAAGGAATTATCAACTCGTGAAAAGTAATATTCACCTAAGCCTATGACCTCGGTGAATATTAATTTTGTACAGTTGATAATTCCTTGTATCAACCTCAAGGAAAGTCAATAATTGTATAATATTAAACACTGGCTGTGATATCATCATTCAGTTTACACAATTGTTATGACACCATGTTTATTTCCTCCCCATACTTCTATCCCTTCAATTGAGGATCAATATGCTTCATATATTGCTCAGGTGAGGTCTTCTCTGTTCCAAAAAGGTTTTATACACAAGAATGAAGCAAAAGTCTATGTATAAAGATCATCTGATGTGTCAACCGGGAGGAAAGTGTAAAAAATGTTAGAATGAAGAACTGGTAGTGATGGGTACTAATGTGTTAAAATGTAATGGTAGCAGATGCTTTTGACTCTGATTACCTTATTAACTGAAATATAATTTCATGAAAATTTGAATTCAATATCCAGAAATTAAATAGCTGTGAAATATTCAGCCTCTAACCTTTAAAATTGATGGAATGATTCCACTGATATAGGCAACAAACTCTTGACCAAATACAGAAGGAAGAAATATATACATCATTGTATAACCATCTCTGACATGTGGTGGTAATTCTGTTCTCTCTGCTGTCTGTATAATATCTGGCATCAACTTTTCCAGTTTCTCAAGTCCCATTCCACCAATCACTTCACTAAGACCTACCAAGATAAAACCATAATGCTATCTTAGAAACAATGTTACAACAATGTCAGGGCTCTTGCAGTTTGGGGAGGGGCAAATTCAAGATTTTTTAGACTCTTTTTAATGTGAATTCAAGACTTTTCAATGTGAATTCAAGACTTTTCAAGGTAAGAAAAAAAGAGAATTCAAGACTTTTCGTTCTAAAAGACAAGCGTTGCAAAACACCTATTCTGGACAGTCAATGTTCCCAATATTCAGCACCTCAGACAAATTTCACGACTTCTGTCAATTTAAGACTTTTCAAGACTGGAACTTTGAATTCAAGACTTTTCAAGGGTCTTAAATTTTTTTTCAAATTCAAGACTTTTCAAGCTTTTTAAGACCCCACGGGAACCCTGCATGTTACAACAACAATACAGTGGAAATCTATTCAATGAATTTACAGGTGCCTATTCAATATATCCAAATTATAGAAATAATCACTTGCACAGGTTTTAATTTAAGTTGAACTCTGTTCTACCAACTTCGCTTGTGAAAATTATGCAATTAACAGCGTTAGACAAACAAGCAGAATTTGGTTTATTCTCTATATTTTGGAAATAAACTGACAGGCCTCGACATGAGAGGAGAACCATCATTCACAAACACCATATTCTTGCCAACAGGATTTTTACACAAGTCCTGGTCACTTGTGTCGAGAATGCATCCCAGGTCATTCTGTGATAGCATTAAGGAAAGAAGCAAATCTGAAGTTAATGTATTCTGTGGGAAACAGTTCAAGTATTATGTTATTTTTCATTACAAAGATATTCATCCTCAATTTGGAATCCTTAAAATAATAAGTTTAAAGAAAGTTAACAAATTTATAGCAATTTATATATTTTTTATACTTACCAATGACCCAGACTTAGCTGGTGCTAAACTCTTTAATTCAGGGCCAAACACAAATTTTGTCCCCCCAATCCCCAAAATTTGCATCAAAAACCAAAAAATACATGTCCTATATGGTCCTCCATACATTTACTCCTCTGCGCATGGGCAGTGTCAAGGAGGTTCCGAAATTGGCGCCAATTATCATTCTTACAACCAGTGCCTGGTAAGCGTTATGTACTCAGCGGGGAGGTATGAGTTCCCAACTCCTGGGAGAGCCATCCCCGTCTGGGTCATTGGTAAGTATAAAAAATATATAAGGCCATAAAATAAAGAACCTCTGTTTCTCAGGCCTGCACGCATGGTCATTTTTGGTGCGCATGCAACCTTTTTATGACACCAAAAAATCTTCAAAAAAAAATTTGAGATATTGTGCTCATTTCGGTAAATCGATATCGATGCGTTCGCAAATTTTAAATTAACACACTTCAAGCTTTTTCTACATCATACTTTAATAAAGTGGGTGGGTTTTAGCAATATTCACGACAGAAAGTGTTTTATTCTGTAAAAGGTAAGTCATAATGACAGCAAGAAGGAAGGTGCCTTTCAGTCTGACAACAAACAGTTACAAAGGGGAATGGTCGATTCGCACCACGTTTGATTCGCACCAACCCTCAGAAAGTCTGCAAAGTCAGGTGCTATGTTGAATGGAACACAGTCTCCTGGCATTTATTTTTAGTAACATTTGTATTGTAAATGGTCGTCATTGGGAATTTGTGTACTGTTATTTGAAACCGTTACGAGTTTCCCAGTTAATTTGAGATGCAGGATAATTGGATAACTAATAGTAACCGTTGCTTGATATAAAAGTAACAGTCATAGTTGAAAATAAATCGCATATAGGCAGGTATGTACAGTCGAATTGGTTAATAAAAACACGCAAACATTTGTTTTGTATTTCATTTTCAGATTTCAAAAAAATATGATTTATGGATGAACTGCCCGTTCAAATGGGTTGTGATAATTTTGAATATAATGGGGAAAAATTGCGATTCACGATTTTATTAGGCAGGTTGTGAAAGGATGTTTTGGAGGGGGGGGGGGGGGGGGGGGGTAAAATAAATCTCTGAAAGTTGGCACTTCGACATTTGATTTGTCCCAGAAACGTTTCAACCCGAGACGTTTCACCCACGAGGCGTTTCGTGACTTTCGTCCTGTGTTATAATTTTCACGTTTCACTGAAAAAACAAACATTCAAACCCCACTTCATTTACGACCCAACACCCCTATGGAGAATAACCAATATATTTGCGAAATTTTGCGTGGTCCACCAGGCGTTTGGGTGGGCGTCAAATTACCACAAACAACCTATCGGGTAGAAAAAAAAAAAAACACCCGCCCGCATGCTTTTTTGGAAAAAATGGCCTGAGAAACAGACAATCAATTTTGTATGGCCTAAATTATTATAAATTTTTTAACATGTACCAATGACCCAGACTTAGCTGAATAGTAAATAGGCTGGAGAGCCTAGGACATAAAGGAAAATCCAATAAGCTCAATTATCTATAACAGAATATCCTCTCCGGGAGAAAAGAAGAGATAGGTTTTACATGTATCTTTCTTATTTATATTAAAGAAGAAAGACACAATACCAATCAGTAATTGAGCATAATAATAATCAATGATCTCTATCAACATCCAGTATAACCCTTTATACTAATATTTTTAAGGGAAAACCAATAAATAAAGATAGTCCAGAGAATGAGACTCTTTATACTCATTTAAAAGTGTCCGAGGATTGTATATTAATGCCCGTATTACATGTGACATATACAAATGCTTCACACCGAGCTACACTTTAAAAATATTACATGGATGAGTAAACATTAGCTTTACACTTTAAAACCATCCCGGTATCGACTCAGAATTACTGACTCTAGGGGAGGTATTCCCTTGCTTTTCACTATAAAGCAGGTGACCTAAGGGAACACCTGCCCCCTCTCCCCCTTCCCCTTGCCCTGGGTCAAATACCCCAGAGCGAAGAGGGCAGCAGGACAGAGTCACTGCCAGAACAGAAAGCCTACATAACTATAGTTGCAACTGTTTAGTGGACGATATTCTGAGCAACTGATAACGGACCTAAACAATGGAGGTCTCCAGAAATGAACTCAATACTTCTGAGATAAAAATTTGTGAATGTGGAAGGTTGAGACCAATATGCAGCCTTCATTAGATCAGTAATAGCAATACAATTAGCATAGGCCCAAGAAGTAGAAAGAGCTCTTACTTCATGAGCTGAGATCTTGAGTGCCGACTGCTGAGAAGAAGATAATTTTCCGTAAGAAGTACGAATAGTTAATTGAATCCATCTAGCAAGAGAATGAACCATAATATCCTTTCTATTAGGCATCAAAGACAGAAAGAAACGCTTACGTCCCTTTCTGATGAACTCAGATCTACGTATGTAAATACGTATTGCTCTAACAGGACAAAGTAAAGGCCTACACCCATCAGATGATGGAAGGGCCTTAATTACAATAGGATCAGGATACTTATTAGGAGCCTGATTCTTAGCCAAAAATCCAACATTGGTGGTAAAGGTAATAGTATTACCAACACTACGGTAGTGAGAATCCTCCACAGATAGTGCATGAAGCTCGCTAACTCTTCTAGCAGAAGAGAAGGCTAAGAGAAAAGCTGTCTTATATGTTAAGAATTTGAAGTCCACTGTGTCAAGAGGCTCAAACGGTGCTTCTTTTAGCTTAAGAAGAACCCAGGCCAAATTCCACTTCGGAATAAATCTAAGGGTTCTAGGTCTATTTATCGAAAAATTTCTAACTAATTTAGATAAAGAGACATTAGTTCCAATCATTAAGCTATCATGATGTACATAGGTATCGGATGGCATAGACCTATAACCCTTAATGGTGATAGGCTGCAGATTAATCTCATCAAACAAGTATACTAAAAAGTTTGCAATGTGTCGAATGGAAGGATCATAAATATCTACGGAATGATCCCCACACCACTGACAAAAGACCTTCCACTTAGCAGCATAGTTTAGCGAAGAGGAGGTCCTCCTACAGTTAGAAATCGCGTCCACTGCTCGTCCTGTAAATGTTTTCCGTGCAAGAAGGACTGCACAACGGAAGTATAAATTTTATAGTAAATTTCCTTTCTTATTATACCTACCGAAATTGTTTACTACAGGCTTGCACTACAGTGGAAGAACCTAACTCGGATAAAATACTCTCTATTTTAATCTTTCCCAAGATTTGGGAAAGAAAAGTGGTGTAAAAACACAACGAAAAAATAAGCCAAAACTGGGTCGAGCGCCATCAGCGCACACCCAGTATGGGACGCTCTTCCATAGTACAAATCCACTACTACCGTAAAACAGTGCGCAATGTGCCATTCTTTTGATTCCGAACAACACAGGAGTTATGTGATCAGCGGGGAGGAAGGATTCTTACCCGAATAAGAAGACTGGAGGGCCTCCATGTAAACAATTTCGGTAGGTATAATAAGAAAGGAAATTTACTATAAAATTTATACTTCTTATCAACCTACCTCAATTGTTTACTACAGGCTGAATAGACAAAAGGCTGGAGGGAATCACATAACCAACCCACACATAACTCAATAGCACTGGGACCATGGACAGAGGAAGAGATCCCTAGGCCTATCAAACCATAGCATCACAAACATTAGAAAAGACAATGAAAGATGAGGTGTATGGTGAAGTGCAACGCACAGACAGAATGGGCAGTAAAAGCTGGAACTGACCCTGAAAAAAGCTGAAAGGCTGGGATAGACAACAGCCTGAGCCGAAGAAAGAGGGCCCCAAGGTTCTCTGTTGGCTCCTGCAACTGTCGCAGATAAAAGGAGAATGTAGCATTTCTCCAGAAGGCTGCCAGTATAACATCCGTCATCCGACAACATGACAGAGTTATTAAAAGAGGAAGACAATGCATGCACCTCGTGGCAGAAAAAACAATTGGTAATACAATCACCAGTAGCTAGACGAGTGTAAGCTGCACGAATAGCAAGACAAATCCATCAAGAAATGGATGCAGGAGAGATCTGGATTGTGAGAAAACGCATATTCATCCAGGATAAAGGCGCGAACGCCCCCCACCCCCAAGCAGAGCAGCGCCCAAGAAAGTGACCATCTTGGAGTAAACTGCAAAGTCCTAGGCCTTTTCAAGGAAAAGAGCTGAACAAGCTTGGAGAGGCAAGGATGAGTGTCGAAACAATGCGGTATCACATATGAAAAAATGTCTCTGAAGCATGGACATGTACCCATTGCTGGAGACCCCCAGAAACAAACATATACCAGAAATTCAGCAAGCGGTGTGATCGAAGGAGTGACAGAAGCAACAGAGTGATCGCACACCATCGACAGAAGAACCTTCCACTTAGCCACAGAGGCTAAACCAGTGGAGTGAGTGCCTCCTTGAAGAAGAAAAGCAACTCCACTGCGTGTCTCGAAAAATCACTACGGAGGAGACAGGACCCGATAAAAGACATGTCCGAAGACACAATGAAGTCGGGTCAATGTGAAACCTCCTCGGGCGACTTTGGCAAAGAAAGTCGCGAGGTAGAGAGAGACATGCCGGAACAGCCGCTAACAGAGAGCAGATTGATCCACACCCACCGAGGCGACGGGTGTGATCGAAAGGATTCGACGACTGCAGGTTCATATCTGGGCGAGAACCTGAGGCGGAATCAGAACTGGTAGGAAGGCGTAGCCGACAAGACCATCCCAAAGGAGGGTTAGAGCGTCCACAGCGAAAGCCAGAGCATCTGGACACAGGGACACGAAAGTGTCCACCAGATGGTTCCAACGAGTCGCAAGAGATCGATGGAACCCGCCATGTTGAGCATCCACCTGTTGGAAATGACCCTGCCCCGAGGGGACAGGGAGTCGGCTATGACGTTCAGACGACCGGGAATTTGAAGAACAGCCACCCCGGCATGGACATCCTGAGCGAGCAGTAGAAGATCCCGAGCCAATTCGTACATTGGAACAGAGTGCGTGCCACCCTGGTTCCGAATGTAAGCAACCACCGTCGAATGGTCGGACAACGGAAGGACCTGGCGATTTGACAGGTGAGGGATCCACTGCCTGAAACTCAGAAGAAGAGCAAGAAGCTCCTTCTGGTTCATGTGTAGAGCTGCATGATCCTGGTCCCACATCCCGTGAATGGAAAAACCTAGAGGATCCAACGTCGCACCCCATCCGAGATCGCTGGCATCTGCCGTCAGAATGCGAAAGGACGTGGGTATGTCCAACGGAACACCCTGCGAAAGCCACTGGACATCCGCCCAGAGGAGAAGGTGAGGATAAAAATATTCCTGAAACTGAAGCACCAGATCCAGAAAATCTAGATTCGGCCTCCAACGACTGAGCAGAAAGTGTTGGAGAGGTCTGACACGCAGCCGACCTAGAGGAATGAGATCCGTCACTGAACAGCAGAAACCAATTAGCCGGAGAATACTCCGAGCCGTCATGGATGTGGACTGGGACAGAGTCAGAGCAAAAGCTGAGAGAATCACAGCCTTGGCCTGGGGAACCGCCACCAAATTGAATTGTGCACGGAAAGCCATCCTCAGATGATAAAACGACTGAGAAGGGACCAGGTCTGATTTCTCCTCGTTGAGTCTGAAACCTAGCGACATGAGCAAGCTCAACAGAGTGGCGACATCCGACTCCAGTAAGGCAGCATTGGAATGCCCCTGGAGGATATCGTCCAGCTATGCTGAAGTAGTCACCCTGGACTGTGTGCGATGGAAAGCTATCACATGCGACATCAGTCTGGTGAAGGCCGAAGGAGCCAGGTTGAGGCCAAAAGGCATGGCCTTGAACTGGTAAACTCGCCCCAGAAAAACGAACCCGAGATACTTCCAATGAATGCCCAATGAATCGGAACGTGAAAGTAAGCGTCTCGCAGGTCGAAGCTGGAAGTGAAATCTCCCTGGAGAATTGAACAGAGGACTGACCTGAAAGTCTCCATGCTGAACTTGGGAGCAATGATAGACTGGTTCAGGAAACTCAGATCAATAACCGGTCGGAGTTGGCCGTCCTTCTTCGGCACCAAGAACAGGCGGGAATAGAAACCCACTGACCTTATGTTCTTGATGACCTCAATCGTCCCCTTTGTCAGGAGATTGTCTACCTCCGTGGACAAAAGTTCCCGACGTAAAATGTCTGAAGGAACTGTGGTTGGAAGAGGCACCCTGGACAGAGTGGGGTGCCTTCGGAAGGATATTCGCAGCCCAGACCGAACAACATCTAACACCCAAGGATCGGATGTGATGGTGGCCCAACGGTCTGCGAACTCTGCTATCCTTCAACCTCGGACGAGTCGAGATGAGGACCTTCATTTCGAACCCCGACGAGGCTCACGAGAGGAGAAAACACCTCTACTGAATGAAGAATCCTGGGACTTCCCTCAAGACTGCCAACGCTTACCCTTACCCCTTGAGTAAAAAGTAGAAGCGGTGGCAGAAGGATCAGCCCCTTTGCTTCGCAGAGGAAGCAGAGGGTACTTGTTAGGCTTGGAATGGCCCCTGCCTACCCTAGAAGGCTGATCAAGCTGAAGAAACAGCAGCTGATCTTTGGAATGACGTAGGACGTCACCTGGACCGTCAACACAGAACCATGAAAAAGTTGCGGACCTGCCAAAGAAGCAGATCGAAGAGTAGCGCACTGCTCCTCAGGATGGGATCGGCCTGTGTCCAGCACAGAGTCCCTTCGAACGAATTCCAGATTAGCCGTGTTACAGGCATGCGTGTGAGTAAGATGCATGAGCGCCTTGGACATCACATGCAAAGGAGCCTGTACCTTGTCAAACTTATCTGGAGGCAGATAAGCAGCTAAAGCTGAGACGACGTGATCGGAGAGAGAAAGCATACCAAGCATCTCTCTCGATAAGCCCAACATGGACTTCAGAGTCGTCATCGGAATGACGGCAGACTTGGACTTGGAAAGCCCAAGGGGATTGGAGTCCTGATCCAAAACCGTCAAAATCTGGTAGACCGACAGATTGGCGGAATCGTAGGAACGATAACGTGCCGGAGGCAAAAAGGTGTCAACCCTGGTGAAGAACGGAGCCTTCATAGCCTTGGAACTTAGCTTAGAGTCCAAGGCTGAAAATGCTTCAACCAACTGTACCGACTGGCATGGTCGAAGCTGTCGTTCTTTTCTGACAGTTTGACGGAAGCTGAGTCCATCTTGGACTTCGAGTTAATGGAGGTTTGACTTTGAAGGACTGTTTAGGCCTTCAGAAATAACCCCTCAAACCCAAGGGTCCTTCGTAATTGATTCCCAATTGCTTGAGAAACTTGACAGTCTTCCGCCCACCGAAACACGACAGAGGTCTAAACCATCACCTTCTGGATCTGCGAGGCTTGCGGGAGGAGAAACTACGTCCTCCGCGACCCACACCTTGCCCCGTTGGCCTAGGGGTGTCTGACCGGTCAGTGTAACGGCCCCTACTCGAGCCGCTACTCTGACGGTCTCTAGAGTAAGACCTAGAGGACGCATAGGAACCTCTATAGGAACTTCCCCTGGACGAACTCGTCCCATAAGTGCCTGGCCTATTCCTCTCTGCTGGTTCTTTCTTGGAAGCAGACTTAAATAGCAGAGAGTCCGAAGCTTTCTTTAATTTATCATATATTTCAGAAAGCTTGCCACTGAAGAGAAACTCTCCAGAGACCTGAGTGACTCTAAGAGAGTTTTTCACCTTACTGTCCACGTGTGTGGAAGTAGCTAGGGGCACGTCACGTCTAGCTAACTCCAGATTCGCCACTGAAAGGGCCGAGTTATAGGTAGAAAAAGCTATGGCCCTGGACAGAACTCTTAATGACGTCTGTACATCTTGAAATTCTGGTCCTTCAAAACGTAATGACAACGCTCTAGTAAGGTGATCTGCGTATGAAAGAGCGTCTAAACTAGCTCTGTTAGACAATATCGTCGTTTCCATTGATGACGAAGGAAGTGACATAGACGACGGCATGGATATATCAAGGTCTTCAGCCTGGTCGTCTAAACGCAGAGGAACTCTCTGGATGCCCTGACCTGCCGTATCAAACTTATTCCTTTGATTGATAAAAGGCAGCTGTAGAGCAGATGTCGGTAGGAAGGCTGACCTGCCCGTCTTGTTGGCAAGTTTATCAATAGCGTCATCTAATAACTCAAATATCCAAGAGACATTCCTGGACTGTGATGGAAATTCCGGGACAATGTCCCTAAACCGATTAAAAAAGTCGTTGTCCAGTGGCACTATCACCCTCCTATCCGGCTGCGCAGCATTCTGGTCCGGCGGAACAACATCTGAGGACCTCTCTCGCTTGCAGCTCTGCTGAGCTGGACAAGCTAAACACCGGACTATCAGGCTTCCTCCGATCCATCCGCCTTTCCATCGTCACTAGGTGTGCACGTGGATGTTTTATAGTGCTCGCAACACCCGACTCTCTCTGCTGGACCGCAACGGATGAACCCGGGTGCTGACCCATTCGGTAAATGGACGCAACACCGGGTGAGCTAGCAGATGTCAACCCCTTCAAGTTCTTTTCGGGTAATTAACAGATCTCCATGAGCACTTTTGCCGCCAGCACTTTGCTTGTATGAGACGATGGAGGCACACTTCTGGATGACATCACGGAAATATCACACTGTTCTTGTTCCTCTGAAAAAGAGAGTGAAAGACTAGAGTGACTCTGCGGAGAGAGAACCGGCATGGCCCTCTCTCCAGTAACAACATACCGTGACACACGTTTCCAACGTTTGTCATCCCATTTGAAACACACAGAACAAAGATCAGTGCGAGTACAGAGAGTACAATTAATACAGAGATCATGAGAATCATAGAAAGATTTCCTCCTATTACAATTTGAACAATAATCATTCATTGTGAAAGGTAAACAATCATAGTACTCGCACTAATCCTTGAAAATAAAGATACATAATAAAACTATCCATTATAATCATTAAGAAATAATGATTCGAAAAGAAAAAATTAAAAAAAAAAAAAAATTTTCAGAAGAGCCCAAGTTCCCAATGTGAACCCTGAGCCCAATGGATACCAAAAAAGCCTAAGTGTGGACAAAAATTTAAATTCATTTTGAAAAAATTAATGTAACACATACGGACAATATTAATGTATCTTGCTATGAAATAAGAGATGCAGAAGACAAATAATCACTATTAGCAGTAACTGTTGTCAATCTAAGCAAAAGTGTCAACAAACCAGAAACATGACTCCAGGCACTGAACAAACCTGCCTCGAAATCAGTTACCACTTTAGAACACTATCTGATGCAAAACAGAGGCTTCCAGAGAAGAAACTGTAGAACATCAGATGGTAGATGCAGACCAAAAAGCCTAAACACCCCTAGGGTGAGGACGTAAACATGGAGAAAAACAGAAAAAATTCTGTTACCAAGCCAAAACTCCCAAGAAATTTTAGTAATGAACATTACAAAAAATAAGCCAAAACATGGGAGAATAGCTAGGGGGGAATAAGGAAGGTAGAGAGGAAACACTGATCAAACAATGTACTTCATAGAAAGAATGACAACACAAGGGCCATGCCTTGAAAAAAGGCAATATGAAATAATTTCATAAAATAATTATAAGTTACAGCCCTGAACACTTTCTTGCACTATTTTTTCCTCTCCTCCTCATATTTCCACCATTTCTCTCATCAAAATGTGTCTGGCATCATGAAAACTGAGATTTGGAAGCACAAATAACAGTGAAGTGTAACTGTTTTGAGGGCCAAACAAAGAATAATAATTGGCGCCAATTTCGGGACCTCCTTGACACTGCGCATGCGCAGAGGAGTAAATGTATGGAGGACCATATAGGACATGTATTTTTCGGTTTTTGATGCAAAATTTGGGGATTGGGGGGACAAAATTTGTGTTTGGCCCTGAATTAAAGAGTTTAGCACCAGCTAAGTCTGGGTCATTGGTACAGTATAAAAATATTTTAATCCTTTCACCACTGATGCTACCTTCCATGTCAATTCAATTGAATCAATTGGAAGAGTCCAGATTCAATATTTTGGGTAGAATAATTAATATTTTCAATGTGCAGCCCTAAGGCTGCACACTGAAAATATTGATTGGTCTACCATATGCATGCTCTAAGCAACCACCCACTTTATGACTAAAGATCATATAATAACACTGGCAGGGAAAAGCAGGCTTGCTTTTTCAAAGGATTAATTCCCTGAAATTGACACAAAGAAATTAGCTTTAATACTGGACATACCTTGTGCTGCTCCTGATCTATCAACAGAACTGACTTCTGAAACAAGAGTTTTCATCAACCATGGCAGTAAATCATCAAATATACTCTCTCCCATTCCTTTAACCATAGCCCCAAGAGCTTTGGCTGAAACTGTTCGGACCTCAGGAACTGGATCTAATAGACACTGCTGCAGCCCAGGTAAAACAGAAGGCAAGTATGGAGACAGATCCTAAAATTTAAAATTGGTCAAAATAAATGTTTTTATTGTTAGAACTGTCAAGAATGTTCTGATGCAATCCAGAATCACATTACACATCAGAACATTCACTGCAATTTCAGGAAGTAAACTCTGGGGAATTCATTCTTGAATTTTCAAGAATGTCTTGATTTTAGTATAGTAAAACTTGTAAAGACCCAAAGCAAAATCAACAATAAATCAACATTTTCAACTTTGTTACTCACTTAACCTTCAGCAGACTCATGTCAAAATAACAAAGTTTTATGTAGTAAATTTTTATCATAATGTCACCAGGAATTCAATCAATTCATCACATTGATCTCTGTCAAACTAGATTGATTTAGTTAAATTCCTAACTGCATCATGGGGAAAAAGGGGTGTGTGGTCAAGCCTGGAAATAAGCAGACTGTCATCTACAGAATGAGGTCCCCAGAGGCCGAATTTGGTGATGCTACCCTGCACAGCAGGGTAGCATCACTAAATTTACCCTCTGTGAACCTCAATCTGAGTCGGTGTCTTCTCACTAGACCAATTCCCTTTAGACCAATTCCCATTAGGCCAATTCCCAAAAGACCAACTATTTACTGTTATTGATTAAGGGTTGATTAAGGATAATTAGGAAAACATTTATTTACTGAAAAGCAGTATATTTGATAAAAAAAAAATATTTATATGCATAACATACAAAAAATATAGGCTTATAACATTTCAGAACAGCTCAATACATATAACATTTTACTTCAATTTCTCAACCCATTTACTTCAATTTCACAATTTCCCAAATACAAAAAATATAGATTTAAAACATCAATACATGTACCAGTTTACTTCAATTTCTCAATTTTCTTCAATTTTTACAGTTAGACCAACTATTTAGTTTAAACAATATTTACTGAAAAAAATAAGTTAATTGTATACATGCGAACAAATGTAACCAGACTGAATGTTTTGTACACAACTTTCAGTGAACACAATTAACACATAATGTATCAAACTAAATTGTTGTAGTAGGGTATTCGGAAGAAAGCTTATGTGAACTGTCTCCCAAGTCTGTAAGATTACACAGTTTCAATTAGACAGATAGAATGGGTGGGTTGGTTGGATATTGTTTAAACATTGAGTAAAATGAACAAGACCAATACCATGTCTGGACCTGTGTCGCTGCATGTAATTGATTGAGATGCAAATATTAATCTCTTTAGACTCTTTTTGCATGTAGATAAATCAATTCCTTTCACAGAAGGCAAGAAAAGTTTGACGAAAAATTCAATGTTCAGTGGGTTCCTTTCATACAAGCAGAGAAACTTTGACTGAAAATTTCAATATTCAGTGTGTACAGTAAAATTTCAAAGTATCGGTAAACAGGAAGTGGCTGCACGACAGATCTGAAAATTGCATACACGATACAACCAAATATTATCAAGCTCCAGATGAAATGAAAAATCAATCCTTTGCATAGAAGCCGAGAAAACTTTGACGAAAAATTTCAATGTTCAGTGGGTACAGTAAAATTTCAAAGTATCGGCAAACAGGAAGTGGCTGCATGGCAGATCTGAAAATTGCATACACGATACAACTCATCATTATCAAGCTCCAGATGAAATATAAAATCAATCCCTTGCATAGAAGCCGAGAAAAGTTTGATGAAAAATTTCAGTGTTCAGTGGGTACAGTAAAATTTCAAAGTATCGGCAAACAGGAAGTGGCTGCACTGCAGATCTGAAAATTGCTTACACGATACAACTCATCATTATGAAGCAGCAGACCAAATATAAAATCATTCCCTTCCATAGAAGTCAAGAAAAATTTGACGGAAGAAGTGTTTCGGACGGACTGACGGATGGACTGATGGATGGACGGATGGAGTCGAATGGTTACTAGACCTGCTCTGCCGCTGGTGACGCAGGTAATAAAAACAGTAAAATGAGAGGACGAGTGAAAGAGAAGGAAGACATTTGGAAAAGGCCAACTTGAATGCACAAGTATGACAAGAGAATATTCTAATAGACAGCAGGAGATGGGGGGGGGGGGGGGGGGGGCACTGTTAAAAGTACTTCATGCCAGGATGGAACCCAACTCCAGAGGACCGTCACCAGCACCATCGGGAAAAGAACAATGTGCAATGTCTTGCAAGTGTAAGACACATTATTTCGTTAGCATGCAATGTATTTTTCAAAAATAATATATGAAACATTGTTTGCACCCCGCACACACAATTTCCCAAATACAAAAAGTATAGATTTATAACATGACATTTCTTTGATACACATGACGTGGGAAGATACACCTGTACCATAATACCTTGAAACAGGGCCCAGCAGTGAGGGCGACTAGAGTGATTATGTCGCCCTTCTAAGCCCAAAGTTGCCTAGAAAAATATTTGGGGTGATTACAAGTCACCCTCTAGATTGGCCAAAATGAGGAAAGGCTGAACTGAGTGATACGAGGTTTACATAAAAACGATTATTTTCTAGAATCAAATCTGCTTGAGTGTGTTAAATGGGCATTTGAATTCGTCAAATGAGTGATCACAGGAGAATCAATTGTCCATGGTCGCTTTTTGCAGATTTTTTATTTCTATTTTGTTGAATTTCTGTCGCAGCTTCAAGTGACAAAACAAAAATAGGTGACTGGCACGACTCAACAGAATAACCCAGTTTAAAAGTAGGTTATGTCACTTAGGATGCTGAAAATGTATACACAACGGACGTATTTTCTAACACTGTATTTTTATTTTGTTTTGCTGATGACTGTTAACTGTTGGGCCGTCTATTCTCAGAAAAATATGAATGGAATTTTAACACGTGAAAAAAAAGTTTTAGTGATGACGAGAAAAGCTTTGTACAGGGCACAAGTGTGCATATGAAGGGTCTTGAAAAAGTACCTTCCAAGCAACCTTCTTTCATCTGGTCCTGTTCACACTTTCATATTTAGGAAATTATTAGCTCAGCACACTTTGGGGTGAAAGGCAACCACAGGAGGGTGCTGGGGGGATTGGCCTGAAGAAGAGCATAGGGGTCATGAAGGAGAGGGTAGCAGTGGGGGATTTTCAGTCAATAACAAGAGTTGGACTTTCGTCCGGTGCATACCCCCATGTGGTGTACTGCCTAGTGTGGGCATACCTATGACCAACAAATATCATTTATGAATATTCTCGTATGGACTGACGGACAGATGCACAGATGGATGGATGCAATCCAGTATACCACCCCCCCCTTTCCATTTTCTTCGAAAGTTTTCAACAATTTCTAAGTCAAAAGATAAGGTAAATTGTTTGGTGTTTGGAAGTTTTATGCAGTGAAGCAGAAGCCTTTGTCATAGGCAAACTGCATGCCATATTTCACTGAAATCCGATAACACCAATCCAGTATGCACCCCCCCCCCCCCTCCCATTTTCAACAATTTCCAACAATTTCTAAGTCAAAAGGTATGGTAATTGTTTGGTGTTTGGAAGTTTTATGGAATGAGGCAGAAGCCTTTGTCATAGGCAAACTGCATGCCATATTTCACCAAAATCCGATAACTCATACCTGAGATACAGGCTGAACAGACAAATAATGTCTATTTCCTACAATTTCTAAGTCAAAAAAGGGGGATAACTCTAAAAATAGGCCGATGAAATCGTCAGATGTGTACCCATACGCGCAACTAGTAGAAAGCTGTATGACGGAGGGCGACCACGGATGCTGACATTATGTACACCATACACGGTATGGGTACATATAGAAATGGATTGGAGGAGTGTCTAATTTGATGGATAAAGGGTTAATATCTCCGGAGTAAATGATCAGATTTACATAAAAAACTATACAGCACAGCACATCAGTAACCTGAATAAATATATAAACTAACATGACAATCGGATTGATATTTTTTGAGTTATCTCATGCCAAAGGGATTGGAGGAATTTTCAATTTGAAGGATAATGGTGGTTAATATCTCTGGATCAAATTATCAGATTTAAACCAAAAACTATACAGCTCAGCACATCAGTAACCTGAACACAATTATAAAGTAACTTGACAATCCAAGCAATATTTTTCAAGTTATCAAATGCCAAGGGGATTGGAAGAATTTTCAATTTGAAGGATAAAGGGTTAATATCTCAGGATCAAAATAACAGATTTACACCAAAAACTATACAGCTCGGCACATCAGTAACTTGAACACAAATATAAAGTAACTTGACAATCCAAGTAATATTTTTCAAGTTATCGAATGCCAAAGGGATTGGAGGAATTTTCAATTTGAAGGATAAAGGGTTAATATCTCGGGATCAAATCATCAGATTTACACCAAAAACTATACAGCTCGGCACATCAGTAACCTGAACACAAATATAAAGTAACTTGACAATCCAAGCAATATTTTTCAAGTTATCAAATGCCAAAGGGATTGGAGAAATTTTCAATTTGAAGGATAAAGGGTTAATATCTCAGGATCAAAATGACAGTTTTACACCAAAAACTATACAGCTCGGCACATCAGTAACCTGAACACAAATATAAAGTAACTTGACAATCCAAGCAATATTTTTCAAGTTATTGAATGCCAAAGGGATTGGAGGAATTTTCAATTTGAAGGATAAAGGGTTAATATCTCGGGATCAAATCATCAGATTTACACCAAAAACTATACAGCTCGGCAAATCAGTAACCTGAACACAAATATAAAGTAACTAGACAATCCAAGCAATATTTTTCAAGTTATAGAATGCCAAATGGATTGGAGGAATTTTCAATTTGAAGGATAAAGGATTAATATCTCAGGATCAAATTATCCGATTTACACCAAAAACTATACAGCTCAGCACATCAGTAACCTGAACACAAATATAAAGTAACTTGACAATCCAAGCAATATTTTTCAAGTTATCGAATGCCAAAGAAATGGATACAGACGCCAGACTGACAGACAGACGGACGGACAGACAAAGGATGGACGAACGACGGATGGTCACCCCGGATACTGGCATTATGTGTACCATACATAGTATGGGTACACATACAAAGGAGAATGTGAGAAATACCAATGAATCCTTTTTCAAAGCCTATACCATAAGCAGTGTTCATGGCAAATTTCATTGCAATAGAACATTCGATACCCGAGATACAGGCTGAACAGACAAAATTTGGCTCGGATGGACACAATCTCTAAGTGAACAATTAATAATAAAAAAAAAAAATAACTAGTGTGGGCATACCTATGACCAACAAATATTATAACAAACAGCTGCGCCACGAGCGCATGATACGCCCATTATTAATTACAAGAGGGAACCACACAATATGAGTATACATGTGTACTTGTCAGGTTACATATACTTGCCACCAAAAAATCATGAAAATTGCTCAAAGTCCAACATGTGGAAAATTGCCTATATTTTGATGAATAAAGTCCCATAACTCTGGAATGACAAATCAGACAGCGACACAAATAGAAAGGGAGATTCCTTCTATCAATATATACTTGCAACCAAAAAATCATGAAAATTGCTCTAAGCATTTTCAAGTTATTGTTCGATATCTGAAAAATAAAGTCCCATAACTCTAGAATGACTAATCGGGCGGCGACACCAACCGAAAGGGAGCTTCCTTCCATCAACATAAACCACCTACTAAAAAATCGTGAAAATCTCTCAAAGCGTTCTCGAGTTATCGTACGTGTAAAAAATCAACAAATTTCTAAGTAATAAAGTCCCATAACTCTGGAATGACTAATCGAACGGCGACACTAAACGAAAGGGAGCTTCCCTCCATCGATATACACCACCTACCCAAAAATCACGAAAATCTCTCAAAGCGTTCTTGAGTTATCGTACGACATATGACAGGGTGGAAAGACGGACGGACAGCAGTATACCATAATACGACCCATTTTTTCAAAACGGGCATATAAAAAATAATAATTTACTTAAGTTATGAATACTTTCAGACGGACTCACACATGGACGGACGCATGTAATCCAGTATACCCCCATTTTCTTCGAAAGTGGGGGTATAATTACTTTGTGATCTTTTAACCTGGCATAGATGATTCCTAGACAACTGGACCTGGATTAATCAGGCATTAATGGAGGACCACAGGCTGAAAATATGAAGGGGCAGCAGGGGGTGATACATAAATATCCTTAATTTTCTCCACTTGTCTATGAAGTCTCCTTACTTGACTCTGCAGTCTCCCTATTTTTTGTGGAGGGAGACTTGAAGTCTCCCTAAAATTCCCCCCTAGACTGGTCCCTGCCTTGAAACACCAAAATCAGTAAATTACACTGTAAAAGCAAATGGTTTAAAAATTAACTTAAATCAACTAGGCTGAGTGAATTTGAACCCTGTCACATCACTTGAAAGTTTGTTATTACTGTTATCTATAAACCACTGTTGGCCACACATTCACTAAAACCACATATAACACATCTGTTAACTACAAAGCAATAAAAAGAATCACATCCTTTGAAAGTGTGTGATTACTATAACAATTGTTATGAAAAATCAGCCAAACATCTGTAAAATATCAATAACATTATTTATTTATTGGTGTTTAAGGTCATATTTTTGCACAATGGCTAATCATGACCACATCATGAGTATCAACTCAAGACCAGGGATGAGCGTTAATAAGCCATGTTGCCCAGTTTAGAGAGGGTTTGCACCTCCCAAGCATTGGTGACTGGGTCCTATTTTACCAGTAAAACAGAGCATGTTTACCTCAGTGAACAGGAACTGCTTCACTTCCCAGGGTTCCTGCGCAGATATCAATAACATTAAATACAATTATAAATATTTATAAATTATATCAAATTATTGATATAAAATTTTTTTAAAAGTAGAACATATCAGTTGGTCAAAGGGGAATTGGTCTTTTGGGATTTGGCCTAGTGGGTGTGGGTCTAAAGGGAATTGGTCTAGTGGGAATGAACTTCTGTATCAAGCATAAACAGAAAGAGGAACCCTTAGGATGAATTGACCCTTTATATGGAATAGCATCAGCAAATTCATCCTCTGGGGACCTCATTCTGCTAATGACAGATTGGTTATTTCCATGCTAGAGTGTGGTAGTTCAGTGGTAAAAGCAGTGAACGTTAAACAAGGCAGACGGTTCGATCCTGACCAGCAATAACTATGTGGTGTCCTGACTGCCCATGTGGAGGCTCATTGACACTGTGTACTAAGACATACTGCATGCTGATTGTGCACTGCCTTCACCCGTTGCCAACTCTGCATGTGTAAATTTAGTACCTTAGTCTGACAGTTACCTGCTGCTACTTGATGGTTCTCTCCAGGTACTCCAGCTTCCTTCATCCGTAAAACCATCCAACATGATGTGACCCTGGCTGTTGACTATGTTGTCAAACCCCCGATAAAACGTGCTGAAATTTCTGAATTCTGACATCAGAGTGCAGCGGGTTGAAACATCTGAATGAACAGTTTAAATTATTAGTCTTACCTAGAACGTCAATTGTATAACAGACAGTACAATCGTGTGGTTTTGACTGAGTGCAGATTCACCATAATTATTTTCTTTTCATTGTATTTCAGTTTAAATTCTTCAGAAAGTTAAAAAATTTATAGTAATTTATATATTTTTTATACTTACCAATGACCCAGACATAGCTGGTGCTAACTCTTAAAATATAGGGCCAAACACAAATTTTGCCCCCCAATCCCCAAAATTTGCATCTAAAACTAAAGAAAACATGTCCTGAAAGGCCCTCCACACCTCGCCCCCACTGCGCATGCGCAGTGTCAAGGACGTTCCGAAATTGGCGCCATTTATCATTCTAATAACCAGTGCCTGGTAAGCGCTATGTACTCAGCGGGGAGGCAAGAGTTCCCAACTCCTGGGAGGGCCATCCCCGTCTGGGTCATTGGTAAGTATAAAAAATATATAAATTACTATAAATTTTTTAACATTTTTATACTGTACCAATGACGCAGACATAGCTGAATAGTAAAAAGGCTGGAGGGCCAAGGACATAGAGCAAAATGGAATACGCTCAATAAAATAAAATAGAGTCATCCCCTGTAGGGAAAAGAAGTAATAGGCCTTACATGTATCTTTCTTATTTATGATAAATTAGAAAGATACAACACCTTCCAAAAATTGAGCTTCATACATCCATGTACTCTATTAATATCCAATAATCCTTATACTAATAATTTTTAAAGTAAGCCAATAATAAAGTAAGTCTAGAGAATAGAGACTCTTATACTCCTAAAAGTGTGTGAGAATTGCATAATCATGTCCGTTGACATATGCAATATTCAAAAGCTATACTTTAAAAACTAAGACTTGAATGAATTTTATAAACTTAAACTTCTCACTAAACAACCATCCCAATAACAGCTCAGAATTACTAACTCCGGAGGAGGTATCCCCTTGTTTTCATAGTAAAAACAGGTGACCCAAGGGAACACCCTCCCCCCCCCCCTTTTTCTTGCCCTGGGTCAAATAGCCCAGAGCGAAGAGGGCAGCCGAACGGAGACACTGCCGAAACAGACAGCCTACCTAGCTATAGTAGCAACTGTTAAGTGAATGACATTCTGAGCAGTAGATAATAGACCTAACAATAGAGGTCTCCAGAAATGGACTCGATATTTCTGAGATAAAATTCATGAATGGATGGCTGAGCGCAATGAGCAGCCTTCAAAAATCTATAATAGCAACACTATTAATGTAAGCCCAAGAAGTAGAAGAACTCTTACTTCATGAGCCGAAATCTTAAGCACAACTGCTAAGCCAATGATATACCATAAGCAGTACGCTAGTTAATAGAATCCATTAACAATAAAAATGGAGCGTAACGTCCTTCTACTAGACATCAAAGACAGAAGAAGCTTACGCCCTTGTAATAAACAGATATCTGTTTATAAATACATAAACTGTACCCGGAAAGAGTAAAGGCCTATGCCCATACGAAGACGGAAGGACCTTAAAATAATAGGTTCCGGATAATAGGAGCCTAACTCCTATGCAACAATCCAACCTAAATAGTAACGGAAGTATTGATTCCGAAACTATGAAAGTGAAAATCATCCATCGATAGTGCATGAAACTCACTGACTCTACAGTAAAAGAGAAACCAACAGAATTACTGTCTAAAAGGTCAGAATTTGAAAACTACTGTTTCCAGAGGCTCAAATGATTACTTAGCTAAATAAGAACCGAAGTTAAAATCCGTATAGGAATTTAATCTAAAGATTCTGAGTCTATTTATCAAAAAGTTACTAACTGACTTAGATAAAGAGACAAAAGACTCAATTGTAAACTATCGTAGAGTGCATAGGTATGAGGTAACATAAACCTATAACCTAAATAACAACAGGCTGCAGTAGATCTTGTGAAACAAGTATACTAAAAACTAGCAATGAGTAGTATGGAGGGATCAACCATATGAACATAATGATCCCTACACCACGACGGAAGAGCCTCCACTTTAGTCGCATAGAATAGCGAAGAAGAGGATCTCCTATAGTAAGAAATCGCGTCCAAAGCTCGTCCAGTACAGTGCTTACAATGCAATACGGACCACACAACGGAATACATGAAGGTTGCGACCTTGCTGGTTGTGATAAAGATGACACGATTTACCCAGTGAAAAAAGATCCTCACATAGAGGAAGATTTCACGTTAAGATCCACAGTAGACAAGAGAGTAAATTACTCATGATCTCTGTGAAGATAGAGATGCTATCAACAGAAATGTATTGTGGTTGTTTATCTTAGCAATACCTGCTAAAACAACAGCTCCGGAGGATACGCGTATCCTATCATTCCGTCCTATAGATCAATAGAGCGTTAACAACATTAGCTCAGAGATCTGGACAAGCCAACACATACGTCTGCAATTGATTAGCAAGCTGTGTCATAAATAAAACATCATTGGGCGCTCCCATAGATAGCAAATCTGATTAAATACTTGTTTGTTGAGAGTCCATTCTGACAGCAACAAGCGACCCGTAAGAGAACGGGAGTGCGATAAAACAATCAGACGACCCAGAATATGACGGACCAAAACTGAACTTGGTGTACTATAACCAACAGACGGATTCTTTCCATTAAATTGAATAACGGAAACGAAAGTGTGCCTCCCTGGTTCCGGAGATACGCCACTACTGTCGAATTAAAGGACAGGAATTTGGGCATGCGTTTCTGAATAATGTTCATGCAATGACAAAAAGCAAGCCTAAAAAACATTATTCCGCGGAAGTTAAACTGATAGCTAAAAGACTGCGGAACCCAAAGACCCTGGCACTTCGAATCCGTAGGGATCAGTATATATCCCAATCTGTTTGACTGGCAACCGTCATAACAGCCACACTAGGGTCCGGCAACTGCGGCGGCACTCTCTGAGTCAACCACCGAATGTTTGCCCCAGTCTGAATCTCTTGTAACACTAGATAGACAAGAGAATGTATAAATCAAGCAATTCATGGATTGCCGGAAAGTTGCCGTCGAAGAGAAGCTCCTCCGAGAACGAAGCGACTCTGAGAGAGTTCTTAACCTACTATCCACGCGTGGATGTAGCTAGGGCTGCATCACGTCTAACCAACTCCAATCAGCCACTGAAGGGCGGAGTTATACGTGAACAAACTACTGCCCTCAAAAGAAATTACATTGAGAATAATATCCCGTAAATCTTTTCTTGAAGACGTAATGATAACGCCTCAGTAAGGCGGATTACGTATAATAAAGCGTCTAAGTTAAGTCTACTATACATAATGTCGTTCCCAACATTGAAATTGGAAAAGACATAAACGGCGAAAAAGAATATATGCAGTCTTTAATCACACCGTCTAGACGCATATAAACTCTCGGTATGCCCTGCTCTGCCAAAATAAACTATATGTAAAAAAGATAAAATGGCAGAAATGAGCCACGCGGACAAGAAACTAAACTATCATGCTTAGTAGCAGGCTTGTATATATATATAATATATATATAGCGTCGAAAAATAAAACACATGTTGTAATGACAATATTGGACTGCGTCGGTAAGTCAGGGACAAAGTCCCTGTACCGATCGAAAAATCCGAGTCCAATGACGCTATAAGTCTCTTATCCAAGATCGCAGCAATGAAGTCCGAAAAATAATCACTGGAAGAAATGCCAGAAGATATGAAAGGCATCTTCCGATACTACTAAAGGGAAAACTCGAAATCTTTCGAATCCCTTTCGCCATCCTGTCGGACCCTATAAAGCGTTCGGTCGTCCGTAGCTTGATGCAACCGCGGACCGCACCGACCCAGCGCCGTCGGATAATTCCTGATTCGACCGAGAAACCGTCAATTGCTGGGATGCTGCGAAACAACTGTGCTAACTCGGATAGCACGTCCGTCACTGAGGCCTGAGGAGCAGCGGTCTTACGATGCATTGCCGCAGGAAGCTCCGAGATCGTTACCCCGTGCATACTTCCAATATGCGAGCGAACGGAGTGTATAGGCCTCGTGTTCCTTGGCTACCGGATGGCGCGACCTATTCGCTGTGGAATCACTGAATGCCGAAACTGATCGGATACTCGAGGTCACGTAGCCAATGTGCGGTCGTGTACCCTGCTGTGAGGATGAGGAAGCATTAAAGACAGTCTCTCGGACTGTCAATATAACGGAGCGTCCCGAGCAACGGACATATGCTCCGAATGTAAAATATCTGAACCACAACATGCGGTCCCCTATGTTGTTGGCTTCCTCCGATCTGTCCTCAATCTGCCGTCACTGGGTGAGTACTAAAGTAATTAAAGTGCTCGCATCACCCAAATCTCCTTCCTAGACCGCAACGGACGAACCCGGCAGCCGAACCATTCGATGAATGTACGCTACACCAGGTGAGCTAGCGAATGTCACTCCGTAAGCGATAGACATATTCCATGAGCACTTATTGCCGCTAACTCTTCATTAACTATGACGACAGAGGCACACTTTTGAAAGACATCTCCATAACTCTTCGAACAAGAAACCAGAAATGCTTGGATAGCAAGCATAAAATAATAATATATATAGCGTCGTTCAATAATTCGAAAGTTTGTGTGACATTATTGGACTATGTCGGAACTGAGGGACGATGTCCCTGAACCGAACCAAAAAATTTCTAAGTCCACCGACGCTATCAGTTTCTTATCCGGCATCGCAGCATATGTTGTTCCGAAAGGGAAAGCTTGAAATCCACCGAATCCCTTTCGGTATCCCGTCGGACCGGATGAAACTTTCGGACGTCCGTACCCGCTTCCGCGGAGCGTCCCGACCCAGCATCGTCGGATAAAATATATGCGACAGATTCAGTTGATGCTGGGATGCTGCGATAAACTGTGCTATTAAGGAAAGCACGTCCGTTCCCGAGGCCTGTGCAGTAGCGGACTTACGATGCATTGCCGCTGGAAGCTCCGTGTACGTTGACTCCCGCACACTTCCTATGCGAACGTCCGGAGTCTGCAGGCCTCGAGTCCCCGGCTACCGACCCAGCGCTGTCGGATAATTCTCGATCCGACACCATTTCTGTCGGCTGCTGGGATGCTGCGATAAGCTGTGCTATGTGCACAAGAATGTCCGGCGTCGAGACCTGCGGAGGCGCAGTCTATCGGTGCTTCGCCGAGGGCAGCTCCGCATCAGATGGCTCCCGCATACTTCCTATGCGAACGTCCGGAGTCCATCGGTCTCGAATCCCTGGCTGCCGGATGGTGTGACCTGGTCGCCGAAGAATCCTTGATCGGCGAAGCTGGTAATATATAGGCGGTCACGCAGCCAAGGTGCGGTCGTGTGCGCTGACGAGAAGAGGAAGCCTTAGCAGTCTCAGCGGACTGCCTATACAACGGAGCGTCCCGAGCGACGGACGTATGCTCCGCTAACGACACATTTGTACCACAACATCTGGGGCCAGATGTTGTTGAACGAGAGAGGGGCCTCTCTCGCTTGCCGTCCGGATGGACCGGAACGAGCTATGAACCGGACTAAAAGGCTTCCTCCGTTCTCCCTCCGATCCGCCGTCACTGGGTGTGCATTAAGTTAATTTTATAGTGCTCGCATCACCCCAAAATTCCTTCTAGACCGCAACGGACGAACCCGGCTGCCGAACCATTCGGTGAATGGACGCTACACCGGGCGAGCTAGCGGACGTCAAAGGCCGTCGAACCTACTAGGGTCCTCTTAGGCAATTGGCGTATTACATGAGCACTTTTCCGCTAGCCCTTCATTAATTGTGACGACGGAGGCACACTGTTGGAAGACATCACAGATACATCACCCTAATCTTGATCGTCTGAAATAGAAATTGATAAAGTAGAGTGACCCTGCGGGGAAAGGACCGGAGTGTCCAAATCCCCAACAACATACCGTGACATACGCTTCCCATATTGTCATCGAAATCATACGATACAGAACAGGAGTTAATGCGAGTACACTGACCACATATAGAATGATAATAAGGTCAGAGGAAGACTTCCTCTTAAAACAATTGATCAATATCCTTTCAATGTGAAAAGAAAACAAGTCCTGGTACTCGCACTAACCCCTGGCAATCAAAATACATAATAATAATATGATCCATTAATATAGAAAAAATAATTGAAATCAAAATATTTTGAAAAAATATTTTTTCAGAACAGCCCAAGTTTCTGAAAAGTAACGTTGAGCCCCAATGGATCCCAAGCCTAAGTGTGGACAAAAATTTTAAAAATATTTTAAACAATTTATTCAACACTTACGAACAATAATAATGTATCTAGTTATGATTAAAATAACATAAAGATATTATTATTTAGAAATCCCCCCCTCACACAGAGGGCTGTTGTAAATGTAAACAATGAGTGTAAAAACACTAAAATAAGACTCCAGGCACCCAGGCCCGAAATCAGTTACCAAAAATACACCATCTGATGCAAAACAGAGACTTCCAGGGAAGAAACTGCAGAACATCAGATGGTAGATGCAGAACACAACGCCTAACCACCCGTAGGTGAAGACGTAAACATGGGGAAAGAACAGAATTCATTCTGTTATTAAGCTAAAACTCCCAAGAAATTTTAGTAATAATAATTACAGAAACTATGCCAAAAGCATGGGAGAATAGCAAGGGGGAACTTAAAGGACAGGGAGAGAGGAAAAACACTTGAAAAAACAGTGTAACTAAATAATCAGAATGACAACAAAATGGCTGCTGCCTTGAAAATAGGTAACTTAACATAATTTCATTAAAAAATTTTAAGTTACAGCCCTGATAATATTCTGTCACACATTCTTTTCCTCTCCTCCTTTTCTATCCTCCTTAGAATCACCATTTCACTAATATTTATGTGTCTGGCATCATTTAAACTGAGATTTAAAAGCACAAAGATCAGTCAGATGTTAACTGATGAAGGGCCAAACTTAGAATGATAAATGGCGCCAATTTCGGAACGTCCTTGACACTGCGCATGCGCAGTGGGGGCGAGGTGTGGAGGGCCTTTCAGGACATGTTTTCTTTAGTTTTAGATGCAAATTTTGGGGATTGGGGGGCAAAATTTGTGTTTGGCCCTATATTTTAAGAGTTAGCACCAGCTATGTCTGGGTCATTGGTACAGTATAAAAATATAAATTGTCAATAAAATATTAAGTGTGTTTTCTGTTACTTGTAATTGAGCGAAGAGGGCAGCATGACAGAGTCACTGCCGGAACAGAAAGCCTGCATAAATATAGTTGCAACTGTTTAGTGGATGACATTCTGAGCAACAGATAACAGACATAAACAATGCAGGTCTCCAGAAATGGACTCAATATTCTAAGATAAAAATTTGTGAATGTGGAAGGCCGAGACCAATATGCAGCCTTCATCAAATCTGTAATAGCAACACTATTAGCATAAGCCCAAGATGTAGATAGAGCTCTTACTTCATGCGCCGAAATCTTAAGCACAGACTGCTGAGTTGAAGATAATTTTTCATAAGCAGTACGGATAGTTTATTGAATCCACCTAGCAATAGAATGGACCGTAATGTCCCTTCTATTTGGCAGCAGAGACAGTAAGAAACGTTTAAGTCCCTTTCTGATAAACTCAGATCTATGTTTGTAAATACATATAGCTCTAACAGGACAGAGTAAAGGCCTATGCCCGTCTGAAGACGGAAGTGCCTTAATAACAATAGGTTCCGGATACTTATTAGGAGCCTGATTCTTAGCCAAAAATCCAACATTAGTAGTCAAAGTAATAGTATTACCTACACTACTTTTAGCTTAAGAAGAACCCAAGCTAAATTCCACTTCGAAATTAATCTAAGGGTTCTAGGTCTATTTATCGAAAAGTTTTCCACTAACTTAGATAAAGAGACATTAGATCCAATCTGTAAACTATCATGATGTGCATAGGTATCAGATAGGATAGACCTATAACCCTTAATGGTAACAGGCTGCAGTTTGATCTCATCAAACAGGTAGACTAGAAAATTAGCAATGTCTGGAATGGAGGGATCATAAATATCAACAGAATGATCCCTACACCACCGTGAGAAAACCTTCCACTTAGCAGCATAATTCAGCGAAGACGAGGTCATCCTACAGTTAGAAATTGCGTCCAATGCCCGTCCTGTAAATGCTTGCCATGCAAGAAGGACTGCACAACGGAAATATGTGAAGGTTGAGACCTTGCTGGTTGTGATGCAGTGTGCGCGGTTTCCCCTGCAAAAGAAGGTCCTCCCGTGGAGGAAGCTTCCGCAGAATGTCCCATAACAGACACCTGAGTATATTTATCCATGGTCTCTGGGGTGACAGAGATGCTACCAACAGAACCTTGCAGTGAGATTGCTTGATTTTTAGAAATATCTGCTGAATAAACGGAGCTGCAGGATACACGTATCCTATCATTCCGTCCCAAGAGATCAAGAGAGCGTCTACTGCAAACGCTCGAGGATCTGGGCATGGCGACACATACGTCTGCAACTGATTGTTGAGATGCATCGCAAACAAGTCTATCACTGAACGATCCCATTGGTAGCAAATCTGAGTGAATACTCGTTTGTTGAGAGTCCATTCTGACGGCAACATGCGACCTTTTCAAGAAAGGAAGTTTGCTAGAACGTTCAGACGACCCCGGTATATGACGGACCGTTAGACGAACTTGATGCTCTAGGAGAAACAGAAGGATCCTTTCCGTTAAATTGAACTAGATCGAGTTATTTGTGTGCAAAGCACACAATGGCGTATTCCCGCATTTCCTTAGCAACACCTTAGCATGGTCTTAACGTTTCGAATTAATACCCAAGGAGCCTTTCAATGAAAACTGATTTTCTAACTATAAAAGTGGTTCTACTGGAACCACCTGGGGCAAAATCAAAATTCCAAAACCTTCATGCAGATCTAGAAATGTTACCTGAACACATTAGCATAGTTTAAACGTTGCAAATTAAATACCCTAAGAGCCTTTTGAAGAAAACTGATTTTCTAACAATAAAAGTGGTTCCACTGGAACCACCTGGGGCAAAAACAAAATTCCGAGACCTTCATACACATCTAGTGATGCTACATGAACACATTAGCATAGTTTATACGATTCAAATTAAATATCCAAGAAGACTTTCAATGAAAGTTAAAAAATTTATAGTAATTTATATATTTTTTATACTTACCAATGACCCAGACATAGCTGGTGCTAACTCTTAAAATATAGGGCCAAACACAAATTTTGCCCCCCAATCCCCAAAATTTGCATCTAAAACTAAAGAAAACATGTCCTGAAAGGCCCTCCACACTTCGCCCCTACTGCGCATGCGCAGTGTCAAGGACGTTCCGAAATTGGCGCCATTTATCATTCTAATAACCAGTGCCTGGTAAGCGCTATGTACTCAGCGGGGAGGCAAGAGTTCCCAACTCCTGGGAGGGCCATCCCCGTCTGGGTCATTGGTAAGTATAAAAAATATATAAATTACTATAAATTTTTTAACATTTTTATACTGTACCAATGACCCAGACATAGCTGAATAGTAAAAAGGCTGGAGGGCCAAGGACATAGAGCAAAATGGAATACGCTCAATAAAATAAAATAGAGTCATCCCCTGTAGGGAAAAGAAGTAATAGGCCTTACATGTATCTTTCTTATTTATGATAAATTAGAAAGATACAACACCTTCCAAAAATTGAGCTTCATACATCCATGTACTCTATTAATATCCAATAATCCTTATACTAATAATTTTTAAAGTAAGCCAATAATAAAGTAAGTCTAGAGAATAGAGACTCTTATACTCCTAAAAGTGTGTGAGAATTGCATAATCATGTCCGTTGACATATGCAATATTCAAAGGCTATACTTTAAAAACTAAGACTTGAATGAATTTTATAACTTAAACTTCTCACTAAACAACCATCCCAATAACAGCTCAGAATTACTAACTCCGGAGGAGGTATCCCCTTGTTTTCATAGTAAAAACAGGTGACCCAAGGGAACACCCTCCCCCCCCCCCCCCCTTTTTCTTGCCCTGGGTCAAATAGCCCAGAGCGAAGAGGGCAGCCGAACGGAGACACTGCCGAAACAGACAGCCTACCTAGCTATAGTAGCAACTGTTAAGTGAATGACATTCTGAGCAGTAGATAATAGACCTAACAATAGAGGCCTCCAGAAAAGGACTCGATATTTCTGAGATAAAATTCATGAATGGATGGCTGAGCGCAATGAGCAGCCTTCAAAAATCTATAATAGCAACACTATTAATGTAAGCCCAAGAAGTAGAAGAACTCTTACTTCATGAGCCGAAATCTTAAGCACAACTGCTAAGCCAATGATATACCATAAGCAGTACGCTAGTTAATAGAATCCATTAACAATAAAATGGAGCGTAACGTCCTTCTACTAGACATCAAAGACAGAAGAAGCTTACGCCCTTGTAATAAACAGATATCTGTTTATAAATACATAAACTGTACCCGGAAAGAGTAAAGGCCTATGCCCATACGAAGACGGAAGGACCTTAAAATAATAGGTTCCGGATAATAGGAGCCTAACTCTTATGCAACAATCCAACCTAAATAGTAACGGAAGTATTGATTCCGAAACTATGAAAGTGAAAATCATCCATCGATAGTGCATGAAACTCACTGACTCTACAGTAAAAGAGAAATCAACAGAATTACTGTCTAAAAGGTCAGAATTTGAAAACTACTGTTTCCAGAGGCTCAAATGATTACTTAGCTAAATAAGAACCTGAAGTTAAAATCCGTATAGGAATTTAATCTAAAGATTCTAAGTCTATTTATCAAAAAGTTACTAACTGACTTAGATAAAGAGACAAAAGACTCAATTGTAAACTATCGTAGAGTGCATAGGTATGAGGTAACATAAACCTATAACCTAAATAACAACAGGCTGCAGTAGATCTTGTGAAACAAGTATACTAAAAAATAGCAATGAGTAGTATGGAGGGATCAACCATATGAACATAATGATCCCTACACCACGACGGAAGAGCCTCCACTTTAGTCGCATAGAATAGCGAAGAAGAGGATCTCCTATAGTAAGAAATCGCGTCCAAAGCTCGTCCAGTACAGTGCTTACAATGCAATACGGACCACACAACGGAATACATGAAGGTTGCGACCTTGCTGGTTGTGATAAAGATGACACGATTTACCCAGTGAAAAAAGATCCTCACATAGAGGAAGATTTCACGTTAAGATCCACAGTAGACAAGAGAGTAAATTACTCATGATCTCTGTGAAGATAGAGATGCTATCAACAGAAATGTATTGTGGTTGTTTATCTTAGCAATACCTGCTAAAACAACAGCGCCGGAGGATACGCGTATCCTATCATTCCGTCCTATAGATCAATAGAGCGTTAACAGTATTAGCTCAGAGATCTGGACAAGCCAACACATACGTCTGCAACTGATTAGCAAGCTGTGTCATAAATAAAACATCATTGGGCGCTCCCATAGATAGCAAATCTGATTGAATACTTGTTTGTTGAGAGTCCATTCTGACAGCAACAAGCGACCCGTAAGAGAACGGGAGTGCGATAAAACAATCAGACGACCCAGAATATGACGGATCAAAACTGAACTTGGTGTACTATAACCAACAGACGGATTCTTTCCATTAAATTGAATAACGGAAACGAAAGAGTGCCTCCCTGGTTCCGGAGATACGCCACTACTGTCGAATTAAAGGACAGGAATTTGGGCATGCGTTTCTGAATAATGTTCATGCAATGACATAAAGCAAGCCTAAAAAACATTATTCCGCGGAAGTTAGACTGATAGCTAAAAGACTGCGGAACCCAAAGACCCTGGCACTTCGAATCCGTAGGGATCAGTATATATCCCAATCTGTTTGACTGGCAACCGTCATAACAGCCACACTCGGGTCCGGCAACTGCGGCGGCACTCTCTGAGTCAACCACCGAATGTTTGCCCCAGTCTGAATCTCTTGTAACACTAGATAGACAAGAGAATGTATAAATCAAGCAATTCATGGATTGCCGGAAAGTTGCCGTCGAAGAGAAGCTCCTCCGAGAACGAAGCGACTCTGAGAGAGTTCTTAACCTACTATCCACGCGTGGATGTAGCTAGGGCTGCATCACGTCTAACCAACTCCAATCAGCCACTGAAGGGCGGAGTTATACGTGAACAAACTACTGCCCTCAAAAGAAATTACATTGAGAATAATATCCCGTAAATCTTTTCTTGAAGACGTAATGATAACGCCTCAGTAAGGCGGATTACGTATAATAAAGCGTCTAAGTTAAGTCTACTATACATAATGTCGTTCCCAACATTGAAATTGGAAAAGACATAAACGGCGAAAAAGAATATATGCAGTCTTTAATCACACCGTCTAGACGCATATGAACTCTCGGTATGCCCTGCTCTGCCAAAATAAACTATATGTAAAAAAGATAAAATGGCAGAAATGAGCCACGCGGACAAGAAACTAAACTATCATGCTTAGTAGCAGGCTTGTATATATATATAAATATATAGCGTCGAAAAATAAAACACATGTTGTAATGACAATATTGGACTGCTTCGGTAAGTCAGGGACAAAGTCCCTGTACCGATCGAAAAATCCGAGTCCAATGACGCTATAAGTCTCTTATCCAAGATCGCAGCAATGAAGTCCGAAAAATAATCACTGGAAGAAATGCCAGAAGATATGAAAGGCATCTTCCGATACTACTAAAGGGAAAACTCGAGATCTTTCGAATCCCTTTCGCCATCCTGTCGGACCCTATAAAGCGTTCGGTCGTCCGTAGCTTGATGCAACCGCGGACCGCACCGACCCAGCGCCGTCGGATAATTCCTGATTCGACCGAGAAACCGTCAATTGCTGGGATGCTGCGAAACAACTGTGCTAACTCGGATAGCACGTCCGTCACTGAGGCCTGAGGAGCAGCGGTCTTACGATGCATTGCCGCAGGAAGCTCCGAGATCGTTACCCCGTGCATACTTCCAATATGCGAGCGAACGGAGTGTATAGGCCTCGTGTCCCTTGGCTACCGGATGGCGCGACCTATTCGCTGTGGAATCACTGAATGCCGAAACTGATCGGATACTCGAGGTCACGTAGCCAATGTGCGGTCGTGTGCCCTGCTGTGAGGATGAGGAAGCATTAAAGACAGTCTCTCGGACTGTCAATATAACGGAGCGTCCCGAGCAACGGACATATGCTCCGAATGTAAAATATCTGAACCACAACATGCGGTCCCCTATGTTGTTGGCTTCCTCCGATCTGTCCTCAATCTGCCGTCACTGGGTGAGTACTAAAGTAATTAAAGTGCTCGCATCACCCAAATCTCCTTCCTAGACCGCAACGGACGAACCCGGCAGCCGAACCATTCGATGAATGTACGCTACACCGGGTGAGCTAGCGAATGTCACTCCGTAAGCGATAGACATATTCCATGAGCACTTATTGCCGCTAACTCCTCATTAACTATGACGACAGAGGCACACTTTTGAAAGACATCTCCATAACTCTTCGAACAAGAAACCAGAAATGCTTGGATAGCAAGCATAAAATAATATATATAGCGTCGTTCAATAATTCGAAAGTTTGTGTGACATTATTGGACTATGTCGGAACTGAGGGACGATGTCCCTGAACCGAACCAAAAAATTTCTAAGTCCACCGACGCTATCAGTTTCTTATCCGGCATCGCAGCATATGTTGTTCCGAAAGGGAAAGCTTGAAATCCACCGAATCCCTTTCGGTATCCCGTCGGACCGGATGAAACTTTCGGACGTCCGTACCCGCTTCCGCGAAGCGTCCTGACCCAGCATCGTCGGATAAAATATATGCGACAGATTCAGTTGATGCTGGGATGCTGCGATAAACCGTGCTATTAAGGAAAGCACATCCGTTCCCGAGGCCTGTGCAGTAGCGGACTTACGATGCATTGCCGCTGGAAGCTCCGTGTACGTTGACTCCCGCATACTTCCTATGCGAACGTCCGGAGTCTGCAGGCCTCGAGTCCCCGGCTACCGACCCAGCGCTGTCGGATAATTCTCGATCCGACACCATTTCTGTCGGCTGCTGGGATGCTGCGATAAGCTGTGCTATGTGCACAAGAATGTCCGGCGTCGAGACCTGCGGAGGCGCAGTCTATCGCTGCTTCGCCGAGGGCAGCTCCGCATCAGATGGCTCCCGCATACTTTTCCTATGCGAACGTCCGGAGTCCATCGGTCTCGAATCCCTGGCTGCCGGATGGTGTGACCTGGTCGCCGAAGAATCCTTGATCGGCGAAGCTGGTAATATATCGGCGGTCACGCAGCCAAGGTGCGGTCGTGTGCGCTGACGAGAAGAGGAAGCCTTAGCAGTCTCAGCGGACTGCCTATACAACGGAGCGTCCCGAGCGACGGACGTATGCTCCGCTAACGACACATTTGTACCACAACATCTGGGGCCAGATGTTGTTGAACGAGAGAGGGGCCTCTCTCGCTTGCCGTCCGGATGGACCGGAACGAGCTATGAACCGGACTAAAAGGCTTCCTCCGTTCTCCCTCCGATCTGCCGTCACTGGGTGTGCATTAAGTTAATTTTATAGTGCTCGCATCACCCCAAAATTCCTTCTAGACCGCAACGGACGAACCCGGCTGCCGAACCATTCGGTGAATGGACGCTACACCGGGCGAGCTAGCGGACGTCAAAGGCCGTCGAACCTACTAGGGTCCTCTTAGGCAATTGGCGTATTACATGAGCACTTTTCCGCTAGCCCTTCATTAATTGTGACGACGGAGGCACACTGTTGGAAGACATCACAGATACATCACCCTAATCTTGATCGTCTGAAATAGAAATTGATAAAGTAGAGTGACCCTGCGGGGAAAGGACCGGAGTGTCCAAATCCCCAACAACATACCGTGACATACGCTTCCCATATTGTCATCGAAATCATACGATACAGAACAGGAGTTAATGCGAGTACACTGACCACATATAGAATGATAATAAGGTCAGAGGAAGACTTCCTCTTAAAACAATTGATCAATATCCTTTCAATGTGAAAAGAAAACAAGTCCTGGTACTCGCACTAACCCCTGGCAATCAAAATACATAATAATAATATGATCCATTAATATAGAAAAAATAATTGAAATCAAAATATTTTGAAAAAATATGTTTTCAGAACAGCCCAAGTTTCTGAAAAGTAACGTTGAGCCCCAATGGATCCCAAGCCTAAGTTTGGACAAAAATTTTAAAAATATTTTAAACAATTTATTCAACACTTACGAACAATAATAATGTATCTAGTTATGATTAAAATAACATAAAGATATTATTATTTAGAAATCCCCCCCTCACACAGAGGGCTGCTGTAAATGTAAACAATGAGTGTAAAAACACTAAAATAAGACTCCAGGCACCCAGGCCCGAAATCAGTTACCAAAAATACACCATCTGATGCAAAACAGAGACTTCCAGGGAAGAAACTGCAGAACATCAGATGGTAGATGCAGAACACAACGCCTAACCACCCGTAGGTGAAGACGTAAACATGGGGAAAGAACAGAATTCATTCTGTTATTCAGCTAAAACTCCCAAGAAATTTTAGTAATAATAATTACAGAAACTATGCCAAAGCATGGGAGAATAGCAAGGGGGAACTTAAAGGACAGGGAGAGAGGAAAAACACTTGAAAAAACAGTGTAACTAAATAATCAGAATGACAACAAAATGGCTGCTGCCTTGAAAATAGGTAACTTAACATAATTTCATTAAAAAATTTTAAGTTACAGCCCTGATAATATTCTGTTACACATTCTTTTCCTCTCCTCCTTTTCTATCCTCCTTAGAATCACCATTTCACTAATATTTATGTGTCTGGCATCATTAAAACTGAGATTTAAAAGCACAAAGATCAGTCAGATGTTAACTGATGAAGGGCCAAACTTAGAATGATAAATGGCGCCAATTTCGGAACGTCCTTGACACTGCGCATGCGCAGTAGGGGCGAAGTGTGGAGGGCCTTTCAGGACATGTTTTCTTTAGTTTTAGATGCAAATTTTGGGGATTGGAGGGCAAAATTTGTGTTTGGCCCTATATTTTAAGAGTTAGCACCAGCTATGTCTGGGTCATTGGTACAGTATAAAAATACTGATTTTCCAATGATAAAAGTGGTTCCACTGGAACTACCTGGGGCCAAATCAAAATTCCGAAACCTTCATGCACATCTACAGATGTTACCTGAACACCTTAGCATAGTTTTAACGTTTCGAATTAAATACCCAAGGAGCCTTTCGATGAAAACTGATTTTCTAACCATAAAAGTGGTTCCACTGGAACCACCGTGGGCAAAATAAAAATTCCAAAACCTTCATGCACATCTAGAGATGTTACCTGAACACATTAGCATAGTTTAAATGTTTTGAATTGAATACCATAGGAGCCTTTCGATGAAAGTTAAAAAATTTATAGTAATTTATATATTTTTTATACTTACCAATGACCCAGACTTAGCTGGTGCTAACTCCAACAAAACCAGGGCCAAACACAAATTTTGCCCCCCAATCCCCAAAATTTGCATCCAAAACAAAAAGAAATCATGTCCTAAAGGACCTCCATACTACGCCTCTACTGCGCATGCGCAGTGACGCAGTCGTCCCGAAATTGGCGCCAATTATCATTCTTACTGGCAGTGCCTGGTCAGCGCTATGTACTCAGCGGGGAGGCAAGAGTTCCCAACTCCAGGGAGGGCCATCGCCGTCTGGGTCATTGGTAAGTATAAAAAATATATAAATTACTATAAATTTTTTAACATTTTTATACTGTACCAATGACCCAGACTTAGCTGAATAGTAAACAGGCTGGAGGGCCTAGGACATAGAGGAAAATCCAATAAGCTCAACTATATAGTAAAGAGGTAACCCCTTAAGGAGAGAAGGAGTATTAGGCTTTACATGTATCTTTCTTATTTAATATTAAATTAGAAAGATACACTACCCTTAATAATTGAGCACAATAACATTCATGTTCTCTATTAACATCCAGTATAACCCTTATACTAATTATTTTTAAAGCAAGCCAATAAATAAAGTAGTCCAGAGAATTGAGACTCTTTATAATCATTTAAAAGTGTCCGAGTATTGTATATTAAAGCCCGTTTGACACTTGACATATACAAATGCTTCACACCGAGCTACACTTTAAAAATAAGACATGAATGAATTTAAACATTAATATTACACTTTAAAACCATCCCGGAAGCGACTCAGAAATACTGACTTGGAGGAGGCATTCCCTTGCTTTTCACTATAAAGCAGGTGACCTAAGGGAACACCTGCCCCCCCCCCCCCCCCCCCCCCCCCTTCCCCTTGCCCTGGGTCAAATAGCCCAGAGCGAAGAGGGCAGCCGGACGGAGTCATTGCCGCAACAGAAAGCCTGCATAACTATAGTTGCAACTGTTTAGTGGACGACATTCTGAGCAACAGATAACGGACCTAAACAATGCAGGTCTCCAGAAATGGACTCAATATTTCTGAGATAAAAATTCGTAAATGTGGATGGCTGAGACCAATAAGCAGCCTTCATTAAATCTGTAATAGCAACACTATTAGCATAAGCCCAGGAAGTAGAAAGAGCTCTTACTTCATGAGCAGAAATCTTAAGCACAGACTGCTGAGAAGAAGATAAATCTTCATAAGCAGTACGGATAGTTAACTGAATCCATCTAGCAATAGAATGGACTGAAATGTCCTTTCTATTAGGCATCAAAGACAGAAAGAAACGTTTCCGTCCCTTTCTGATAAACTGAGATCTCTGTTTATAGATACGTAGTGCTCTAACAGGACAGAGTAAAGGCCTACGCCCGTCTGAAGACGGAAGAGCCTTAATAACAATAGGTTCCGGATATTTATTAGGAGCCTGATTCTTAGCTAAAAAACCCACATTAGTAGTGACGGTGATAGTGTTCCCAACACTACGATAATGAGAATCATCCACCGATAGTGCATGAAGCTCACTGACTCTTCTGGCAGAAGAGAAAGCTAAGAGAAAAGCTGTCTTATAAGATAAGAATTTGAAATCTACTGTCCCAAGAGGTTCAAATGGCTTTTCCTTCAATTTAAGGAGAACCCAAGCTAAATTCCACTTAGGAATTAATCTAAGAGTTCTGGGTCTATTTATCGAAAAGTTTCTAACCAACTTCGATAAAGAGACATTAGATCCAATTTGTAAACTATCATGATGTGCATAGGTATCAGATAACATAGATCTATAACCCTTTATAGTAACAGGCTGCAGTTTGATTTCGTCAAACAAGTATACTAGAAAGTTTGCAATGTCTGGTATAGAGGGATCAAATATATCTACAGAATGATCCCTACACCAACGACGAAAAACCTTCCACTTAGCCGCATAGTTTAGCGAAGAGGAGGTCCTCCTACAGTTAGAAATCGCGTCCACTGCTCGTCCTGTAAAGTGCTTGCCATGCAAGAAGGACCGCACAATGGAAAAACGTGTGAAGGTTGAGACCTTGCGGGTTGTGATGGAGTTGGCGCGATTTCCCCTGCGAAAGAAGATCCTCTCGTGGAGGAAGCTTCCGCGGTAGGTCCCACAACAGACACCTGAGTAGATTTATCCACGGTCTCTGTGGCGACAGAGATGCTACCAACAGAATCTTGCATTGAGATTGTTTTATCTTTAGCAATACTTGTTGAATTAACGGCGCTGGAGGATACGCATATCCTATCATTCCGTCCCAAGGGATCGACAGAGCGTCTACTGCAAATGCTCTTGGATCCGGACACGGAGACACATACGTCTGCAACTGATTGTTGAGATGTGTCGCAAATAAGTCTATCATTGGCCGTTCCCATTGGTAGCAAATCTGATTGAATACTTGTTTGTTGAGAGTCCACTCCGACGGCAACAAGCGACCCTTTCGTGAAAGGGAGTCTGCTAGCACATTCAGACGACCCGGTATGTGACGGACCGAAAGAAGAACGTGATGTTCTAACGCAAACAGAAGGATTCTTTCCGTTAGATTGAACAACGGAACTGAATGAGTGCCTCCCTGATTCCGTATATACGCCACTACTGTCGTATTGACGGATAGGATTTGGAGATGAGCATCGTGAATAATGTCCATCCAGTGACGTAACGCAAGCCAAATTGACATCATTTCCTTGATGTTTATGTGCTTGCACAGGAATTGCGGATCACAAAGACCCTGGCATCTCGAATCCGTTGGGATTAATGATGCACCCCAACCTGTTTGACTGGCATCTGTCATAACGGTAAAACTCGGATCCGGCAACTGCAGCGGAACTCCTTGAGTTAACCACTGAATGTTTGCCCAAGTCTGAATCTCTTGTTTCACTTGATCTGACAAGAGAACGTCTACATCGAGCGAATGAATTTTCACACTCCAATTCTGAGTCAGGAAAATTTGAAGAGGACGTGTGCGTAGCCGCCCCATCGGAATGAGATCCGCGGCGGCTCCGCACAGACCTATCAGTCTCATAAATTCTCTCGCCGTGACTTTGTCTGCGTGCAGACAATAGCGAGCGTAACAACTGACTAATTTCGCTCTGGTTAACAGCAGACGAACGAGATTGTTGTGCGTCTCGAAGCTCATTCCCAGATGAGTGAATGACTTCGACGGCACCAGATCCGACTTCTCCTCGTTTACTATAAAACCGAGACGTCGGAGCAATAGAAGAAGATTCTGAACATCGTTCTGAAGCGTTAACTCGTTGCCGTACCTCTGAAGAATGTCGTCCAGGTAGGCCGACGTTACCGCAGACGAATGAGCTCGGAAGTAGATCATTACCGAGTTCATTACCCGAGTGAAAGCCCAGGGTGCTAGATTCAATCCAAAGCACATCGCCCGGAATTGATACAGCACTCCTAGGACTGCAAAGCGTAGATACTTTCGGAATGTCGGATGTACCATGACGTGAAAGTACGCATCTTTGAGATCGATGCTCGTTGCATAATCGTTCACCCGAATACTCGCTCTGACCGATCGAATCGTCTCCATATAAAACTTCGGAGCGACGATCAGCTTGTTTATCCAGCTCAAATCTATGACTGGACGGAACGAGCCGTCTGGTTTCGGAACCAGAAACAGATGGCTGTAGAATCCCAGAGATTCCTGGTTTTCTACGACCTCTACCGGGTTCTTCATTAAAAGAGACTGCACCTCTGATAACAGAGCGTCTCTTTTCTGTGGATTTGACGGAAGATGAGTCCACTTTGGACTTCGAGTTAATGGAGGCTTTCGTTTGAAGGATATCTTTAGACCTTCCGAAGTCACTCCTCTCACCCAAGGGTCGTCCGTAATCGACGCCCACTCTTGTGAAAAACTCGACAACCTTCCGCCAACCGGAACGCGATAGAGGTTTAAGCCATCACCTCCTGGACCTGCGAGGCCTGCGGTAGGAGAAACCACGTCTTCCACGACCCGCACCTCGCCTCGTCGACCTCGGGGTGTCCGACCGATTGTCCCGGCCTGAAGGACGTCCCGAACGAGAGTCGCTATCCTGACGGTCTCTCGAATAAGACCAAGAGGACGCACCGGAACCTCTATAGGAACCTCTCTTGGGCGCATTAGACCCAGAAGTGCCTGTCTTATTCGTGTCTGCTGTATCCGACTTTTTAGGAGCCGATCTGAACAACAGAGAATCATTAGCTTTCTTTTTAATTTTATCATAAATAGCGGAAAGCTTGCCGTCAAAGAGAAGTTCTCCTGAGACCGAAGCGACTCTAAGAGAGTTCTTCACCTTAGAATCCACTAGTGTGGATGTAGCTAGGGCTGCGTCACGTCTAACCAACACCAGATTTGCCACTGAAAGGGCGGAGTTACACGTGGAATAAGCTACTGCCCTTGAAAGAAGTCTTAAAGAGGATTGTATATCCTGAAACTCTTCCCCTTGAAGGCGCAGTGATAACGCCTTAGTAAGGTGATCTGCGTAAGATAAGGCATCTAAATTGGCTCTGTTAAATGCAATAGCTGTTTCCAACACCGCGGTTGGAATAGAAGCTGACGACGGTAATGATAGCTCTAAGTCTTCCGCCTCGTCGTCCATACGCAGAGGAACTCTCGGTATACCCTGTCCTGCCGTATCGAATTTATTCCTTGCATTAATGAAAGGCAGGTTGAGAGTATTAGCGGACAAGAAACCTGCTTTCCCCGTCCTGGAAGCAAGTTTAAATATAGCGTCGTTCAATAATTCAAATGTTCTAGCAACATTATTGGACTGCGACGGAAACTCGGGAGCGATGTCCCTGAACCGCTCAAAAAATTCAGAGTCCAATGACGCTATAATTCTCTTGTCCGGAAGCGCAGCAGTCTGGCCCGACGGAACAACTTGAGGGAGAAAGTGCCGGATGAAGTCCACGGCAGCTTTATGTTGTTCCGAAAGGGATAGCTCCAAGTCATCCGTATCCCTTTCACCATCCGGTCGGACCTCACGATGTTCCCGGTCGTCCGCCCCCGATGCTTCGGCGGAGCGTACCGACCCAGCGCCGTCGGATAATTCTCGATCCGACACCGTTTCTGTCGGCTGCTGGGATGCTGCGATAAGCTGTGCTATCTGCACAAGAATGTCCGACGTCGAGACCTGCGGAGGCGCAGTCTTTCGCTGCTTCGCCGAGGGCAGCTCCGCATCAGATGGCTCCCGCATACTTTTCCTATGCGAACGTCCGGAGTCCATCGGTCTCGAATCCCTGGCTGCCGGATGGTGTGACCTGGTCGCCGAAGAATCCTTCATCGGCGAAGCTGGTAATATATCGGCGGTCACGCAGCCAAGGTGCGGTCGTGTGCGCTGACGAGAAGAGGAAGCCTTAACAGTCTCTGCGGACTGCTTATACAACGGAGCATCCCGAGCGACGGACGTATGCTCCGCTAAAGACACATTTTGTACCACAACATCTGGTCCCAGATGTTGTTGTACGAGAGAGGGACCTCTCTCGCTCGCGGCCCGGCTGGACCTGGACGAGCTAGGAACCGGACTAAAAGGCTTCCTCCGTTCTCGCTTACTATCCGCCGTCACTGGGTGTGCATCTATTATGTTTATAGTGCTTGCATCACCCAAAATTTCCTCTTGGACCGCATCGGACGAACCCGGCTGCCGAACCATTCGGTGAATGGACGCTACACCGGGCGAGCTAGCGGACGACATTTGTCTAATCTCCATGAGCACTTTTGCCGCTAGCTCTGAATTCATTTGTGACGACGGACGCACACTTGAAGAAGATACCATGGAAACATCACCCTGTTCTGGTTCCTCTGAAATAGAAACTGAGAAAGTAGAGTGACCTTGTGGAGAAAGAGCCGGCATCGCTCTTTCTCCAGAAACAACATATCGTGACACACGTTTCCAATGTTTCTCATCCCAATGTTCACATATAGGACAGGGATTAATGCGAGAACACTGACTACAATTAATACAATGATCATGAAAGTCAGAGGAAGATTTCTTCCTATTACAATTTGAACAACGTCCCTTCATTGTGAAAGAACAACAATAAGTCCTAGTTACTCGCAAAAACCCCTGACACAAAGATACATAATAACATGATCCATTAATAAATGAAAAAACAATTGCAAAACAAAATAATTTTGAAAAAATATTTTTTCAGAGAAGCCCAAGTTGCTGAAAAGTAACGTTGAGCCCCGATGGATCCGATGGCAAAGTGTGGTCAAAAATTTTAAATTTATATAAAATAATTAATGAGACACTTTCGGATAATATAAATGTATCTTATAATGAGATAAACTACCACAAAGGCAAACAGCCCCCCTCAAAAAAGGCTGTTGCCAATGAAAACAAACAGTGTAAACACACTAGAAAACATGACTCCAGGCACTGAAAAAACTGGCCCGGAATCAGTCATCAATTACACTCTATCTGATGCAAAACAGAGACTCCCAGGGGAGAATCTGTAGAACATCAGATGGAAGATGCAGAACACAAACGTTATACACCCATGGGTGAAAACGTAACTATGGGGAAAATAACAGAAAACATTCTGTAACCAAGCAACTCTCCCAGGAAATTTTAGAAATGAAATTTCTCAAAAATATGCCAAAAGCATGGGAGAGTTGCCAGGGGGGACTTTAGAAGGCTAGGGGAGAGGAAACACTGAATAAGCAGTGCAACAATTAGCAAGAATGACAACAAGAGGCCCATGCCTCGAAAATAGGCAACTTAACATAATTTCATCAAAAAATTTTAAGTACAGCCCTGATTATTTTTTGCCACTTCTTTTTCCTCTCCTCCTTCTATCCTCCTTAGAATCACATTTTCTCCAAAAATTACGTGTCTGGCATCCTTTAAACTGAGATTTACAAGCACAAAGATCAGTGAGATGTTGACTGATGAAGGGCCAAACAGAGAATGATAATTGGCGCCAATTTCGGGACGACTGCGTCACTGCGCATGCGCAGTAGAGGCGTAGTATGGAGGTCCTTTAGGACATGATTTCTTTTTGTTTTGGATGCAAATTTTGGGGATTGGGGGGCAAAATTTGTGTTTGGCCCTGGTTTTGTTGGAGTTAGCACCAGCTAAGTCTGGGTCATTGGTACAGTATAAAAATACTGATTTTCTAATGATAAAAGTGGTTCCACTGGAACCACCGGGGGCCGAATCAAAATTCCGAAACCTTCATGCACATCTAGAGATGTTACCTGAACACATTAGCATACTTTAAACGTTTCGAATTAAATACCCTAGGAGCCTTTCAATGAAATCTGATTTTCTAACGATAAAAGTGGTTTCACTGGAACCACAGGGGGCAAAATCAAAATTCCGAAACCTTCAGGCACATCTAGAGATGTTACCTGAACACAGCAGTATAGTTTAAACGTTTCGAATTGAATACCCTAGGAGCCTTTCGATGAAAACTGATTTTCTAACCATAAAAGTGGTTCCACTGGAACCACCGGGGGCAAAATCAAAATTCCGAAACCTTCATGCACATCTAGAGATGTTACCTGAACACATTAGCATAGTTTAAACATTTTGAATTAAATACCCTAGGACCCTTTCGATGAAAACTGATTTTCTAACGATAAAAGTGGTTCCACTGGAACCACCGGGAGCAAAATCAAAATTCCGAAACCTTCATGTACATCTAGAGATGTTACCTGAACACATTAGCACAGTTTAAACGTTTTGAATTGAATACCCTAGGAGCCTTTCAATGAAAACTGATTTTCTAACTATAAAAGTGGATCCACTGGAACCACCGGGGGCAAAATCAAAGTTCCGAAACCTTCATACACATCTCGAGATGTTACCTGAACACATTAGCATAGTTTAAACGTTTCGAATTAAATACCCTAGGAGCCTTTTGATGAAAACTTATTTTCTAATGATAAAAGTGGTTCCACTGGCACCACCGGGGGCCGAATTAAAATTCTGAAACCTTCATGCACATCTCAAGTTGCTACCTGAACACATTAGCATAGATTAAGCATTTCAAATTAAATATCCCAGGAGCCTGTCGATGAAAACTGATATTCTAACGATAAAAGTGGTTCCACTGGAACCACCGGGGGCAAAATCAAAGTTCCAAAACCTTCATGCACATCTAGAGATGTTACCTGAACACATTAGTATAGTTTGAGCATTTCGAATTAAATACCCTAGGAGCCTTTTGGTGAAAATTGATTTTCTAACGATAAAAGTGGTTCCACTGGAACCACCGGGGGCAAAATCAAAATTCCGAAATCTTCATGCACATCTAGAGATGTTACCTGAACACATTAGCATAGTTTAAACGTTTCGAATTGAATACCCTAGGAGCCTTTCGATGAAAACTGATTTACTAACAATAAAAGTGGTTCCACTGGAACCACCAGGGGAAAAATCAAAATTCCGAAACCTTCATACACATCTAGAGATGTTACCTGAACACATTAGCATAGTTAAAACATTTCGAATTAAATACCCTAGGAGCCTTTCGATGAAAACTGATTTTCTAACAATAAAAGTGGTTCCACTGGAACCACCGGGGACAAAATCAAAATTCTGAAACCTTCATGCACATCTAGAGATGTTACCTGAACACATTAGCATAGTTTAAACGTTTCGAATTGAATACCCTGGGAACCTTTCGATGAAAGTTAAAAAATTTATAGTAATTTATATATTTTTTATACTTACCAATGACCCAGACATAGCTGGTGCTAACTCTTAAAATATAGGGCCAAACACAAATTTTGCCCCCCAATCCCCAAAATTTGCATCTAAAACTAAAGAAAACATGTCCTGAAAGGCCCTCCACACCTCGCCCCCACTGCGCATGCGCAGTGTCCAGGACGTTCCGAAATTGGCGCCATTTATCATTCTAATAACCAGTGCCTGGTAAGCGCTATGTACTCAGCGGGGAGGCAAGAGTTCCCAACTCCTGGGAGGGCCATCCCCGTCTGGGTCATTGGTAAGTATAAAAAATATATAAATTACTATAAATTTTTTAACATTTTTATACTGTACCAATGACCCAGACATAGCTGAATAGTAAAAAGGCTGGAGGGCCAAGGACATAGAGCAAAATGGAATACGCTCAATAAAATAAAATAGAGTCATCCCCTGTAGGGAAAAGAAGTAATAGGCCTTACATGTATCTTTCTTATTTATGATAAATTAGAAAGATACAACACCTTCCAAAAATTGAGCTTCATACATCCATGTACTCTATTAATATCCAATAATCCTTATACTAATAATTTTTAAAGTAAGCCAATAATAAAGTAAGTCTAGAGAATAGAGACTCTTATACTGCTAAAAGTGTGTGAGAATTGCATAATCATGTCCGTTGACATATGCAATATTCAAAAGCTATACTTTAAAAACTAAGACTTGAATGAATTTTATAAACTTAAACTTCTCACTAAACAACCATCCCAATAACAGCTCAGAATTACTAACTCCGGAGGAGGTATCCCCTTGTTTTCATAGTAAAAACAGGTGACCCAAGGGAACACCCTCCCCCCCCCTTTTTCTTGCCCTGGGTCAAATAGCCCAGAGCGAAGAGGGCAGCCGAACGGAGACACTGCCGAAACAGACAGCCTACCTAGCTATAGTAGCAACTGTTAAGTGAATGACATTCTGAGCAGTAGATAATAGACCTAACAATAGAGGCCTCCAGAAATGGACTCGATATTTCTGAGATAAAATTCATGAATGGATGGCTGAGCGCAATGAGCAGCCTTCAAAAATCTATAATAGCAACACTATTAATGTAAGCCCAAGAAGTAGAAGAACTCTTACTTCAAGAGCCGAAATCTTAAGCACAACTGCTAAGCCAATGATATACCATAAGCAGTACGCTAGTTAATAGAATCGATTAACAATAAAATGGAGCGTAACGTCCTTCTACTAGACATCAAAGACAGAAGAAGCTTACGCCCTTGTAATAAACAGATATCTGTTTATAAATACATAAACTGTACCCGGAAAGAGTAAAGGCCTATGCCCATACGAAGACGGAAGGACCTTAAAATAATAGGTTCCGGATAATAGGAGCCTAACTCTTATGCAACAATCCAACCTAAATAGTAACGGAAGTATTGATTCCGAAACTATGAAAGTGAAAATCATCCATCGATAGTGCATGAAACTCACTGACTCTACAGTAAAAGAGAAACCAACAGAATTACTGTCTAAAAGGTCAGAATTTGAAAACTACTGTTTCCAGAGGCTCAAATGATTACTTAGCTAAATAAGAACCGAAGTTAAAATCCGTATAGGAATTTAATCTAAAGATTCTAAGTCTATTTAACAAAAAGTTACTAACTGACTTAGATAAAGAGACAAAAGACTCAATTGTAAACTATCGTAGAGTGCATAGGTATGAGGTAACATAAACCTATAACCTAAATAACAACAGGCTGCAGTAGATCTTGTGAAACAAGTATACTAAAAACTAGCAATGCGTAGTATGGAGGGATCAACCATATGAACATAATGATCCCTACACCACGACGGAAGAGCCTCCACTTTAGTCGCATAGAATAGCGAAGAAGAGGATCTCCTATAGTAAGAAATCGCGTCCAAAGCTCGTCCAGTACAGTGCTTACAATGCAATACGGACCACACAACGGAATACATGAAGGTTGCGACCTTGCTGGTTGTGATAAAGATGACACGATTTACCCAGTGAAAAAAGATCCTCACATAGAGGAAGATTTCACGTTAAGATCCACAGTAGACAAGAGAGTAAATTACTCATGATCTCTGTGAAGATAGAGATGCTATCAACAGAAATGTATTGTGGTTGTTTATCTTAGCAATACCTGCTAAAACAACAGCGCCGGAGGATACGCGTATCCTATCATTGCGTCCTATAGATCAATAGAGCGTTAACAGTATTAGCTCAGAGATCTGGACAAGCCAACACATACGTCTGCAATTGATTAGCAAGCTGTGTCATAATAAAACATCATTGGGCGCTCCCATAGATAGCAAATCTGATTAAATACTTGTTTGTTGAGAGTCCATTCTGACAGCAACAAGCGACCCGTAAGAGAACGGGAGTGCGATAAAACAATCAGACGACCCCGAATATGACGGACCAAAACTGAACTTGGTGTACTATAACCAACAGACGGATTCTTTCCATTAAATTGAATAACGGAAACGAAAGAGTGCCTCCCTGGTTCCGGAGATACGCCACTACTGTCGAATTAAAGGACAGGAATTTGGGCATGCATTTCTGAATAATGTTCATGCAATGACATAAAGCAAGCCTAAAAAACATTATTCCGCGGAAGTTAAACTGATAGCTAAAAGACTGCGGAACCCAAAGACCCTGGCACTTCGAATCCGTAGGGATCAGTATATATCCCAATCTGTTTGACTGGCAACCGTCATAACAGCCACACTAGGGTCCGGCAACTGCGGCGGCACTCTCTGAGTCAACCACCGAATGTTTGCCCCAGTCTGAATCTCTTGTAACAGTAGATAGACAAGAGAATGTATAAACCAAGCAATTCATGGATTGCCGGAAAGTTGCCGTCGAAGAGAAGCTCCTCCGAGAACGAAGCGACTCTGAGAGAGTTCTTAACCTACTATCCACGCGTGGATGTAGCTAGGGCTGCATCACGTCTAAACACTCCAATCAGCCACTGAAGGGCGGAGTTATACGTGAACAAAATACTGCCCTCAAAAGAAATTACATTGAGAATAATATCCCGTAAATCTTTTCTTGAAGACGTAATGATAACGCCTCAGTAAGGCGGATTACGTATAATAAAGCGTCTAAGTTAAGTCTACTATACATAATGTCGTTCCCAATATTGAAATTGGAAAAGACATAAACGGCGAAAAAGAATATATGCAGTCTTTAATCACACCGTCTAGACGCATATGAACTCTCGGTTTGCCCTGCTCTGCCAAAATAAACTATATGTAAAAAAGATAAAATGGCAGAAATGAGCCACGCGGACAAGAAACTAAACTATCATGCTTAGTAGCAGGCTTGTATATATATATATAATATATAGCGTCGAAAAATAAAACACATGTTGTAATGACAATATTGGACTGCGTCGGTAAGTCAGGGACAAAGTCCCTGTACCGATCGAAAAATCCGAGTCCAATGACGCTATAAGTCTCTTATCCAAGATCGCAGCAATGAAGTCCGAAAAATAATCACTGGAAGAAATGCCAGAAGATATGAAAGGCATCTTCCGATACTACTAAAGGGAAAACTCGAAATCTTTCGAATCCCTTTCGCCATCCTGTCGGACCCTATAAAGCGTTCGGTCGTCCGTAGCTTGATGCAACCGCGGACCGCACCGACCCAGCGCCGTCGGATAATTCCTGATTCGACCGAGAAACCGTCAATTGCTGGGATGCTGCGAAACAACTGTGCTAACTCGGATAGCACGTCCGTCACCGAGGCCTGAGGAGCAGCGGTCTTACGATGCATTGCCGCAGGAAGCTCCGAGATCGTTACCCCGTGCATACTTCCAATATGCGAGCGAACGGAGTGTATAGGCCTCGTGTCCCTTGGCTACCGGATGGCGCGACCTATTCGCTGTGGAATCACTGAATGCCGAAACTGATCGGATACTCGAGGTCACGTAGCCAATGTGCGGTCGTGTGCCCTGCTGTGAGGATGAGGAAGCATTAAAGACAGTCTCTCGGACTGTCAATATAACGGAGCGTCCCGAGCAACGGACATATGCTCCGAATGTAAAATATCTGAACCACAACATGCGGTCCCCTATGTTGTTGGCTTCCTCCGATCTGTCCTCAATCTGCCGTCACTGGGTGAGTACTAAAGTAATTAAAGTGCTCGCATCACCCAAATCTCCTTCCTAGACCGCAACGGACGAACCCGGCAGCCGAACCATTCGATGAATGTATGCTACACCGGGTGAGCTAGCGAATGTCATTCCGTAAGCGATAGACATATTCCATGAGCACTTATTGCCGCTAACTCTTCATTAACTATGACGACAGAGGCACACTTTTGAAAGACATCTCCATAACTCTTCGAACAAGAAACCAGAAATGCTTGGATAGCAAGCATAAAATAATAATATATATAGCGTCGTTCAATAATTCGAAAGTTTGTGTGACATTATTGGATTATGTCGGAACTGAGGGACGATGTCCCTGAACCGAACCAAAAATTTCTAAGTCCACCGACGCTATCAGTTTCTTATCCGGCATCGCAGCATATGTTGTTCCGAAAGGGAAAGCTTGAAATCCACCGAATCCCTTTCGGTATCCCGTCGGACCGGATGAAACTTTCGGACGTCCGTACCCGCTTCCGCGGAGCGTCCCGACCCAGCATCGTCGGATAAAATATATGCGACAGATTCAGTTGATGCTGGGATGCTGCGATAAACTGTGCTATTAAGGAAAGCACGTCCGTTCCCGAGGCCTGTGCCGTAGCGGACTTACGATGCATTGCCGCTGGAAGCTCCGTGTACGTTGACTCCCGCACACTTCCTATGCGAACGTCCGGAGTCTGCAGGCCTCGAGTCCCCGGCTACCGACCCAGCGCTGTCGGATAATTCTCGATCCGACACCGTTTCTGTCGGCTGCTGGGATGCTGCGATAAGCTGTGCTATGTGCACAAGAATGTCCGGCGTCGAGACCTGCGGAGGCGCAGTCTATCGGTGCTTCGCCGAGGGCAGCTCCGCATCAGATGGCTCCCGCATACTTCCTATGCGAACGTCCGGAGTCCATCGGTCTCGAATCCCTGGCTGCCGGATGGTGTGACCTGGTCGCCGAAGAATCCTTGATCGGCGAAGCTGGTAATATATCGGCGGTCACGCAGCCAAGGTGCGGTCGTGTGCGCTGATGAGAAGAGGAAGCCTTAGCAGTCTCAGCGGACTGCCTATACAACGGAGCGTCCCGAGCGACGGACGTATGCTCCGCTAACAACACATTTGTACCACAACATCTGGGGCCAGATGTTGTTGAACGAGAGAGGGGCCTCTCTCGCTTGCCGTCCGGATGGACCGGAACGAGCTATGAACCGGACTAAAAGGCTTCCTCCGTTCTCCCTCCGATCCGCCGTCACTGGGTGTGCATTAAGTTAATTTTATAGTGCTCGCATCACCCCAAAATTCCTTCTAGACCGCAACGGACGAACCCGGCTGCCGAACCATTCGGTGAATGGACGCTACACCGGGCGAGCTAGCGGACGTCAAAGGCCGTCGAACCTACTAGGGTCCTCTTAGGCAATTGGCGTATTACATGAGCACTTTTCCGCTAGCCCTTCATTAATTGTGACGACGGAGGCACACTGTTGGAAGACATCACAGATACATCACCCTAATCTTGATCGTCTGAAATAGAAATTGATAAAGTAGAGTGACCCTGCGGGGAAAGGACCGGAGTGTCCAAATCCCCAACAACATACCGTGACATACGCTTCCCATATTGTCATCGAAATCATACGATACAGAACAGGAGTTAATGCGAGTACACTGACCACATATAGAATGATAATAAGGTCAGAGGAAGACTTCCTCCTAAAACAATTGATCAATATCCTTTCAATGAGAAAAGAAAACAAGTCCTGGTACTCGCACTAACCCCTGGCAATCAAATACATAATAATAATATGATCCATTAATATAGAAAAAATAATTGAAATCAAAATATTTTGAAAAAATATTTTTTCAGAACAGCCCAAGTTTCTGAAAAGTAACGTTGAGCCCCAATGGATCCCAAGCCTAAGTGTGGACAAAAATTTTAAAAATATTTTAAACAATTTATTCAACACTTACGAACAATAATAATGTATCTAGTTATGATTAAAATAACATAAAGATATTATTATTTAGAAATCCCCCCCTCACACAGAGGGCTGTTGTAAATGTAAACAATGAGTGTAAAAACACTAAAATAAGACTCCAGGCACCCAGGCCCGAAATCAGTTACCAAAAATACACCATCTGATGCAAAACAGAGACTTCCAGGGAAGAAACTGCAGAACATCAGATGGTAGATGCAGAACACAACGCCTAACCACCCGTAGGTGAAGACGTAAACATGGGGAAAGAACAGAATTCATTCTGTTATTAAGCTAAAACTCCCAAGAAATTTTAGTAATAATAATTACAGAAACTATGCCAAAAGCATGGGAGAATAGCAAGGGGGAACTTAAAGGACAGGGAGAGAGGAAAAACACTTGAAAAAACAGTGTAACTAAATAATCAGAATGACAACAAAATGGCTGCTGCCTTGAAAATAGGTAACTTAACATAATTTCATTAAAAAATTTTAAGTTACAGCCCTGATAATATTCTGTCACACATTCTTTTCCTCTCCTCCTTTTCTATCCTCCTTAGAATCACCATTTCACTAATATTTATGTGTCTGGCATCATTTAAACTGAGATTTAAAAGCACAAAGATCAGTCAGATGTTAACTGATGAAGGGCCAAACTTAGAATGATAAATGGCGCCAATTTCGGAACGTCCTGGACACTGCGCATGCGCAGTGGGGGCGAGGTGTGGAGGGCCTTTCAGGACATGTTTTCTTTAGTTTTAGATGCAAATTTTGGGGATTGGGGGGCAAAATTTGTGTTTGGCCCTATATTTTAAGAGTTAGCACCAGCTATGTCTGGGTCATTGGTACAGTATAAAAATACTGATTTTCTAACGATTAAAGTGGTTCCACTGGAACCACCCGCGGCCGAATCAAAATTCCCAAACCTTCATGCACATCTAGAGTTGCTACCTGAACACATTAGCATAGTTTAAACATTTCGAATTAAATACCCTAGGAGCCTTTCGATGAAAACTGATTTTCTAACGATAAAAGTGGTTCCACTGGAACCACCGAGGGCAAAATCAAAATTCCGAAACCTTCATGCACATCTAGAGATGTTACCTGAACACATTAGCATAGTTTAAGCGTTTCGAATTAAATACCCTAGGAGCCTTTCGATGAAAACTGATTTTCTAACCATAAAAGTGGTTCCACTGGAACCACCGGGGGCAAAATCAAAATTCCAAAACCTTCATGCACATCTAGAGATGTTACCTGAACACATTAGCATAGTTTTTACGTTTCAAATTGAATACCCTAGGAGCCTTTCAGGGTGTGACGTACTGGCGGACAAATGGACGGACGGAGATCACGACAATATCCCGCATTTTTGAAAATGCGGGGATAATAACAGAATGGAATGAGTGCCTCCCTGGTTCCGAATGTACGCTACTACTGTCGAATTGTCGGACAGAATTTGAACATGCGAATTCTGAAGAATGTTCATTCATTGACGTAGCGCAAGCCATATTGACATCATCTCTTGATGTTTATGTACTTGTTAGGAACTGCGGATCTGAAAAGACCCTGGCACCTCGAATCCGTAGGGCTCAGAGTTGCACCCCGACCTGTTTGACTCGTATCCGTCATTATCGTAACACTTGGATCCGGCAGTTGCAGTGGTACTCCTTGAGTTAACCACTGAATATCTGCCCAAGTCTGAATCTCTTGTTTCACTTGATTCGACAAGACGATGTTCGATTCGAGGGAATGAGTCTTCACACTCCAATTCTGAGATAAAATATATGTGGAGTGGACGAGTGCGTAGCCGCTCCATCGGAATAAGATCCGCAGCTGGTCCGCACAAACGTGTCAGTCTCATGAATTCTCTCACTGTTACTACATCTGAGTGAAGACAAAAGCGAGAGTAACAACTGACTAATATCGCTCTGGTTAACGGCAGACAAACAAGATTGTTGTGCGTCTCTAAGCTCATTCCCACGTGGGTGAATGATTAGGACGGCACTAGATCCGACTTCTTTTCGTTTACTATGAAACCGAGATGTCGGAGCAATTGAAGCAGACTCTGAACATCGTTCTGAAGCGTTAACTTGCTGCCGTAACCCTGAAGAATGTCGTCCAAGTAGACCGACGTTAGCACAGACAAATGAGCTCGGAAATGAGTCATTACCGAGATCATTATTCGAGTGAAGGCCCAGGGCGCTAGGTCCAGACCAGAGCATCAATCATTGCTCAGAACTGAAAACAACTCCTGGGACAGCGAAGCAAAGGTACTTTCTAAACGTCAGATGTACCATGACGTAAAGATCTATGCTCACAGCATAATCGTTCACTCGAGTGCTCGCTCTGACCGATCGGATGGTCTCCATATAAAAATTTGGAGCCACAATCAGTTTGTTTATCCAGCTCAGATCTATAACTGGACGAAACGAGCCATCTGATCTTGGAACCAGGAACAGGTGACTGCAGAAAAGTTAAAAAATTTATAGTAATTTCTATATTTTTTATACTTACCAATGACCCAGACATAGCTGGTGCTACTCTTAAAATATAGGGCCAAACACAAATTTTGCCCCCCAATCCCCAAAATTTGCATCTAAAACCAAAGAAAACATGTCCTGAAAGGCCCTCCACACTTCGCCTCTACTGCGCATGCGCAGTGTCAAGGACGTTCCGAAATTGGCGCCATTAATCATTCTAAAAACCAGTGCCTGGTAAGCGCTATGTACTCAGCGGGGAGGCAAGAGTTCCCAACTCCTGGGAGGGCCATCCCCATCTGGGTCATTGGTAAGTATAAAAAATATAGAAATTACTATGAATTTTTTAACATTTTTATACTGTACCAATGACCCAGACATAGCTGAATAGTAAAAAGGCTGGAGGGCCAAGGACATAGAGCAAAATGGAATACGCTCAATAATATAAAATAGAGTCATCCCCTGTAGGGAAAAAGAAGTAATAGGCCTTACATGTATCTTTCTTATTTATGATAAATTAGAAAGATACAACACCTTCCAAAATTGAGCTTCATACATCCATGTACTCTATTAAAATCCAATATAATTCTTATACTAATAATTTTTAAAGTAAGCCAATAAATAAAGTAAGTCTAGAGAATAGAGACTCTTATACTCCTAAAAGTGTCTGAGGATTGCATAATCATGTCCGTTGACATATGCAATAATCAAAAGCTATACTTTAAAAACTAAGACTTGAATGAATTTTAAAAACCTAAACTTCTCACTAAACAACCATCCCAATAACAGCTCAGAATTACTAACTCCGGAGGAGGTATCCCCTTGTTTTCATAGTAAAACAGGTGACCCAAGGGAACACCCTCCCCCCCCCCCCCCCTTTTTCTTGCCCTGGGTCAAATAGCCCAGAGCGAAGAGGGCAGCAGAACGGAGACACTGCCGAAACAGACAGCCTACCTAGCTATAGTAGCAACTGTTAAGTGAAAGACATTCTGAGCAGTAGATAATAGACCTAACAATAGAGGCCTCCAGAAATGGACTCGATATTTCCGAGATAAAAATTCATGAATGTGGATGGCTGAGCGCAATGAGCAGCCTTCAAAAATCTATAATAGCGACACTATTAATGTAAGCCCAAGATGTAGAAGAACTCTTACTTCATGAGCCGAAATCTTAAGCACAACTGCTGAGTCAATGATATACCATAAGCAGTACCGATAGTTAATAGAATCCATTAACAATAGAATGGAGCGTAACGTCCTTCTACTAGGCATCAAAGACAGAAGAAGCTTACGCCCATAGTAATAAACAGATATCTGTTTATAAATACATAAACTCTACCCGGAAAGAGTAAAGGCCTATGCCCGTACGAAGACGGAAGGACCTTAATAACAATAGGTTCCGGATATTAGGAGCCTAACTCTTATGCAAAAATCCAACCTAAATAGTAACGGAATAGTGATTCCGAAACTACGAAAGTGAAAATCATCCATCGATAGTGCTTGAAACTCACTGACTCTACAGTAAAAGAGAAACCAACAGAATTACTGTCTAAAAGGTCAGAATTTGAAAACTACTGTTTCCAGAGGCTCAAATGATTACTTAGCTAAATAAGAACCGAAGTTAAAATCCATATAGGAATTTAAACTAAAGATTCTAAGTCTATTTATCAAAAAGTTACTAACTGACTTAGATAAAGAGACATAAGACTCAATTGTAAACTATCCTAGAGTGCATAGGTATGAGGTAACATAAACCTATAACCTTAATAATAACAGGCTGCAGTAGATCTTGTGAAACAAGTATACTAAAAAATTGCAATGAGTAGTATGGAGGGATCAACAATATGAACATAATGATCCCTACAGCAACGACGGAAGAGCCTCCACTTTAGCCGCATAGAATAGCGAAGAAGAGGATCTCCTATAGTAAGAAATCGCATCCAAAGCTCGTCCAGTACAATGCTTACAATGCAATACGGACCACACAACGGAATACATGAAGGTTGCGACCTTGCGGGTTGTGATAAAGATGACACGATTTTCCCAGTGAAAAAAGATCCTCACATTGAGGAAGATTTCACGTTAAGTCCCACAGTAGACAAGAGAGTAAATTACCCATGATCTCTGTGAAGATAGAGATGCTATCAACAGAAATGTATTGTGGTTGTTTATCTTGGCAATACCTGCTGAAACAACAGCGCCGGAGGATACGCGTATCCTATCATTCCGTCCTATAGATCAATAGAGCGTTAACAACATTAGCTCAGAGATCTGGACAAGCCAACACATACGTCTGCAATTGATTAGCAAGCTGTGTCGTAAATAAATCATCATTGGGCGCTCCCATAGATAGCAAATCTGATTGAATACTTGTTTGTTGAGAGTCCATTCTGACAGCAACAAGCGACCCGTAAGTGAACGGGAGTCCGGTAAAACGATCAGACGACCCAGAATATGACGGACCAAAACAGAACTTGGTGTACTATAACTAACAGACGGATTCTTTCCATTAAATTGAATAACGGAAACGAAAGAGTGCCTCCCTGGTTCCGGAGATACGCCACTACTGTCGAATTAATGGACAGGATTTGGGCATGCGTTTCTGAATAATGTTCATGCAATGACATAAAGCAAGCCTAAAAAACATTATTCCGTGGAAGAAAATTGGTTGCTAAGAGATTGCGGAACCCAAAGAACCTGGCACTTCGAATCCGATGGGATCAGTATTATATCCCAATCTGTTTGACTGGCAACCGTCATAACAGCCACACTCGGGTCCGGCAACTGCGGTGGCACTCTCTGAGTTAACCACCGAATGTTTGCCCCAGTCTGAATCTCTTGTAACACTAGATAGACAAGAGAACGTGTAAATCGAGCAATTCATGGATTGCCGAAAAGTTGCCGTCGAAGAGAAGCTCCTCCGAGAACGAAGCGACTCTGAGAGAGTTCTTAACCTTACTATCCATGCGTATGGATGTAGCTAGGGCTGCGTCACGTCTAACCAACTCCAATCAGCCACTGAAGGGCGGAGTTATACGTGAACAAACTACTGCTCTCAAAAGAAATTACATTGAGAATAATATCCCGTAAATCTTTTCTTGAAAACGTAATGATAACGCCTCAGTAAGGCAGATTACGTATGATAAAGCGTCTAAGTTAAGTCTACTATACATCATGTCGTTTCCAACATTGAAGTTGGAAAAGACATAAACGGCGAAAAAGAATATTTCCAGTCTTTAACCACACTGTCTAGACGCATATGAACTCTCGGTATGCCCTGCTCTGCCAAAATAAACTAATCGTATAAATGATAAAACGGTAGAAATGAGCAACGCGGACAAGAAACTAAACTATCATGCTTGTATGCATATATAGTGTCGAAAAATAAAACACATGTTGTAATGACATTATTGGACTGCGTCGGTAAGTCAGGGACAAAGTCCCTGAACCGATCGAAAAATCTGAGTCCAATGACACTATAAGTCTCTTATCCAAGATCGCAGCAATGAAGTCCGAAATAACAATCACTGGAAGATAATGCCAAAAGATATGAAAGGCAGCTTCCGATACTACTAAAGGGAAAACTCGAAATCTTTCGAATCCCTTTCGCCATCCTGTCGGACCCTATAAAGCTTTCGGTCGTCCGTACCTGATGCAACCGCGGACCGCACCGACCCAGCGCCGTCGGATAATTCCTGATTCGACCAAGAAACTGTCAATTGCTGGGATGCTGCGAAACAACTGTGCTAACTCGGATAGCACGTCCGTCACTGAGGCCTGAGGAGAAGCGGTCCTACAATGCATTGCCGCTGAAAGCTCCGTGATCGTTACCCCATGCATACTACCAATATGCAAGCGAACGGAGTGTATAGGCCTCGTGTCCCTTGGCTACCGGATGGCGCGACCTATTCGCCGTGGAATCACTGAATGACGAAACTGATCGGATACTCGAGGTCACGTAGCCAATGTGCGGTCGTGTGCCCTGCTGTGAGGATGAAGAAGCATTAAGGACAGTCTCTCGGACTGTCAATATAACGGAGCGTCCCGACCGACAGACATATGCTCCGAATGTAAAATATCTGAACCACAACATGCGGTCCCCTATGTTGTTGGACGAGAGAGGGACCTCTCTCGCTCACAGCCCGGACGGACCTGGACAAGCCAAGAACCGGACTAACAGGCTTCCTCCGATCTGTCCTCAATCTGCCGTCACTGGGTGAGTACTAAAGTAATTAAAGTGCTCGCATCACCCAATTCTCCTTCCTAGACCGCAACGGACGAACCCGGCAGCCGAACCATTCGATGAATGTACGCTACACCGGGTGAGCTAGCGAATGTCACTCCGTAGGCGATAGACATATTCCATGAGCACTTATTGCCGCTAGCTCTTCATTAACTATGACGACAGAGGCACACTTTTGAAAGACATCTCCGATAACTTTGCGAACAAGAAACCAGAAATGCTTGGTTATAGCAAGCATATAATAATAATATATAACGTCGTTCAATAATTCGAAAGTTTGCGTGACATTATTGGACTATGTCGGAACTGAGGGACGATGTCCCTGAACCGAACAAAAAATTTCTAAGTCCACCGACGCTATCAGTTTCTTATCCGGCATCGCAGCATTCTGGTCCGACGAAAGAAGCTGTAGAAGACCAAGTCAGATGACATACACAACAGCATATGTTGTTCCGAAAGGGAAAGCTCGAAATCCTCCAAATCCCTTTCGGTATCCCGTCGGACCGGATGAAATTTTCGGACGTCCGTACCCGCTTCCACGGAGCGTCCCGACCCAGCATCGTCGGATAAAAAATATGCGACAGATTCAGTTGATGCTGGGATGCTGCGATAAACTGTGCTATTTAGGAAAGCACGTCCATTCCCGAGGCCTGTGCAGTAGCGGTCTTACGACGCATTGCCGCCGGAAGCTCCGTGTACGTTGACTCCCGCACACTTCCTATGCGAACGTCTGGAGTCTGCAGGCCTCGTGTCCCTGGCTACCGGATGGTGTGACCTGGTCGCCGATGAATCTCTGACTGGCGAAGCTGACTGGATATCCGTGGTCACGTAGCCAAGAGCGGTCGTGTGCGCAACTTTGAGAATGAGGAAGCCTTATTGACAGTCTACTCCGGACTGACTATATGTCGTAGCGTCCCGAGCGACGGACGTATGCTCCGAATGCGAAACATTTTGTACCACAACATCTGGGGCCAGATGTTGTGAACGAGAGAGGGGCCTCTCTCGCTTGCCGTCCGGATGGACTGGAACGAGCTATGAACCGGACTAAAAGGCTTCCTCCGTTCTCCCTCCGATCCGCCGTCACTGGGTGTGCATTAGGTTGATTTATAGTGCTCGCATCACCCCAAAATTCCTTCTAGACCGCAACGGACGAACCCGGCTGCCGAACCATTCGGTGAATGGACGCTACACCGGGCGAGCTAGCGGACGTCAAAGGCCGTCAAACCTACTAGGGTCCTCTTAGGCAATTGGCGTATTTACATGAGCACTTTTCCGCTAGCCCTTCATTAATTGTGACGACGGAGGCACACTGTTGGAAGACATCACAGATACATCACCCTAATCTTGATCGTCTGAAATGGAAATTGAAAAAGTAGAGTGACCCTGCGGGGAAAGGACCGGAGTGTCCAATTCCCCAATAACATACCGTGACATACGCTTCCCATATTGTCATCGAAATCATATGATACAGAACAGGAGTTAATGCGAGTACACTGACCACATATAGAATGATTATAAAGTCAGAGGAAGACTTCCTCTTATTACAATTGATCAATATCTTTTCAATGTGAAAAGAAAACAAGTCCTGGTACTCGCACTAACCCCTGGCAATCAAAATACATAATAATAATATGATCCATTAATATTGAAAAAATAATTGAAATCAAAATATTTTGAAAAAATATTTTTTCAGAACAGCCCAAGTTTCTGAAAAGTAACATTGAGCCCCAATGGATCCCAAGCCTAAGTGTGGACAAAAATTTTAAAAATATTTTAAACAATTTATTCAACACTTACGAACAAAAATAATGTATCTAGTTATGATTAAAATAACATCAAGATATTATTTTCCAGAAATCCCCCCCTCACACAGAGGGCTGTTGTAAATGTAAACAATGAGTGTAAAAACACTAAAATAAGACTCCAGGCACCCAGGCCCGAAATCAGTTACCAAAAATACACTATCTGATGCAAAACAGCGACTTCCAGGGAAGAAACTGCAGAACATCAGATGGTAGATGCAGAACACAACGCCTAACCACCCGTAGGTGAAGACGTAAACATGGGGAAAAGAACAGAATTCATTCTGTTATTCAGCTAAAACTCCCAAGAAAATTTAGTAATAATAATTACAAAAACTATGCCAAAAGCATGGGAGAATAGCAAGGGGGGACTTACAGGACAGGGAGAGAGGAAAACACTTAAAAAACAGTGTAACTAAATAATCAGAATGACAACAAAATGGCTGCTGCCTCGAAAATAGGTAACTTAACATAATTTCATTAAAAAATTTTAAGTTACAGCCCTGATAATATTCTGTCACACATTTTTTTCCTCTCCTCCTTCTCTATCCTCCTTAGAATCACCATTTCACTAATATTTATGTGTCTGGCATCATTTAAACTGAGATTTACAAGCACAAAGATCAGTCAGATGTTAACTGATGAAGGGCCAAACTTAGAATGATTAATGGCGCCAATTTCGGAACGTCCTTGACACTGCGAATGCGCAGTAGAGGCGAAGTGTGGAGGGCCTTTCAGGACATGTTTTCTTTGGTTTTAGATGCAAATTTTGGGGATTGGGGGGCAAAATTTGTGTTTGGCCCTATATTTTAAGAGTAGCACCAGCTATGTCTGGGTCATTGGTACAGTATAAAAATCTGGAGATTCCTGGTTTTCTACGACGTCTATAGCATTCTTGTCCAGAAGAGATTGAACTTCTGATAGAAGCGAATCTCTCTTCTGAACGTTTAACGGAAGCTGAGACCAAAGTGGACTTCGAGTTAACGGAGGTTTTTCCTTGAAGGACAGTTTAGACCTTTGGAAATAACCCCTTGCACCATGAGTCGTCCATAATTGACAACCAATTGGCTAAGAATCTCGACAGCCTTCCACCCACTGGAACGCAATAGAGGTTAGACCATCACCTACTGGCCCTGTGAGGATTGCAGAACGAGAAACCACATCCTCCATGACCCGCACCTCGCCCAGTCAACCTAGGGACGTCTGACCTGATATCTCGGCCAGCATTACGACCCGTATGTGAGTCGCTATTCTGACGGTCTCCGGAGTAAGACGTAGAGGCTTTCTTAGATCCTCTAAAGGAACTTCCTTTGGACGTTATTCGCCCCCGAAGAACCTGCCTTACTCCTCCCTGCTGAGTCCGACTTTTTCAAAGTGGAATTAAAGCAGAGAATCCAGAGCTTTCTTAGTAATCTAATATAGATTGCAGAAAGCTTAACGCCGAAGAGAAGCTCTCCTGAGACCGGAGCGACTGGAAGAGAGTTTTTTCACCTTACTATCCATTCTTGTGGATGCAGCCAGGGCAGCATCACGTCTGACTAACTCCATATTGCCACTGAAAGGGCGGAGTTATACGTAGAATACGCTATAGACCTCGAAAGAACACCTAAGGAAGTTTGATCATCATGGAATTCTTTCTCTTCGAGACGTAGTGATAACGATCTGGTAAGGTGATCTGCGTGAGATAATGCATCTAAATTAATTCTATTAGACGATATTGTCATCTCCAGTATACTGGAGTAAATAGATATGGATGCTGGCGATGACCATTCTAAGTCTTCAGCCTAGTCGTCCAAACGCAGAGGAACTCTCAGCATGCCTTGTCCTGCTGTTTCAAATTTAGGTCTAGCATTGATGAAAGGCAGCTGTATAGCGCTAGGCAATAAGAAACCGGATTTGCCAGTCTTAGAGGCTAGCTTGAATATAGTGTCATTCAAAATTTCAAATGTCCGTGACATTTCTGGACTGGGTCGGAAACTCAGGGAATGTGTCCCTAATCCGGCCGAAAAAGTCTGTGTCCAGTGACGCTTTCAGTTTCTTATCAGGTAACACAGCATTTTTGTCCTGAGAAACAACTTCTAAAAGGTGATGCCAGATGAAGTCTATGGCCACCTTAAGTTGTTCGAAAAAGGGAAAATTTCAGCTGTGCTGATTCCCTTTTACCATCCGTCTGGACCACATAATAATCTCGGACGTCCCTTACTGACTCTGCAGAGGAGCGAACCGACCCAGCTTGCTCAGATAGTTCTTTACTGAAAAAGTTTCTGATAGCTGCTGGGATGCTGCGATGAATTGAGCTATCTGCAATAGCAAGTCCGTCATGGAGGCCTGTGGAGCCACGGTCTTGCGTAATTTAGCTGCTGGAAGCTCCAGGGACGTTAATTCCTGCATACTTCTGATATGCGAACGTCCCAACTGGAAAGGCCTCGTGTCCTTTGCTAGCGGATGGTGTGACCTGGTCGACGTGGACTCCCTGGTCGGCGAAGCAGGCTGGATAACTGTGGTCACATAGCCAAGGTGTGGTCGTGTGTGCTGACGTGAGGATGAGGAAGCCAATAGACAAGCCGCATAGGACTGTCTATGCGATGGAGCATCCCGAGCAGGAGTGGACGAATGCTCCGACTGACGAACGTTACATACAACATCTCGGCCCAGATGTTGTTGTAAGAGAGAGGGGGCCTCTCTCGCTCGCGGTCCGCATAGACCAGGACGAGCTAGCTCCCAGACTGACAGACCTCCTCCGTACTATCCTCAGATCTGTCGTCGCTGGGTGTGCACGTTCAATGTTTATAGTGCTCGCATCACCCAAACTGCTTCTCTGGACCGCAACGGACAAACCCGGCTGCCGAGCCATTCGATGAATGGTCGCTACACCGGGCGAGCTAGCAGACGACAACGTCGGCGATCCTACTTGGGACCTCTTAGGCAATTGTCGTATTTCCATGAGCACTTAAGCCGCTAGCTCTTTATTAGACTGCACCGACGGAGGCACACTTCTTGAAGACAACATGGAAAAATCACCCTGTTCTTGTTCCTCTGAAAAAGAGACTGAAAAACTAGAGTGACCCTACGGAGAGAGGACTGGCATGGACCTCTCACCACCAACAATATACCGTGACACGCGTCTCCAACGTTTTTCATCCCAATTGACACACACTGAGAAAGAATTAGTGCCAGTACATTGACTACAAGAAACACAATGTACATAAGATTCAGAGGAAGACTTCCTCACATTACAATTTGAACAATATTCTTTCATCATGAAAAAATATAAACAGTCATAGTACTCGAACTAACCCTTGAAAACAAAGATACATAATATAATATAATCCATTATAACATTTCGAAAAAATAATTCAAAAGAATAAATTTTTCGAAAAAATTTCATGAGAGCCCAAATTCCCAATGGGAACAATGAGCCCAAATGGATCCCAAAAAAAGCCTAAGTGTGGACAAAAATTTTAAAACATATCTAAAAATTAATGTAACACTTACGGACAATATTAATATATCTGGCTATGAGCAGAACTAAACAGCAGACAAGTAATCACTATCAGAAGTTACTGTTGTGAAAGTGTACAAAAACCGGAAACATGACTCCAGGCACTGCAAACATGGCCCAAAATCAGTTACCAATTTAAACACTATCCGATGTAGAACAGACACTTCCAGAGAAGGAACTGCAGTACATCAGATGGTAGATGCAGACCAAAATGCCTAACCACCCAAGGGTGAGGACGTAAGCATGGGGAAAAACAGAATAATTATTCTGTTACTGAGCCAAAACTCCCAAGAAATTTTAGTAAAAAAAATTACAAAAATTATGCCAAAAGCATGGGAGAATAGCAAGGGGGGAATAAAGGAAAGGGAGCGAGGAAACACCGGACAAACAATGGTCAATTCATAACCAGAATGACAACATCAGGCTCATGCCCCAAAATTAGGCAACATGAAATAATCTCGTAAAAAAAGTTAAAAAATTTATAGTAATTTATATATTTTTTATACTTACCAATGACCCAGACATAGCTGGTGCTAACTCTTAAAATATAGGGCCAAACACAAATTTTGCCCCCCAATCCCCAAAATTTGCATCTAAAACTAAAGAAAACATGTCCTGAAAGGCCCTCCACACTTCGCCCCTACTGCGCATGCGCAGTGTCAAGGACGTTCCGAAATTGGCGCCATTTATCATTCTAATAACCAGTGCCTGGTAAGCGCTATGTACTCAGCGGGGAGGCAAGAGTTCCCAACTCCTGGGAGGGCCATCCCCGTCTGGGTCATTGGTAAGTATAAAAAATATAGAAATTACTATAAATTTTTTAACATTTTTATACTGTACCAATGACCCAGACATAGCTGAATAGTAAAAAGGCTGGAGGGCCAAGGACATAGAGCAAAATGGAATACGCTCAATAAAATAAAATAGAGTCATCCCCTGTAGGGAAAAGAAGTAATAGGCCTTACATGTATCTTTCTTATTTATGATAAATTAGAAAGATACAACACCTTCCAAAAATTGAGCTTCATACATCCATGTACTCTATTAATATCCAATAATCCTTATACTAATAATTTTTAAAGTAAGCCAATAATAAAGTAAGTCTAGAGAATAGAGACTCTTATACTGCTAAAAGTGTGTGAGAATTGCATAATCATGTCCGTTGACATATGCAATATTCAAAAGCGAAACTTTAAAAACTAAGACTTGAATGAATTTTATAAACTTAAACTTCTCACTAAACAACCATCCCAATAACAGCTCAGAATTACTAACTCCGGAGGAGGTATCCCCTTGTTTTCATAGTAAAAACAGGTGACCCAAGGGAACACCCTCCCCCCCCCCCCCTTTTTCTTGCCCTGGGTCAAATAGCCCAGAGCGAAGAGGGCAGCCGAACGGAGACACTGCCGAAACAGACAGCCTACCTAGCTATAGTAGCAACTGTTAAGTGAATGACATTCTGAGCAGTAGATAATAGACCTAACAATAGAGGCCTCCAGAAATGGACTCGATATTTCTGAGATAAAATTCATGAATGGATGGCTGAGCGCAATGAGCAGCCTTCAAAAATCTATAATAGCAACACTATTAATGTAAGCCCAAGAAGTAGAAGAACTCTTACTTCATGAGCCGAAATCTTAAGCACAACTGCTAAGCCAATGATATACCATAAGCAGTACGCTAGTTAATAGAATCCATTAACAATAAAATGGAGCGTAACGTCCTTCTACTAGACATCAAAGACAGAAGAAGCTTACGCCCTTGTAATAAACAGATATCTGTTTATAAATACATAAACTGTACCCGGAAAGAGTAAAGGCCTATGCCCATACGAAGACGGAAGGACCTTAAAATAATAGGTTCCGGATAATAGGAGCCTAACTCTTATGCAACAATCCAACCTAAATAGTAACGGAAGTATTGATTCCGAAACTATGAAAGTGAAAAACATCCATCGATAGTGCATGAAACTCACTGACTCTACAGTAAAAGAGAAACCAACAGAATTACTGTCTAAAAGGTCAGAATTTGAAAACTACTGTTTCCAGAGGCTCAAATGATAACTTAGCTAAATAAGAACCGAAGTTAAAATCCGTATAGGAATTTAATCTAAAGATTCTAAGTCTATTTATCAAAAAGTTACTAACTGACTTAGATAAAGAGACAAAAGACTCAATTGTAAACTATCGTAGAGTGCATAGGTATGAGGTAACATAAACCTATAACCTAAATAACAACAGGCTGCAGTAGATCTTGTGAAACAAGTATACTAAACAAGAGGCCCCACGTGGCCTTAATCGCTCACCTGACAAAGTGACTCTAAGAAGTATTTTAGGTCACCTTCACCATGTCATGCCTCATCAACATTAACTGGTTGAGTGATAGATTTTGTTTGAAGTTCAACATTTGTTACCTAAAATTAGTTTTATTTAAAATCATTGGTGTGTGGCCAATCTCCAATGATTTTTAATAAAGCAAATTTATCTCTGCAGACAAACTGGTTTAGCATGAAGCACAAACAAGAAATGTGAAGAGATAGCCTTGGACATCTCTCCCCAACTGTGGATATCTTCCATGTGCTACATGTACATATTTGCATGCAAGAAAACAAAAATTTTCACAAATTTTCCAAAATATTAGTTTTTTTTATCATCATTGGAACAAGCTCAAACAGCTTATTCCAATAGGGGTATGGGAAGATCAGGTATATTTTTGAGACAGAAATGTGAATATATAAATAATGGTGTTTTTTTGTGAATGATGCTGGAGAATTTTGTGTAAAGATATGGTAAATGGTTTGTTCTAGATACAGAATGATGCAAAAGTATTTAAATTTGATTAGGCAAGTTGTTCCTATAATGCATTTAAAAATTGAAGTAACTGTTTTTTTGCTGACGAACTTTTAGATGTGTGTGTCTGTGTTTGTGTGTGTGTTTGTGTGTGTGTGTGTGTGTGTGTGTGTGTGTGTGTGTGGGGGGGGGGGGGGGGTAAGAGTGTTCTTGCAAACAAAATTCCTGAATAAATGGAAAATTTTATTTTTTGTGTGAAAGACATAGTGCGTGAATGTTGATTGGAACAAGCTTAGAGAGCTCATTTTAATGTGAAGTCATAAAGCTGTGTTTTACGTACGAAATTCTGGAATAACTAAAAAAATTGCTTTTTTGACTCAAAAAGCATGGTGTGCGACCTCTCATTGGAATGAGCTCAAAAAGCTCATTCCAATGGGGTATTTACAAGTGATAAGTACATGTATGTTTAAGAGACAAAAATTAAAATTTGAATAGCGATTTTTGCGAAGAATGCTGACAAGTTTTGGCAGTTATGCTGGTAAAAAGGTAAGATATGCAAAGTGGTTGTTTTTTAGAGGCGACATTTAATTAAGGGGAATTAACCCTTGATTACTGAGGTAACTTCTAAAAGTACTGAAATTTCATGAAGCAATGTGAATAACAGACAACAGTTGCCTAAAAATTTCATGAATAACTAAAATTTTTATTCCTTTGTCTCGAAAACATGGCATATGACCTTTGTTGGAATGAGCTGAATGCGTGTGTTCCAATGAGGTGTCATAAAATTTGAACGGAGATTTGTGTGAATAATGCATTAGTACTGCTAGATTTGGGTAAACGGTTCACCCTGGATACCACCCCTTCTATAGTAGATCTTTTCTGCAAATTTTGTCTAAGATTCTATCAACTTTACAAATAAATACGTTCATGAATCACAATCAGATCCACCCCACAATGTTGCATACCAAATATCAAAAGATTCTGCCTGCTGGATCTGGAGAAGAAGATTTTTTAAGAAATATGCCTGAAATGCACTAAGTTAAAATTTGGGCTCCTATACGGAGCCCAAATATAAACCCAGGGGGCCGATTATTTGAACAAACTTGAATCAGATCCACCCCACAATGTTGCTTACCAAATATGAAAAGATTCTGAAGCTGGATCTGGAGAAGAAGATTTTTTAAGAAATTTGCCTGAAATGCACTAAGTTCGAATTCGAGCTTCTATAGTGAGCCCAAATATGAAACTAGGAAGCCGATTTGAACAAACTTGAATCAGATCTACCCCACAATGTTGCATACCAAATATCAAAAGATTCTGCCTGGTGGATCTGGAGAAGAAGATTTTTTAATAAATTCGCCCGAAATGCACTAAGTGCGAATTCGGGCTTCTATATTAAGCCCAAATATGAATCCAGGGGGCCGATTTGAACAAACTTGAATCAGATCCACCCCGCAATGTTGCATACCAAATATCAAAAGATTCTGCCTGCTGGATCTGGAGAAGAAGATTTTTGAAGAAATTTGCCCGAAATGCACTAAGTTTGAATTCGAGCTTCTATAGTGAGCCCAAATATGAATCCAGGGGGCCGATTTGAACAAACTTGAATCAGATCCACCCCGCAATGTTGCATACCAAATATCAAAAGATTCTGCCTGCTGGATCTGGAGAAGATGATTTTTTAAGAAATTTGCATGAAATGCACTAAGTTCGAATTCGAGCTTCTATAGTGAGCCCAAATATGAATCTAGGAAGCCGATTTGAACAAACTTGAATCAGATCCACCCCACAATGTCGCATACCAAATATCAAAAGATTCTGCCTGCTGGATCTGGAGAAGAAGATTTTTTAATAAATTTGCCCGAAATGCACTAAGTCCGAATTCGGGCTTCTATATTAAGCCCAAATATGAATCCAGGGGGCCGATTTGAACAAACTTGAATCAGATCCACCCCACAATGTTGCATACCAAATATCAAAAGATTCTGCCTGCTGGATCTGGAGAAGAAGATTTTTGAAGAAATTTGCCCGAAATGCACTAAGTTTGAATTCGAGCTTCTATAGTGAGCCCAAATATGAATCCAGGGGGCCGATTTGAACAAACTTGAATCAGATCCACCCCGCAATGTTGCATACCAAATATCAAAAGATTCTGCCTGCTGGATCTGGAGAAGATGATTTTTTAAGAAATTTGCCTGAAATGCACTAAGTTCGAATTCGAGCTTCTATAGTAAGCTCAAATATGAATTTAGGGAGCCGATTTAAACAAATTTGCATCAGATCCATCCCACAATGTTGCATACCAAATATCAAAAGATTCAGCCTGCTGGATCTGGAGAAGAAAATTTTTTAAGAAATTTGCCTGAAATGCACTAAGTTCGAATTCGAGCTTCTATAGTGAGCCCAAATATGAATCTAGGAAGCCGATTTGAACAAACTTGAATCAGATCCACCCCACAATGTTGCATACCAAATATCAAAAGATTCTGCCTGCTGGATCTGGAGAAGATTTTTTAATAAATTTGCTTGAAATGCACTAAGTTCAAATTTGGGCTCCTATACTGAGCCCAAATATAAACCCAGGGGGCCGATTTGAACAAACTTGAATCAGATCTACCCCACAATGTTGCTTACCAAATATGAAAAGATTCTGCCTGCTGGATCTGGAGAAGAAGATTTTTTAAGAAATTTGCATGAAATGCACTAAGTTCAAATTCGAGCTTCTATAGTGAGCCCAAATATGAATCTAGGAAGCCGATTTGAACAAACTTGAATCAGATGATCACCCCACAATGTTGCATACCAAATATCAAAAGATTCTGCCTTCTGGATCTGGAGAAGAAGATTTTTTAAGAAATTTGCCTAAATGCACTAAGTTCGAAATCGGGCTCCTATACTGAGCCCAAATATGAACCCAGGGGGCCCATTTGAACAAACTTGAATCAGATCCACCCTACAATGTTGCATACCAAATATCAAAAGATTCTGCCTGCTGGATCTGGAGAAGAAGATTTTCAAAGAAATTTGCCTGAAATGCAGTAAGTTCAAATTCGGGCTTCTATAGTAAGCCCAAATATGTATCCAGGGGGCCGATTTGAACAAACTTGAATCAGATCTACCCCGCAACGTTGCATACCAAATATCAAAAGATTCTGCCTGCTGGATCTGGAGAAGAAGATTTTTGAAGAAATTTGCCTGAAATGCACTAAATTCGAATTCGAGCTCCTATAGTGAGCCCAAATATGAATCTAGGGAGCCGATTTGAACAAACTTGAATCAGATCCACCCTACAATGTTGCATACCAAATATCAAAAGATTCTGCCAGCTGGATCTGGAGAAGAAGATTTTCAAAGAAATTTGCCTGAAATGCAGTAAGTTCAAATTTGGGCTCCTATACTGAGCCCAAATATAAACCCAGGGGGCTGATTTGAACAAACTTGAATCAGATCCACCCCACAATGTTGCATACCAAATATGAAAAGATTCTGCCTGCTGGATCTGGAGAAGAAGATTTTTTAAGAAATTTGCATGAAATGCACTAAGTTCAAATTCGAGCTTCTATAGTGAGCCCAAATATGAATCTAGGAAGCCGATTTGAACAAACTTGAATCAGATCCACCCCACAATGTTGCATACCAAATATCAAAAGATTCTGCCTTCTGGATCTGGAGAAGAAGATTTTTTAAGAAATTTGCCTAAATGCACTAAGTTCGAAATCGGGCTCCTATACTGAGCCCAAATATGAACCCAGGGGGCCGATTTGAACAAACTTGAATCAGATCCACCCTACAATGTTGCATACCAAATATCAAAAGATTCTGCCTGCTGGATCTGGAGAAGAAGATTTTTTAAGAAATTTGCCTGAAATGCACTAAGTTCGAAATCGGGCTCCTATACTGAGCCCAAATATTAACCCAGGGGGCCGATTTGAACAATCTTGAATCAGATCCACCCCACAATGTTGCTTACCAAATATGAAAAGATTCTGCCTGCTGGATCTGGAGAAGAAGATTTTTTAAGAAATTTGTCTGAAATGCACTAAGTTCGAATTCGGGCTTCTATAGTAAGCCCAAATATGTATCCAGGGGGCCGATTTGAACAAACTTGAATCAGATCTACCCCGCAACATTGCATACCAAATATCAAAAGATTCTGCCTGCTGGATCTGGAGAAGAAGATTTTTGAAGAAATTTGCCTGAAATGCACTAAATTCGAATTCGAGCTCCTATAGTGAGCCCAAATATGAATCTAGGGAGCCGATTTGAACAAACTTGAATCAGATCCACCCTACAATGTTGCATACCAAATATCAAAAGATTCTGCCTGCTGGATCTGGAGAAGAAGATTTTTTAAGAAATTTGCCTGAAATGCACTAAGTTCGAAATCGGGCTCCTATACTGAGCCCAAATATGAACCCAGGGGGCCGATTTGAACAAACTTGAATCAGATCCACCCTACAATGTTGCATACCAAATATCAAAAGATTCTGCCTGCTGGATCTGGAGAAGAAGATTTTTTAATGTTTTTCCCATTGCCTACAGTGTTAAAAAGTGCTGACTCAGCACTTTTTCAAAGTCCCGAAACTGTACCCTATGATAAAACCGATGGCAATTTTTTTTTACCAATCCTTTCTGTTGGTCCTAAGGAAGCTGCACACCAAATAAAAATTCTCAGTGCCGTGCAGTTTTGGAGATATGGGCGTTTTAAATTTTTTCTATTTTTAGCTCCTGCGGTTCCCACGGGGCTGCGGGAAAATTTTTTTTTGCATAAATCAAGTACTCATGACCCAATAAGCCCTCACATAAAATTTGGTTCAAATCAGCCTCTCGGTTTGGAAAATAGAAATTTTGGGCGGGGCAAAAAATTTTGCCCCTCTCATAACAACGCCAAGTATAGCCCCACAAACTTCTCTTGAACAAATCTGAGTCTACACCTCAAAAGAAAGCTGCACACCAAATATCAAGTCTCTGCTACTGCTGGTTCATGAGAAGAAGATTTACAAAGATTTTGGTGCCCCTTGGGGGCGTGGCACCACCCAGGAGGAGGGGCAACTTCATTTGAACAAATCTGAATTGGCATTAGGTAATAAACATTTAGCCAACATTTGAATAAAATTGGGCTAGTGGTTTAGGAGGAGAAGTCGATAATGTAAAGTTAACGCCGGACGACGACGACGACGGACGACGACGGACGACGACGGACGGAAAGTGATTAGTAAAGCTCCCCTTGAGCTTCGCTCAGGTGAGCTAAAAATAGCAATGAGTAGTATGGAGGGATCAACAATATGAACATAATGATCCCTACACCACGACGGAAGAGCCTCCACTTTAGTCGCATAGAATAGCGAAGAAGAGGATCTCCTATAGTAAGAAATCGCGTCCAAAGCTCGTCCAGTACAGTGCTTACAATGCAATACGGACCACACAACGGAATACATGAAGGTTTCGACCTTGCTGGTTGTGATAAAGATGACACGATTTACCCAGTGAAAAAAGATCCTCACATAGAGGAAGATTTCACGTTAAGATCCACAGTAGACAAGAGAGTAAATTACTCATGATCTCTGTGAAGATAGAGATGCTATCAACAGAAATGTATCGTGGTTGTTTATCTTAGCAATACCTGCTAAAACAACAGCGCCGGAGGATACGCGTATCCTATCATTCCGTCCTATAGACCAATAGAGCGCTAACAGTATTAGCTCAGAGATCTGGACAAGCCAACACATACGTCTGCAATTGATTAGCAAGCTGTGTCATAAATAAAACATCATTGGGCGCTCCCAAAGATAGCAAATCTGATTGAATACTTGTTTGTTGAGAGTCCATTCTGACAGCAACAAGCGACCCGTAAGAGAACGGGAGTGCGATAAAACAATCAGACGACCCAGAATATGACGGACCAAAACTGAACTTGGTGTACTATAACCAACAGACGGATTCTTTCCATTAAATTGAATAACGGAAACGAAAGAGTGCCTCCCTGGTTCTGGAGATACGCCACTACTGTCGAATTAAAGGACAGGAATTTGGGCATGCGTTTCTGAATAATGTTCATGCAATGACATAAAGCAAGCCTAAAAAACATTATTCCGCGGAAGTTAAACTGATAGCTAAAAGACTGCGGAACCCAAAGACCCTGGCACTTCGAATCCGTAGGGATCAGAATATATCCCAATCTGTTTGACTGGCAACCGTCATAACAGCCACACTCGGGTCCGGCAACTGCGGCGGCACTCTCTGAGTCAACCACCGAATGTTTGCCCCAGTCTGAATCTCTTGTAACACTAGATAGACAAGAGAATATATAAATCAAGCAATTCATGGATTGCCGGAAAGTTGCCGTCGAAGAGAAGCTCCTCCGAGAACGAAGCGACTCTGAGAGAGTTCTTAACCTACTATCCACGCGTGGATGTAGCTAGGGCTGCATCACGTCTAACCAACTCCAATCAGCCACTGAAGGGCGGAGTTATACGTGAACAAACTACTGCCCTCAAAAGAAATTACATTGAGAATAATATCCCGTAAATCTTTTCTTGAAGACGTAATGATAACGCCTCAGTAAGGCGGATTACGTATAATAAAGCGTCTAAGTTATGTCTACTATACATAATGTCGTTCCCAACATTGAAATTGGAAAAGACATAAACGGCGAAAAAGAATATATGCAGTCTTTAATCACACCGTCTAGACGCATATGAACTCTCGGTATGCCCTGCTCTGCCAAAATAAACTATTTGTAAAAAAGATAAAATGGCAGAAATGAGCCACGCGGACAAGAAACTAAACTATCATGCTTAGTAGCAGGCTTGTATAAATATATAAATATATAGCGTTGAAAATAAAACACATGTTGTAATGACAATATTGGACTGCGTCGGTAAGTCAGGGACAAAGTCCCTGTACCGATCGAAAAATCCGAGTCCAATGACGCTATAAGTCTCTTATCCAAGATCGCAGCAATGAAGTCCGAAAAATAATCACTGGAAGAAATGCCAGAAGATATGAAAGGCATCTTCCGATACTACTAAAGGGAAAACTCGAAATCTTTCGAATCCCTTTCGCCATCCTGTCGGACCCTATAAAGCGTTCGGTCGTCCGTAGCTTGATGCAACCGCGGACCGCACCGACCCAGCGCCGTCGGATAATTCCTGATTCGACCGAGAAACTGTCAATTGCTGGGATGCTGCGAAACAACTGTGCTAACTCGGATAGCACGTCCGTCACTGAGGCCTGAGGAGCAGCGGTCTTACGATGCATTGCCGCAGGAAGCTCCGAGATCGTTACCCCGTGCATACTTCCAATATGCGAGCGAACGGAGTGTATAGGCCTCGTGTCCCTTGGCTACCGGATGGCGCGACCTATTCGCTGTGGAATCACTGAATGCCGAAACTGATCGGATACTCGAGGTCACGTAGCCAATGTGCGGTCGTGTGCCCTGCTGTGAGGATGAGGAAGCATTAAAGACAGTCTCTCGGACTGTCAATATAACAGAGCATCCCGAGCAACGGACATATGCTCCGAATGTAAAATATCTGAACCACAACATGCGGTCCCCTATGTTGTTGGCTTCCTCCGATCTGTCCTCAATCTGCCGTCACTGGGTGAGTACTAAAGTAATTAAAGTGCTCGCATCACCCAAATCTCCTTCCTAGACCGCAACGGACGAACCCGGCAGCCGAACCATTCGATGAATGTACGCTACACCGGGTGAGCTAGCGAATGTCACTCCGTAAGCGATAGACATATTCCATGAGCACTTATTGCCGCTAACTCTTCATTAACTATGACGACAGAGGCACACTTTTGAAAGACATCTCCATAACTCTTCGAACAAGAAACCAGAAATGCTTGGATAGCAAGCATAAAATAATAATATATATAGCGTCGTTCAATAATTCGAAAGTTTGTGTGACATTATTGGACTATGTCGGAACTGAGGGACGATGTCCCTGAACCGAACCAAAAATTTCTAAGTCCACCGACGCTATCAGTTTCTTATCCGGCATCGCAGCATATGTTGTTCCGAAAGGGAAAGCTTGAAATCCTCCGAATCCCTTTCGGTATCCCGTCGGACCGGATGAAACTTTCGGACGTCCGTACCCGCTTCCGCGGAGCGTCCCGACCCAGCATCGTCGGATAAAATATATGCGACAGATTCAGTTGATGCTGGGATGCTGCGATAAACTGTGCTATTAAGGAAAGCACGTCCGTTCCCGAGGCCTGTGCAGTAGTGGACTTACGATGCATTGCCGCTGGAAGCTCCGTGTACGTTGACTCCCGCACACTTCCTATGCAAACGTCCGGAGTCTGCAGGCCTCGAGTCCCCGGCTACCGACCCAGCGCTGTCGGATAATTCTCGATCCGACACCGTTTCTGTCGGCTGCTGGGATGCTGCGATAAGCTGTGCTATGTGCACAAGAATGTCCGGCGTCGAGACCTGCGGAGGCGCAGTCTATCGCTGCTTCGCCGAGGGCAGCTCCGCATCAGATGGCTCCCGCATACTTTTCCTATGCGAACGTCCGGAGTCCATCGGTCTCGAATCCCTGGCTGCCGGATGGTGTGACCTGGTCGCCGAAGAATCCTTCATCGGCGAAGCTGGTAATATATCGGCGGTCACGCAGCCAAGGAGCGGTCGTGTGCGCTGACGAGAAGAGGAAGCCTTAGCAGTCTCAGCGGACTGCCTATACAACGGAGCGTCCCGAGCGACAGACGTATGCTCCGCTAGCGACACATTTGTACCACAACATCTGGGGCCAGATGTTGTTGAACGAGAGAGGGGCCTCTCTCGCTTGCCGTCCGGATGGACCGGAACGAGCTATGAACCGGACTAAAAGGCTTCCTCCGTTCTCCCTCCGATCTGCCGTCACTGGGTGTGCATTAAGTTAATTTTATAGTGCTCGCATCACCCCAAAATTCCTTCTAGACCGCAACGGACGAACCCGGCTGCCGAACCATTCGGTGAATGGACGCTACACCGGGCGAGCTAGCGGACGTCAAAGGCCGTCGAACCTACTAGGGTCCTCTTAGGCAATTGGCGTATTACATGAGCACTTTTCCGCTAGCCCTTCATTAATTGTGACGACGGAGGCACACTGTTGGAAGACATCACAGATACATCACCCTAATCTTGATCGTCTGAAATAGAAATTGATAAAGTAGAGTGACCCTGCGGGGAAAGGACCGGAGTGTCCAAATCCCCAACAACATACCGTGACATACGCTTCCCATATTGTCATCGAAATCATAAGATACAGAACAGGAGTTAATGCGAGTACACTGACCACATATAGAATGATAATAAGGTCAGAGGAAGACTTCCTCTTAAAACAATTGATCAATATCCTTTCAATGTGAAAAGAAAACAAGTCCTGGTACTCGCACTAACCCCTGGCAATCAAAATACATAATAATAATATGATCCATTAATATAGAAAAAATAATTGAAATCAAAATATTTTGAAAAAATATTTTTTCAGAACAGCCCAAGTTTCTGAAAAGTAACGTTGAGCCCCAATGGATCCCAAGCCTAAGTGTGGACAAAAATTTTAAAAATATTTTAAACAATTTATTCAACACTTACGAACAATAATAATGTATCTAGTTATGATTAAAATAACATAAAGATATTATTATTTAGAAATCCCCCCCTCACACAGAGGGCTGTTGTAAATGTAAACAATGAGTGTAAAAACACTAAAATAAGACTCCAGGCACCCAGGCCCGAAATCAGTTACCAAAAATACACCATCTGATGCAAAACAGAGACTTCCAGGGAAGAAACTGCAGAACATCAGATGGTAGATGCAGAACACAACGCCTAACCACCCGTAGGTGAAGACGTAAACATGGGGAAAGAACAGAATTCATTCTGTTATTCAGCTAAAACTCCCAAGAAATTTTAGTAATAATAATTACAGAAACTATGCCAAAAGCATGGGAGAATAGCAAGGAGGAACTTAAAGGACAGGGAGAGAGGAAAACAGTTGAAGAAACAGTGTAACTAAATAATCAGAATGACAACAAAATGGCTGCTGCCTTGAAAATAGGTAACTTAACATAATTTCATTAAAAAATTTTAAGTTACAGCCCTGATAATATTCTGTCACACATTCTTTTCCTCTCCTCCTCTTCTATCCTCCTTAGAATCACCATTTCACTAATATTTATGTGTCTGGCATCATTTAAACTGAGATTTAAAAGCACAAAGATCAGTCAGATGTTAACTGATGAAGGGCCAAACTTAGAATGATAAATGGCGCCAATTTCGGAACGTCCTGGACACTGCGCATGCGCAGTAGGGGCGAAGTGTGGAGGGCCTTTCAGGACATGTTTTCTTTAGTTTTAGATGCAAATTTTGGGGATTGGGGGGCAAAATTTGTGTTTGGCCCTATATTTTAAGAGTTAGCACCAGCTATGTCTGGGTCATTGGTACAGTATAAAAATTTATAAGTTACAGCCCTGAACACATCCTGCCACTGTTTCTTCCTCTTGTCCTTTTATTTCCTCCTTAGATCCATCATCTCTTTCATAATTATGTGTCTGGCATCATTTAAACTGAGATTTACAAGCACAAATATCAGTGAGATGTTACTGATTTTAGGGCCAAACAAAGAATGACATTTGCGCAAATTTCGAGGCCTCCTTGACACTGCGCATGCGCAGTGGATAGAAAGTATGGAGGACCACATAGGACATTAAAATTTCGGATTTTGATGCAAATTTTGGGGATTGGGGGGCAAAATTTGTGTTTGGTCCTAGAATTTAAGGAGTTAGCACCAGCTAAGTCTGGGTCATTGGTACAGTATAAAAATATATAAATTTTGGGAGGGGTAAAAATTCTTGCCCCTCCCATAACGATGGCAAATATAGCCCCTAGAACTTCTCTTGAACAAATCTGAGTCTACACCTCAAAAGGAAGCTGCACACCTAATATCAAGTCTCTGCTACTCCTGGTTCATGAGAAGATTTTTTAAAATTTAGGCTCACTTTTTGGGTGTGGACCTACCAAGGGGCAGGTCAACTTGATTTGAACAAACTTGAATTGACATATGATAGGGAACATGCACACCAGATTTGGTTGAGTAGTTTGTGAGAAGAAGTCGATAATGTAAAGTTACTGCCGGACGACGGACAGACGGACGACAGACAACGGAAGGAAAGTGATTAGTAAAGCTCCCCTTGAGCTTTGCTCAGGTGAACTAAAAAAGAATAAATAAATAATATCAGGCACATAAAAAATTCAATAACTAAAGAGAGAAAGGCGATAAAAAGTTAATAATGTTTATTTAGCTCATAAAAGTGACTTTTCAGAATGATTCGCTTATTCTTTGTTACAACTTTCTGAAGACCCATTTGGGTCGTTTTATTTCTATGATAGCAGTAACACCATTTCTGACACCATCATTGGAAAGTTTCTTATTAGGGCCTTTCTAATGTTGGTTTTCTAAGATTGTTTAAAAATGAAAGCAGGGGTATATCTCCATCCTAACAATGCGTTCATGCTTCGAGTTTCCTAGCGACATCAAGCAGGGGTTTCTGTGGAATAGTATTTGCATTAAACATATCGTTCTATTGGGATTTCTAAACCATAGTTTAGGTTTACATGGAATAGTAAACCAAGTAAACTGGAATAGTTCATTGAAACGTACCTAAAGTTCATCAATGCCAATGGCAACTATTTTTGACGGAAATGGAAGAAAATCGATAGCTCCCATCTAGAGGTCACTCCAAACAAACACACCAAGTTTCAAAGTGATTCAATCATAATTGTGCCCTGTAGGGTGTGTCAAAGGGAAATATGGATGCATAACTGCACTAAGTTCATCAACGGTCATTGCCAACGGCAACGTTTTTTGACAGACAAAGAAAAAAATCAATAGTTCCTATCTAGAGATCACCCAAACAAGTATACCAAGTTTCAAAGTGATCTGATCATAAATGTGCTTTGCAGGGTGTGCCAAAGGGAAATATTGATGCATAACTGCACTAAGTTCATCAAAGGTCGTTGCCAATGATAAAACTTTTTGTTTTTGATGGACAAGGAAGAAAATAAATAGCTCCTATCTAGAGGTCACCCGAAACAAGCATAGCACGTTTCAAAGTGATCCGATCATAAATGTGCCCTGTAGGGTGTGCCAAAGTGAAATATTGAGGTCTGACTAAACTGAGTTCAAAGGTCATTGCCAATGGTAACATTTTTTGACAGAAAGCGAAGAAAATCGACAGATCCCATCTGGAGGTAACCCCGAACAATCATATCAGGTTTCAATCCAATCCAATCATAAATGTTCCCTGTAGGGTGTGCCAAAGGGAAATATTGAGGTCTGACTAAACTAAGTTCAAAGGTCGCTGCCAGCTGCAACAATTTTTGACGGAAATGACAGAAAATCAATAGCTCCCATCTAGAGATCACCCCAAACGAACCACACCAAGTACCAAAGCAATCTGATCATAAATGTGCCCTGCAGGGTCAACCAAAGGGAAATATTGATGCATAACTGCACTACTTTTATTCAAGGCTGTTGAAGAAAATCGAAGAAAATCAACAGCTCCCATCTCGAGGTAACCCCAAACAAGAATACCCAGTTTCAAAGTGATCCGATCATAATGGTGACCTGTAGGGTGTGCCAAAGGAATATATTGATGCTTGACTAAATTAAGTTCAAAGGTCATTGCCAGCGGCAACATTTTTTTATGGAAATAGAAGAAAGTCCATAGCTCCCATCTGTAGGTTACCCCAAACAGGCACACCAAGTTTCAAAGCGATCTGATCATAAATGTGTACTGCAGGGTGTGCAAAAGGGAAATATTGATGCATAACTGCACTAGGTTCATCGAAGGCTATTGACAGCGGCAACATTTTTTGATGGAAATCGAAGAAAATCAATAGCACCCATCTAGAGGTAACCCCAAAAAAGCATACCAAGTTTCAAACTGATCTGATCATAAATGTGCTCTGGAGGGTGTGCCAAAGGAATATATTGATGCCTGACTTAACCGAGTTCAAAGGTTAGTTGAAATTCACTATAGAAGAGAATGAAAAAGTGTGAACTTCAGCAGTAAATCAGAGGCCAAACCGCAACTTTCCATATTCAATATAGGATTGCCTATCCTCCTATCAAAGTTACATTTCAAAAATGAAATTTGCATGCATTACTTCCACAACTTTAATACCTTTTGCAACACCGCATCAGATCCAAAATGAGGTTAAAATTTTCATTTCGAATGATACGTTGGATAAATAGGCACTTCCAAAACATACATTCTCCCAGTCAAATCTAGCAAATCTGTGCCAAAGTATGAATAATGTAGTACCATTGAACCCTTTACTTAATAAATCGGCCGCATCTGCACGCGCAATTTACAAAGTAAGCAGCTGAAAAATAGATATTTAAAAAAAAAATCAAACAAATCCATATTATGTGACCCCCACATGGAACAAGCTTGTCGAACTCACTCTATTGAGAGGTCACATGATATGGCTTTGTTGAAATGTTTTGAAAAATTAATATTAAAAACAATAATTAAAATAATAAATTTCGATATCATGTGCACTGGGTGAAGGGTTCAACAGAATGGATAAAATTTTACCTTTTGATCAGTGAGTGCATACATATTTCCAATGATCTGTGAAGCCATTTTTCTTGTTTCTGTTGCACGATCTTGAAAAGCTCTCTCGACAACTGGCATAATCAAAGGTCACTGCCGGTGGACACATTTTTTGATGGAAATGGAAGAAAATCGATAGCTCCCATCTGGAGGTCACCCCAAACAAGCATACCAGGTTTCAATGAAATCCGATCATAAATGTTCCATGCAGGGTATGCCAAAGGGAAATACTGAGGTCTGACTAAACTCAGTTCAAATGTTGTTGCCTGTTACAATATTTTTTGATGGGGGTTATAGAAGTAAATCGATAGCTCCCATCTAGAGATCACCCCAAACAAGCACACCAAGTTTCAAAGCAATCTGGTCAAAAATGTGCACCGCAGGGTGCACCAAAGGGAAATATTGATGCATAACTGCACTAAGTTCATCCAAGGTCGTTTTGAGGCAACCCCAAACAAGCATACCAAGTTTCAAACCGATCTGATCATAAATGTGCCCTGTAGGGCATGACAAAGGAATATATTGATGCCTGACTAAACTAAGTTCAAAAGTTGTTGCCAGTGGCAACATTTTTAGATGGAAATGGAAGAAAATCGACAGCTCCCATCTAGAGGTCACCCTAAAAAAGCATGCCTGGTTTCAAAGCAATCTGATCATAAATGTGCCTTGTAGGGTGTGCCAAAGGGAAATATTGAGTCTGACTAAACAAAGTTCTAAGAACATTGACAGCAGCAACATTTTTTGACAGAAATGGAAGAAAATTGATAGCTCCCATCTAGAGGTCACCCCAAACAAGCATACCAAGTTTCAAAGTGATCTGGTCAAAAATGTGCACTGCAGGGTGTACCAAAGGGAAATATTGATGCATACCTGCACTAAGTTCATCGAAGGTTGTTGCGAGTGGCAACATTTTTTGACAGAAATCGCTAGTTCCCATCTAGAGGTAACACCAAACAAGCATACCAAGTTTCAAACCGAACTTAGTTTAGTCAAGAATCAATATATTCCTTTGTCACGCCCTGTAGGGCGTGACAAAGGAATATATTGATGCTTGACTAAACTTAGTTCAAAGGTCACTGCCAGTGGCAATTTTTTTTTTTACGGAAATGGAAATGGAAGAAAATCGCTAGCTCCCATCTTGTGCTCACCCCAAACAAGCATGCCCGGTTACCAAGCAATCCGATCATAAATGTGCCCTGTAGGGTGTGCCAAAGGGAAATATTGAGGTTTGACTAAACTATGTTCAAAGACTGTTGCCAGAGGCAACATTTTTTGACGGAAATGGAAGAAAATGATAGCTCCCATCTAGAGGTCATCCCAAACAAGCACTCCAAGTTTCAAAGAGTTCTGATCATAAATGTGACCTGTGCGGTGTGCAAAAGGAAATTGTGGACATACGCCGACGGATGAGAAGTGATGGCAATAGCTCAGCTTGACTTTGTCAAGTTGAGCTAAAAATTATTGTAGGATAAAATGCTCACCAATTTTTTTTTCTTAAAAATTATTTCATATATATATATATGTGTGAAACAAATAAGGGCCCCCAAATCCCCATCAATGGAAGGACCATACCCACCCCCACCTCAGGTCTACAACCATCGGATATGCCTGTGGCAATTATCGACCTCGCACCCCTTCCACAAATTATGCCCCCATAAATAGGAAATCCTAGCTATGCTCCTGATAGAGCACAATTTTTGCATAACACTAACACCCCCACACCCCAAGAAAAAGAAAGAAAGAACTAAATAGAACGAAGAAATTATGCGGCCACATTAGCCGTCAAAGAGTAAGCTTTCATGTATGAACGTAAGAGCGAGGCCCCTTTCCCCCTCAAAGAAACAGAAAGAGGAAACCAAATAAAATGAAAATATGGCCTATTGAAACGTTCCCGTAAGCTAAGCCACATGCAGGTTTGGAGGATGATGTCAGGCAAAGCCACAAAGGATAAAATAAACTCCTTAACAGCCCAAGTTAATCGAATTCAAATGGGAGACGTTTACTGAGAAAAAAAAGTATCACATCTCACTCGCCAATGAGCCTAGCCTATGGAGTAAGTTCCAGTGTGCCCACCCCCGCAATTTGTTTGGTGCAGTAGATAAATGTCTACATCAGTAGACCAGCACTCTTTGCTTCCAAAAGTTCCACAAAAGGATGTGCATTTATTTAAATCACGGAGTATGTACACCCCTAAGGTTTCTCTGGGAATGGTGAATTTGAAAAGGAACTTGGTTTCAACTACAGGTCTTAACTTGGGCAGAAGGTGCCTCAAGTTTTGTACAGAGCACATGTTTGGACGAGAATTAACATTTTCATTTTTAGCATACAAATAAACAAATAAGGCTAGGACCATTCTTCATTGTTTTTTCTGTTCATTGAATATTTTCAATGTGCGTTACCCCCACAAAATATATTTCATTAGATTAAATATCCTTTTGTATATTTCTTCAAATGTTTATTCACCACAAAACAACCACGTCACGTCAACATTTCGTTTGCGTTTTTAGCTTTTGCACTACTGAAAATCACAGTAGCCTACATATGTTGTTCAGTTGAATTTCCTTGTTACCTGGCATTCTGATTGAGGTAGTAGAAAAAATTTTGCACAACAAAAGGAAATTCGCTACCAATGCATCAGTGAATTTTACCCACGCATGTGAAACTAGCAGTTGAGTAACTGTAGGCTAACAGCTTGGTTTAATCTGGGAGTTCTGTATTTTTCTTTGGTGGGGGTTGAGATAGTAGATGTGTGCGGGTTAGTATGGTAAAATTAAGAAACATATTACTTCTGCTTTCAGCCTAGGTGTTGTTAATATCTTAAAATTATTAGATGACTCATCATTTGCTCTTGTTCGCTATGGAAAGTGAGCAAGGTTTTGATAGAGGATAATTTTTTTCCTGTGTTGGAAAAATGTGTTATTTTCTTCCATTGAACTGTGACAGATTATAGGACCGGGGAGGATAAGAATACAGGGTAGTGGGACAGAACATTGGTGGTGTGTAGGCCTAATTGTTGGTACATGTGGAGGATGGAGAGGGGAAGGGGCTGTCTGGGAAATTTCATCAGTTTTGAAAGTGCTCCACAAGATTGCTTGTAACCCTTTATTCAATATTCTGCTTCTTTGCTTCTTTTCCTGCACAAGCTTCCCTCTCCCTGTAAGGGGGGGGGGGGGGGAGGGAGGGGGCATATCTGGTGAAAACAAATAGGTCTGTATGTAGAGTAACAATTTATTTTCCAAAGAGGAAGGCTCAATTGAATCTTCACAAGGGCATTCAAAAATATGATAAGACTTCCTGGTGTCGTGTAAAGGCTCCCAACCACTACGATATTTAGGCCATGGTCCTGAAGATGCTGAACCACTTGATTTATTCTATCAACAATAAATCTATCAACATCATCATTTAACAAGAGCTCACGTATCGCTGAAGCAATACAATGTCCCCTACTGGACTAATGAGCATTAATAATTATACAAATGTTATAACCTAGATGTGATCAGCATGAATTCTGTTGAAGCGTAAAAAAAGTCTGGAAAACTGATATTTTGGCACTTTTCCATATTTCCAAGGGCCATAACTCACTCAAGAATAATGCAATCAGCATGAAACTCAAACTTGATCTGTAAGTCATCGTTCTATAGTAATTTACTAAAAATGAAATCATTCCGTTGAAGCATTTCCAAAAAAAGTCCGGAAAACTGATATTTTGGTGCTTTTCCATATTTTCAAGGGCCATAACTCACACACTCACACAAGAATAATGCAATCAGCATGAAACTCAAACTTGATCTGTAAGTCATCGTTCTATAGTAGGTTACCCAAAATCATTCGGTTGAAGCATTTCCAAAAAAAGTCCGGAAAACTAAAGTGTGACTGACGGACTGATGGACCGACAGACTGACAGATGGACAGAGTGCAAACCTATAGTCCCCTCCGGCGATGCCAGTAGGGGACTAATTAAACACTAACCAGCTGGCTGGCTTGTTTGTTGACATTGTGAATGTAGTCCCAGAGGTCACTGTCAATTCTTACCAACCAGTCAAGTGTGAAATTCTATTTATAGATTGACTGGTGTTATAATTAGCGTTCTACCTGAGACTGGGTTTTTAATGGACTGTACATGTAATGATCAAGACGAGAGCCAGTCATCTGTGGAGTTTCTTATTGAGTCCACATGTTGGTTTTCAACAGTGCAACAGGTCTACTAAAGGTACCAAACAAGTGTATCAAAACCTCTGTAACATCTATTTAAAAAAATCTAAATATGTTGTAGGATTCACAAGCCATTTTAAAGAAAGCCTTGAAAACTTGAAACTCTTTTTGGAAATCAAGGCTTTTCAAGGATTCAAGGACTTATGACTAACCTATTTTAAGTGGAGAACTAAACCTAAGTCTGGAATTATATATTGGAAAAAATTTCATAAAAGAATTGTGTATCAACGGGTGATAGGCCCTCTGTTAGTTGAAATTCACTATAGAAGAGAATGAAAAAGTGTGAACTTCAGCAGTAAATCAGAGGCCAAACCGCAACTTTCCATATTCAATATAGGATTGCCTATCCTCCTATCAAAGTTACATTTCAAAAATGAAATTTGCATGCATTACTTCCACAACTTTAATACCTTTTGCAACACCGCATCAGATCCAAAATGAGGTTAAAATTTTCATTTCGAATGATACGTTGGATAAATAGGCACTTCCAAAACATACATTCTCCCAGTCAAATCTAGCAAATCTGTGCCAAAGTATGAATAATGTAGTACCATTGAACCCTTTACTTAATAAATCGGCCGCATCTGCACGCGCAATTTACAAAGTAAGCAGCTGAAAAATAGATATTTAAAAAAAAAATCAAACAAATCCATATTATGTGACCCCCACATGGAACAAGCTTGTCGAACTCACTCTATTGAGAGGTCACATGATATGGCTTTGTTGAAATGTTTTGAAAAATTAATATTAAAAACAATAATTAAAATAATAAATTTCGATATCATGTGCACTGGGTGAAGGGTTCAACAGAATGGATAAAATTTTACCTTTTGATCAGTGAGTGCATACATATTTCCAATGATCTGTGAAGCCATTTTTCTTGTTTCTGTTGCACGATCTTGAAAAGCTCTCTCGACAACTGGCATAATCAAAGCTAGTGATGGTGCATCAATGAAATGAACAAACTTGGTTTCCAGTAAACTTTGAAGGCTTACTGTTGTTTTTCTAGTTGGATCTTGTAAAGCATCTAGCAGAACTGGGACAATAGCTTTAAAAGAGAAAAAGTGATTAAAAAAATCAACAACAAAACAAAATGCCGACATGAATGTTACAGAGGGAATAAACACAACCCACAGAGTAGAGCTGGGTCGGTGTCGGTGTTTTCAGTGCGGTTTCAGTTTTGGACCACCACCGAAAAAACGCATCGGATTAATCTGAAAACACCGACATTTTTGGTGGCAGGTAAAATTTGTTCTCCATTGCGCATTTTTATAGTTTCGATATTTAACAATGGCGTAACAGGTTAAAAGTCTGTTATAGAATTTGAACGAATCGACAAGGAGAAATGCAAATGTAAACTTTGTGACAAAGTCATATCACATTATCATCATCATGAGGCAATACTTCTAATCTTAAAGGACATATAAAGCCCTCGCACAAAAAAAAATTTACTGAAATTGTACAATCCATTTAGAGGTGTGCTGATACCAGTGTTATCGGTTTTGCCAATACCGATATCTATCATTCTTGATATCGGCCGATAATGATACCAATACTTCATTGACTTGGGAATAAGTCAACCTGTCAAAACAGCAAAAGTTGATGGCATGTTGTAACTTATAGTGTTTTCTTGGCACCGATAGTCAATACATCAGTTTCGTTGCAGATCACATCAAAGAGAAAAATTGGAAATAATACATACCACCATGTGTATTGGAACAAATTTGACCCAATAATAAACTTTAAAAAAAATACATACTATGCTGGTGCCATATTGTAAACAATGTCTCTGGGAATTGTTTTACATGACAGCCAAGGGAAAACAAAACCAGCTTTTTAAAACAGACTATAATTCCAGGAATTGTTAAAGTGTTTCCAGGAAACTGGGTGATTGCCATGTGCTTTTTAAAAAAAATAAACAACAAAGATTAACACTTGACCAACATTTTGTTTATTTTGCTAAGCTTGAATTTGTGTCACTTTGTTTTGATATTGATTATCACTCAACCTTCTGACATCAATTCATTAGATGAAAACTTGCACCAGAGAATCAAAATATAGTCAAGAAAAAGTTAGTTTAAAGAAAACTAAACAGAAGCAAGACACTTTGCAGTAGCTCATTTTGCACTGTACTGGAGTCATGACACTATGGCCAGCTGCTGATTGGTCATGATTCCTTTGTAGGCGTGGTCTATGCTCAAGTCTTGAATCTTCAAAGATAATTGAAGATTACTAGACAAAATGTCCGATTGCCAAAATGTCCGATCTCCAAAATGTCCGTTGGCTGGACAGAAGGTCTGATCTTTTTTGGCAATATGTCCGATATTTTTAGACAAAATGTCCGATGATCATATCCTGAATATTTGAATTTAATCCTCCATGTAACTTTTGAAATAAAATAAATTGAAGAACACAGTGCAGAACATGGTACACATAACACCATAAAAAACTTGAATGAAACAGTGTAAATATTTGTGGCTGCTGGTTTCATTGGTTGCAAGCCATCTATCGAAGGGTAAAAGACTTTGGGCTCTGCAGTGCCTATGTTTCCCAACATGGTGTCAGAAGTTATATTAGAAAACTGATGGCATTACCACATTTACTTTCGTCACACATTTTTCAGTTCCTGCTCTTTTACGTCCCAAAATTGAGATAAATGCATAAAAACCAGATTTTTTTTATTTTTGAAGTTCCAAACAAAATATTTTCAGCCTAAAATTTTTTTTTGTCTTAAAATTGACCAAAATGCATAAAAAAAATTTTTTAAAAATCCTGATTTTGGTCCAAAAATTTCTAAGTCCCACCCGTCCCCAAATTTTCAGTGTTAAAAAAAATGTTTTTTATTGTCTTCAAATTGACCAAAACACATAAAAAAAAAAACAAAAAAAATTTCTGAATTTTGGTCCAAAATTTCCAAGTCCGGAACGGGACCCCAAATGTTCAGCCTAAATATGAACCCAGGGACTTGGCTTGAACAAACTTGAATCTTAAAATCCCCCCCCCCCCCCCCCCACAAGGATGCTGCATACCAAATATCAAAAGATTCTTATTGGTAGATCTGAAAAAGATTTTTAAATAAAAGTCCTCATATTGCACTAAGTTAAAATTCGGGCTCCCATAGGGAGCCCAAATGTAAATCCAGGAACTCGATTTGTACAAACTTGAATCTGACCTCCCTGGAGATGTTGTATACCAAATATGAAATGATTCTGACTGGTGGATCTGAAGAAGAAGATTTTGAAAGAAAAGTCCTCATATTGCACTAAGTTAAAATTCAGGCTCTCATAGAGAGCCCAAATGTGAACCCAGGAACTCGATTTGTACAAACTGGAATCTGATCTCCCTGGAGATCTTGTATACCAAATATAAAATGATTCTGACAGGTGGATCTGAAGAAGAAGATTTTGAAAGAATAATCCTCATTTTTCACTAAGTTAAAATTTGGGCTCCCACAGGGAGCCTAAATTTGAACCCAGGAACTCACTTTGGACAAACTTTAATCTGACCCCCCTAGAGATGATGTATACCAAATAGGAAAGAATTCTGCCTGGTGGATTTGAAGAAGAAGATTTTTTTGAATTTTGGAAAGAAATTCATGGGTGCTATCAGAGTTATGCCCCCTGTGGTGCAGCAAGTTTATTTGTACAAGTTTGAATTGACATATGATAAAGAACATGCACACCAAATTTGGTTCAATTTGATCCAGTAGTTTGTGAGGAGTAGTCGATAATGTAAAGTTCACGTCAGACGACGGCAGAGGCAAGTGATAAGTTAAGCTCCCTTCGGTGAGCTAAAAAACATGGATCACAAGTTCTTCCAGGCCACCCTCAGCATGGAGCACTTTCCAACGCCCAGTACGTTCCAACAATGAAGTGGATGAATGGCATCTTTGTTTAAATCAGACTCTCCCACAGAACCATACAATGTGTTTTTTTTTTTGTTTGTTTAACATTTGTTTTTGTTTTTTGTCAATAAAATTAAGTCAGCAATCGTTTTGTTGTTATTTAATATTGCTCAACCCATTTTCCCTGGGAGAAAACATTCAGAGCAGCATGAAAAAATCAGGCTCCTTATCTGCAACATTCTAACATAAATCGATTTTTGGACATAATGTCCGATTTTTTAGATATTATGTATGGTTATGTACGGTACATAATGTCTAAAAAATCGGACATTATGTAAAAACAAGAGGCCCCACGGGGCCTGAGGGCGCTCACCTGATACTGGCCGAGTCATATCACCAAAATAGCAAGGGATTCTGCCTTGTGGTTATTATCAGTTTTTCAACATAAAAGTGTTTTCTCTACTTAGTAACCCAGAGTGTTCATATGTTAGATCCCCATATTGGGTACTCAATAATTTATCTATTTATTTATTGGAATTTAAGGTCACTTTCTAAGGCTACATCATTACAGAGGCATAATTATAATATCAGGTTTGGTCAATCGTTTATGCCTATTACTGCCCACTTTACAGGGCTTTCAACGCAGGAATTGGTTACTGGGCCCAATTTTATCAATAAACCAGAACTTGAACAAATTTCAATTTGCCGCTTCTAAGAAAACTAAAAATCAAATATCAAAAGATTCTGAGAGGAGTATCAGAAAAAAAAGATTTTTTAAGAATATTTCTCATACTGAATTAAGTTATACATTGGGCTCCCATAGGGAACCCAAAAACAAAAGCTTCTGAAGCAGTGGTTTGGGAGAAGAAGATTATTCAACGTTATTCCCATTACCTACAGTGTTAAAAAATGATGACTCGGCACTTTTAGTCCTGGAAAAGTACTTATGATAAAACCAATGGCATTTTTTTCACCATTCCTTTCTCCCGGCCCTAAGGAAGCTTCACATTGTATAAAAATTCTCAGTGCCATGTAGTTCTGGAAATATGGGCATTCAAAAAAAAAAATTTTTTTCAGCTCCTGTAGTTGCCGTGGGGGACAGGAAAACAATTTATGGCATAAATTAGGTATTTGTGACCCAATAAGCCCTCATATCAAATTTGGTTCAAATCGACCTCTTGGTTTGGAAAATAAAAATTTTGGTATAATTTGGGCTTCTACAGTGAGCCCAAATATGAACCAAGGGACTTGGCTTTAACAAACTTCACTCTCAGCCCCCCCCCCCCCCCCCCCCCCCCCCCCCCCCCTACGAATGCTGTACATCAAATATCAAAACATTTTGACTGGTGGATCTGAAAAAAAAATTTTTTTTAAAGAATATTCCTCATATTGAACTAAGTTATAATTTGGGCTCCCACAGGGAGACCAAATATGAGCCGAAGGACTTGACTTGAACAAACTTGAATCTCACCTCCCTAAGCATACTGTATACCAAATATCAAAAGATTCTGACCGGTGGATGCGAAGAAGAAGATTTTAAAAGAATATACCTCGTATTGCACTAAGTTACAATTTGGGTTCCCAAAGGGAGTCCAAATATGAACTCAGGGACTTGGCTTGAACAAACATCAATCTCACCCCCCTAAGGATGATGCATAGCAAATATCAAAAGATTCTGATTTGTGGATCCGAAGAAGAAGATTTTTAAAATATATCCCTCATATTGCACTAATTTGAACATTTGGGTTCCCATAGGGAACCCAAATATGGACCGAGGAATTTGATTTCTACAAATATGTGAATCAATGTTCCAAAGATGTTATATGTAAAATATGAAAGCTTTTAGAGCAGTGGTTTGGAAGAAAACAATTCTTTATTTTTTTCCCATTGCCTACTGTGTTAAAAAATACTGACTCAGCACTTTTTCAGAGTCCCGAAAAAGTACCCTATGATAAAACCGATAGCAATTTTTTTTTACCAATCCTTTCTGTTGGTCCCAAGAAAGCTTCACACCAAATAAAAATTCTCACTGCCGTGCAGTTTTTGAGATATAGGCGTTTTAATTTTTTTCTATTTTTAGCTCCTGTGGTTCCCACGGGGCTACAGGAAAAAAAATTTCTGCATAAATTAGGTACTTATGACCCAATAAGCCCTCACATAAAATTTGGTTCAAATTGGCCTCTCGGTTTAAAAAATAGAAATTTGGGGTGGGGCCAAAATTTTTGCTCCTCCCATAACATCGCCAAGTATAGACCTACAAACTTCTCTTGAACAAACTTGAGTCTACACCTCAAAAGGAAGCTGCATACCAAATATCAAGTCTCTGCTATTGCTGGTTCTTGAGAAGAAGATTTTTTAAGAATTGGAGCATTTTTGCCCCACCCCTCTGCTCAATATGAGCCGAAACCTAATTTGCCCAAAAATCAAAATGCCGCTATATAACCCCTACTCACATGAAATTTCATTAACATGCGGCCAGTGGTTTGGAAGAAAAAGACCCAAACACCACCTTCACGCCGGACGACGGACGACGGACGACGGACGAAAAGTGATCAGAAAAGCTCACCCTGACTTTCAGTCAGGTGAGCTAAAAAATCGGACATTTCGTTCAATGATCAGACATTATGTCCAAAAAAAATCTGATATTTCGTCCAATGAAATCGGACATTCGTCCAGAAAATCGGACATTTTGGCTTGGACATTTTGGCGATCGGATGTTTTGTCCAGACCCTTAATTGAAGACAGCGAGGTGACATGTGGTCTGTCCATTGCACATGGGTAATGGAAATTTTCTTTTGTTGACAATTGAAAATAGGTGATAAATGAACAGGGGCGCAACACCGAGCAATGATTTATTTGAATAAAATATCACTTAGTATGTTGTAATTATAAGAACAGGGGATGAAACTCTACAAATTTGTGCGTAATTTGAACTTTACAGTATACATCAATAAGCCAAACATTCTTTTCAGTTCTATTAATTTATCTTTGTCAAGGACTGACGTTTCGACATTTTTCACACACTGCACTGGGTAAGCAAGTTTGCAAAATGAACCTAAATTCAATGAATGAACTTGGCCTGTTCCACCCCCAATAACCGCACCAATAACCGAACCGATAACCGCGGTTTTACTTCTTAAAAAACAACGATACCGACTTGAAAATTATAAATTTATAGTAATTTGTATATTTTTATACTTACCAATGGCTCAGACTAGCTGGTGCTTAACTCAAAGTTATTAAGGGCCATACACAAATTTTAAACCCCTCAATCCCCAAAATTTGCTTGCAAAACCGAAAATTAAAAGTCCTATTTGGCCCTCCATACATTTACCCTCCACGCATGCGCAGACGTCAGGAAGTGACCGGAATTGGCGCCAACATCATTCTTTGTAGAAGAGAGTACTTCATAAAAATTCAGTGGGGAGGTATGAGTGCCCACTCATGGGAGGGCCATCTCCGTCTGGGCCATTGGTAAGTATAAAAATATACAAATTACTATAAATTTATAATATTTTTACACTGTAAACCAACGGCCTAGACTAGCTGAATTGTAAAAAGGTGGAGGGCATAGGACTTCAGAATTAGTAGATCAACATTGTTCCAATCCTGTAATCCAAGGCGAAAGGAAATTAAAATTATTAGGAATTACATGTATGTCTCTCTATACAGTAATAGAGAAGACAAATCATACAAAAGGAGCCCAGTTCAAGTAATTCCGTATACTTAGCATGAAGACTATGCTAATTGGATGTAACAAGTTCCCAATTTTTAAGATTAGCCCGGACTAAGCCCCAAAAATTAGGATGGCGTATTTTAGAATGAGAGAATATCCCCCACAAACATACACCATACACAAAACTCCAGTTGTATGCAGGATATAATTACGGATAAAACAGCTTCCTTCATAGTTACATACCTATCAAGCAAGAGGAGAGGTGAAAATCCCCCCCCCCCCCCCGACACTTTTTCTTTTGAAGGAATCTTCAAAAAAAAAGAGGGGAGCGCTCTGGAATCAGTACAAGCGGTACCAAAAAACAATATAAATATTCGTCGAACAGGCACTCAGGTATTAATTTATTATTAATAAAAGGTGCTTAATGCCACTTCAGAAGTTAAGGCTACAGCATAGCGACGATCCCGGTAATTAATATTGCTCGCAATAAAACGTACACCGCAGACGGCGTACGCAGATATGTCAAAAAATGGTGATATAATATATAACATACACGTCAAATTGAAACACAATGAACGATCTCTGGAAAGTAACACACTTCCGAGGTAACCCACAGGCGACCCCATTCAGGTGTACAATAAATTCCAGTAACAACACTCCCCGACATGTACTATCCGATAGCTATGACACTATAAGTGTGGGAATATACAAGATGAGTACGGACATTAATAGAAGCCTGGATCTAGAAATGGAAGTAGGTATGATTAACAGGCTCCGACACAGATCGCCCCTGAAATAATTCATACTTTCAAAGGTCCATAAAATACAATAAAGCGTCAGCCTAATAAGTATTATGCGCGTGAGCATTAAAATCCCGCATGTAATCATCTGAATACCAGTTAACTGGTTATGCAGCCTCTGAGGTACCCAAAGACTAGCAATTTAATTATGATGAAATATGCACTCGTATATGACATATAGACAAATAATCACAGGAAACCAATCCAACTAAAAAGTGGATGTGCCCATGAGGTCGCCATAGAACACGACCGCCAATCGAAAAGTGAAGAAATGCATGCATGTATTTAAACTTATACGAGGCTTGCGGGAAGAAAACTATGTCTTGCCCGGTAATCATCTCCAAACACATTGGCGGTGTGTGTGTGTGTGGGGATTCAAAGTCATATCAAACCCTCCTCACCCGCATTACTTAATCGTTCTTGTATTAGTCAACAAATAATATAGGAACTGCAATGGTTACTTCACGTATAACAGACTCCATTATGCCACTATGGGTGGAGAAGGATGTGAAGAACAAAACTTCCTTTGATAAAGAAGGTCCTCTCGTGGAGGAAACTTCCGGGGAACGTCCCATAACAGACACTTGAGAAGACTGATCCAAGGTTTCTGTGACAACAGAGGTGCTACTAGTAGGATTCACGATGAGACTGTTTAATCTTAAACATAATCTACTGAACCAAATGAATTGGAGGATACGCGTATCCTATCATCCGTCCCCATGAGAGCGGCAGAGCGTTTACAGCATGCGCTCAATGGTTTGGGCATGGCAACACAAATGATGGTAACTGATTGTTTCAGTGTGTCGCAAATGGATCTATCATGGGGCGATTCCTCCGATAGCGAAACTGTCCAAATACTCGCTTGTTGAGCGTCCATTCCAATTGCAACAGGGGACCTTTCCGAGAGTGCGAGTCTGCTAGTACGTTCAGACGACCCGGTATATGACGGAAAAAAAGAAAAGATGAACATGATGATTCATGACGTATTAGGAAAATCTACTCCGTTAGTTGGCATAACGGAAATGAATGGGTACCGCCCTGGTTCCCGATGTATGCTATTACTGTCGAGTAGTCCGACCAAATTGACATGAATGTCCATAATTATGTGAATCTAATGTTGTAGCGCTACCTAATTAACATCATCTCATTGATGTTTATGTGTCTCTCCTGGAACTGAAGGTCCCAAAGACCCTGACGCCTCAAGACTGTGGGACTTCGGGTCGCGCCCCAACCCGTCAGACTCACATCGGATCCGGCAGTTGCAGCATAACTCCCCGAGTTAATCACTGAATATCTGCCCAATTGAACCCTTGTTTTACTAGGTTCGTTAAAACAATACTAGTTCAAGCGAAAGCATCTTCACACTCCAGTTCTGAGTAAAGAATATCTGGAGGGGACGTGCGCGCAGACGGCCCATCGGAATAAGATCCACAGCAGCTCTGCACAACTCCAACAGTCGCATGAATTCCCTCACTATTAATGCATCTGATATTAATGCATCTGAGTGCAGACAAAAGGCTCCTAGGGGTTTGATATCGAAATGCTTAAAGTGTATTCATATGTTCATATAGGATCTCTAGAAAGGTTTTGAATTTTTAATCTGGCTCCATGTGGTTCCCATCATGCCACTTTTGTTGTTAGACAATCGGTTTGCTGCAAAAGGCTCCTCGGGGTTTTAATTCAAAATGTTGAAATTTTGTTCATATGTCCAAGTAGGGTCTCTAGATGTGCATAAAGGTTTTGGATTTTTGGTTCAGCACCATGTGGCACCCGCAGCGACACATCTGTCATTAGGGAATCATTTTTCTGTGAAAGGCTGCCAGGGGATTTAATTCAAAACATTGAAAGTAAGTTCATGTGTTCAGGCAGGGTCTCTAGATGTGCATAAAGGTTTCAGATTTTAGATAATACCTTTTCATTTCTGTCTGTATCAAGCATTAACCAATAATCAATGATGCAAATGTGGGGATATACTATAGTGTGCTTTGCACACAAATGACACCATCTAGTTTCGATTGTTAGAGGTGGGACAAAATCGTTATCTCGGGCAACATCCAGGGTACATAGAGCTTGTGCCTCAAGGTTGAAAATCAACATCCAGGTATTAAATTTTCATGTACGCTGGATGGTGCGCATAACTTATAATATAAACAAGCAGATGCCATAGAATTATCAATATCCCACCACTCAATCCAACCTAAATATGTGTTAAAGATGCAAGACAATAACCTGACATATTCAAGATACTCTAACATTAACTAGCCGGGTGCTGAATTATTTTTGGTCATCAAAATTTATTCAAATCTTTTACTTTGTTCCAGTTCATGGAAGAGGGCCTATAGGTACTCTCCCATAAACTGTAACAAGACAAATCCATAAAGTCAAAATAATTCCCTTTCAAAGATAAATATGAAGGACATCCACTGAATATGAAGCACAGAAGTTTCAGTACCTTCACTTAAGAATAGAGCCTGAATATGGTCTTCCCCTACTCAACAATTAAACCAATTTATTTTATCAGAAAATTATATATAAAATCTTGATATATATATAAATATATAAATTCAATGAATGAATTTCTCTATAGCTTGATGACAAATGGATAATTTCTATGGAATTTAAAGGAAAGCAGGGAGACACGATATGCAAACACTAATGGATGACAGGTGTCAAATAACAGCAATAGGACATGCTAACTTTCAGTTAGGCGAGCTAACAATAAATATCATGAGAACATTTGAAGTCAGTTTGTGATGTCCTGTGAACTGTTTCTAAGAAGGATACAATGAAAGTGTCAATGACACTGTAGCTTAACTTGACTGTGTGTTGTGTTTGATGAAAAGAATAATGTTCAATGTTTATGGAAGGATTTTGAAATACAAAAAGAATTGTGATAATTGAGAATATGTTAATTTCTATTCCCTGTATGAAATGTTTTCAAAAACAATAATTTGAGGTTTAGAGTGTACTAAAGAACTGAGGGGTAGGTTAATGTGGCCCTCGCAGTTAGCGTATGTCAACCAAAGTTACCAAGTTAATGTGAAATTATTCCAAAACGAGTCATCCTATCAAGTTACAATGAAATCACTTCATAAATATGAACTGTAGACTTTGCTAAACAAATCTAGGTCACAAATTTGTGCGGCCATCATGGTTGACCAATCACAGCCAAAATAGGGCGTTCTCATCTACTCATTATACTGAGTCATCCTACCAAGCTATAATGAAATCCCTTCATAAATACGATCTGTAGACTGAGCCAAAGGTTTTGAGGTTTCGGGCTCGGAAGCCATCACTGTTGACAGATTGCAACCAAAAGGGAAAGTTCTCATCTAGACATTATATGCAGTCATCGTACCAAGTTACAATGAAATCCCTTCAAAAATATGACCTGTAGACTGTGAGAAAGGCTTTTGGGCTTTGGGCCCGTCGTTGTCAGGTTTTTGGGCTCAGGCAGCCATCCCGGTTGACAGATTGCAACCAAACGGGGAAGTTCTCATCTAGACATTATATGCAGTCATCGTACCAAGTTACAATGAAATCCCTTCATAAATACGGCCTGTAGACTGTCTGGGCTTCAGGCCTGTTTAACCATCACAGTTGACTAATCTCAACCAAAAGGGGATGGCCTCATCTAGACATTATACTGAGTCATCCTACCAAGTTATAATGAAATCCCTTCATAAATATGACCTGCAGTAGTCTGTGCTGGAGGTTTTTGGGTTTTAGGCTTGGGCAGCTGTCACAAGTGAACAATCGCGGCCAAAAGGGGACATTCTCATCTAGACTTTATCTGGTGTCATCCTACAAGTTACAATGAAATCCCTTCATAAAATACAACCTGTAGATTGCAATAGCTAAAGGTTTTGGAGCTTTAGACCCCTGCTGCAGTCACAGTTGACCGATCGCAGCTGTAAGGGGACATTCTCCATCTAGACATTATACAGAGTCATCCTACCAAGTTACAATGAAATCCCTCCATAAATATGACCTGTAGACTGTGCTGAAGGTTTTTTTGTTTTGGGTTAGGGCAGCCATCAGGGTTGACAGATCGTGACCAAATGGGGAAGTTCTCATCTAGACATTATACATAGTCATCCTACCACGTTACAATGAAATCCCTCCATATTAAATACGACCTGTAGACGGTGCTAAAAGTTTTGGGTTTTCGGCCTGGGGCAGCCATCACAGCTGACAGATCATGACCAATAGGGGACATTCTCATCTAGACATTATACAGAGTCATCCTACCAGGTTACAATGAAATCCCTTCATAAATACGACCTGTAGACTGTGCTAAAGGGTTTCGGGTTTTGGGCTTGGGCAGCCATCACAGTTTACCAATCACGACCAAAAGGGGACGTTCTCATCTAGACATGACCTCAAACCTAAAAATGAAATTTCTTGACGATCGGACAAGAACTGCGGGGTGTAGCTTGTGCTAAAGGAAAAAGTGAACAGACTAACAGACTTCAGCACGTGTGATGGCAATAGCTTATCTTGACTTTGTCAAGTTAAGCTAAAAATGTCAACTGTGAAAGGCAGACAGATGTATATACACAATCAACTGACAGAAACTTTTATTTCAAGTATGGTTATCTCGGAATGGAGTAAAAATGTTTAAACAAGAGGCCCAAATGGGCCTGATATACTCACCTGACTAAGTTGTTTCAAGAAGGATTTAATTAGCATGTATGGCCAGTCATAGTTATTTGTATATTTTTATACTTACCAATGACCCAGACTTAGCTGTGCTAACTCTAAAATATCAAGGGCCAAACACAAATTTTGCCCCCCCCCCCCCCCCCCCAATCTGCACCAATCCCCAAAATTTGCAATCAAAACCGAAAATTAGAAGTTCTATCTGGTCCTCCATATATTTACTCTCTGCGCATGCGCAGAGACGGGAAGTGACCGGAATTAGTGCCAAGATCATTCTTTGTAAAAGAGAATATTACATAATAATTCAGCGGGGAGGTATGAGTGCCAACTCATGGGAGGGCCATCCACGTCTGGGCCATTGGTAAGTATAAAAATATACAAATTACTATAAATTTATAATATTTTCACACTGTACACCAATGGTACAGACTTAGCTGAATGTAAAAAGGTGGAGGGCCTAGGACTTCCGAAATAATTCCAATCCTGCAATCCATGATGAAAGGAAATTAGAATAATTAGAAATTACATGTATGTCTCTCTATACAGTAATAGAGGAGACATATTCTAAATAAGGAGCCAAATTTAAGTAATTCCTTATTGTAAGCATAAAGACAATGCTACTTAGGATGTAACAAGTTCCCAATTTTTAAGGCAAGTCTGGACTAAGTCTCAAAAATTAGGATGGCGTATCTGAGAATGAGTGAAAATCCCCCACAAACATACGCCATACAATAACACTTCAGCTGTATGCAAGATATAATTACGGATAAAACAGCTTCCTTCATAGTTATATACTTTTTTAAGCCAGAGAAGAGGTAAAAATCCCCCCCCCCCCCTTTTTCTTTTGAAGGAATCTTCAAAAGAAAGAGCGGAAAACTCTGGAATCAGGAAGAGAGGTACCAAAAAACAATATAAATAATCGTTGAACAGGCACTCAGGAATTAATTCATGATTAATAAATGGTGCTTAACGCCACTTCAGAAGTTAAGGCTATAGTGGCGATCCTGGTAATAATATTGCCTGCTATATAAACAGACACTGCAGACGGCGTATACAGATACGTCGAAACCGGTGATAAAAATATAACATACACATGTCCAATCGAGCCACACTGAACAATCCCTGAAGAGAAAACACACTTCCTTGGTAATCCACAGGCGGCCTCTGTACAATAAATTCCAGTAACATAACTCTCCAAAGTGTACTATCCGATATCTACGATCAAAAACACGTGTGAATATGCGAAATGAGTACTGACATGATAGAAACCTGGATCTAGAAATGAAAGTAGGTATGATTAACAGGCTCCAACACCGACCGCCCCCAAAATAGATTATGATAACAGATTTCAAGGTCCACAAAATACAATAAAGCATTAGCCTAATAATATAATGCGCGAGAGCATTTATATTTAGCATGTAATCATCTGAATACCAGTTAACTGGTTATGCAGCCTGCGAGGTACTCAAAGAATAGCAATTTAATTGTGATGATTTATAAATAAGTGCTCGTGTATATCAAATCAACAAATAATCACAGGAAACCAATCCAACTAAAAAGCGGATGTGCCCATGAGGTCGCCGTAGAACATGACCCAAATGCATAGTATGTATGTATTAAATTATATGAGGCTTGCGGGAAGAAAACTACGTCTTGCCCGGTAATTGCCTCTAAACACAAAGGCAGTGTGTGTGTATGTGGAGGGGGAGGGAGGGGGGGGGATTCGAAGTCATATCAAAATCTCCGCACCAGCATTATTTAATCATTCCTGTGCCAGTTATCAAAAAATATAGGAACCGCGATGGTTCCCTCACGTCTAACTGACTCCATAATGCCTCTATGGGTCGAGAAGGAAGTGAAGAATAAAACTTCCCCTGAAAGAAGACCCTCTCATGGAGGAAGCTTCTGGGGAGCATCCCATAAGACACTTGAGAATACTGATCCAAGGTTTCTGTGACAACAGAGGTGCTACTAGTAGGATTCACAACGAGACTGTTTAATCTTAAACATAATCTATTGAATCAAATAAATTGGAGAATACGCATATCCTATCATTCATCCCCATGAATTCTGCAGAGCGTCTACTGCATGCGCTCAATGATCTGGGCATGGCAACACAAATGACGGTAACTAATTGTTCTGGTGTGTCGCAAACTGAACTATCATGGGGCGATCTCACTGGTAGCAAAACTGTCCAAATACTCGCTTGTTGAGCATCCAATGCAAATGAAACAGGTAACCTTTCCGAGGAGCGAGTCTGCTAGTACGTTCAGATGACCCGGTATATGACGGATAGAGAGATCAACATGAAAAATCTTTTCCGTTAGTTATCATAAAGGAAATGAATGGGTGCCACCCTGGTTCCTGATGTACGTTACCACTATCGAGTTGTCCAACAATATCTGAACAAGTGTGTCCGCAAATAATGCAAATCCATTGATGTAACGCTAACAATATTGACATCATTCTTTGATGTGTATGTGTTTCTTCAGGAACCGAGGGTCCCAAGACTCCTGCATTTTGAGTCTGTCGGACTCAGGGGCGTGCCCCAAACTACTGACTTATACCCGTCATAATCGTGAAAGCCGGATCTGGCAGTTGCAGTGGGACTCATTGAGTTAACCACTGAATATCTGCCCCAATATGGACCTTTTGTTTACTAGATTCGTTAAAACAATACTGGCTTGAGCGAATGCGTCTTCACACTCCAGTTCTGGGTAAAGAATAACTGGAGGGGATGTGTGCGTAAGTGACCCATCTGATTAAGATGTCTAGCCACTCTGCACAACACCATCAGTCGCATAAAAATTCTCGCTGTTAATGCGTCTGATAGTAGACAAAACGAGCATAATAACTGACTAATTTCACTCTGGATAATGGCGGACGAACCAGATTGTTGTGAGACATTACCGAGTTTATTCTTCGAGTGACAGCCCAGGGCGCTGGATTCAGACCGTAGCACATCACTCGGAACTGAAATACTATCCCTTGGATGACGAATCGTAGGTATTTTCTTAATGCCGGATACCAGGACATGAAAGAACGGATCCATAGATCTATGCTTGTTGCATAGTCGATCACTCGAATGCTCGCTTTTACCGACTAAATGATTACCATAAATAAACTTTTAGAGCTACGATAAACTTGTTATCCAGCTCTAGTCTATTATCAATCAGAACGAGTTCTCTGGCTTCGGTATGATACGAGTAACAGGTGACTATAGAATCCTAGAGAATCTTGATTCTCTACGACCTCTATTACTTTCATTGTCAAGAGAACATTACCTCCGATTGGAGAGACTCTTATGCAAGGATTTGATGGAAGCATGGTCCATCACAGACATTAAATTATTGGTGGTTTCCCTCAGAAAGATAACCGTAGGCCATCCGAGACCACACTTCTCGCCTACTGGTCTACCGTAATAGTTATCCAGTTTGATGCGAATCTTGATAACTATCCGTCAACAGCTAAGCAATAGAGGTCCTAACCCTCACCTGTAGTACCTGCGAGGCCTATGGTAGGAGAAACTACTTCTTCACGAAGAGCCTCGAGCCAACTGCTTAGGGGCGTCGGACCGGTAGTCTCGATCAGACCTAAGCCCCCTATCAGAGTCGCTGTATGACGATCCCTAGAGTAATTATAGGAGGGTTACGTATACCCTCGTGAGGAGTCCTTTTTAGACGACTTTCTGTCTAGGATGCGTCCTCCCTTACTCTTTTCTGCTATTGTGGGTCGATTAAACGCCGACTTAAGAAGCAGAGTATTGATGCTTTCTTTGTAGCTTGGTCATAAACCAATGAAAGCTTATCGTCAAAAACTTAAGTGTCCGGAAACCGGTCCGACCCGTAGAGAGTTTTTCACCCTGACATCTATTAAAGATGACAAAGCAAGGGCTCTGTCACGTCTGATTAACTCCAAATTAGCCACTGTTAAGACAAGAGTTATACGTGATAAATATAATAGCCCTGGAAGGACTTTAAATGAGGTACATACGTCCTCAAATTCCTTTCCGAAGAGACGTTGCGTCACAGTTCTTAAAGGTGATCTGCGTAAGACAGCGAGTCTAAATTCGCTCTGAATGAAGAAATTGCCGTCTCAATTGTGTCTGAGCAAATAGTGAATGACGAAGGTAAGGCCATAACTAGGTCCTTAGCCTGTTCATTCAAACGCAGAGGAACTCTCTATACATCTTCCCCGTTTTCCATTATAATCGGTAAAATTAAGGCCTAAGGCCTGCGACACCTGTCTAGACTTAACTAAAAAAGACATGACCTCCTCTTTTTCCGGATATGAAGTCAGCGTCCAACAACATTAGCGGTTTCTTGCAAGTAGTCACAGCATTCTGATTCGCTGGAACAAATTCAGGGTAGTGTTGATGGATTGAATCCATCGCAACCATGTGTTGTTCCGAAAGGGAAGGGTAATCCCCCTCCGTATCCCTTTCATCATTCGTCGGAATAGTTGAAAATCACGGTCAGCGGCATCTGGACGCGCAGGTGACTGGACCGACCCAGCACCATCCGACAGCTCAGGTTCTGTGACTGCAGTTGGCTGCTTCGGCACTTGCTGGGATGCTGTGATGAGCTGCACAATCTGCGACAGCAAATCTGTTACAGAGGCCTGAGGAGCAGCGGTCTTCTATTCCTGACCCTGGCTGCTCCCGGGGCAGTGTGACCAAGACGGCTCTTTTCTCTGGACATCCCAATATATGAGGCCTCGCCTCTTAGCTACTGAATAGTTCAGGAATGAACTCAGGGAAATATTGATGAATTAGATCCATCGCCCCCCTGTGTTGTTCCGAAAGGGAAGGGTAATTCTCCTTCAAATCCCTTTCACCATCCGACTGAATCAGATTATACTCGCAGTCATCGGCATCTGAACGCGCAGATGACTGGACCGACTTAGCACCATCCGACAGCTCAGGTTCTGAGCCTGCCATTGGCTGCTTCTGCACTTGCTGCACCTGCACCTCGCCGAGCTTCCCGCTGAACTTGCCGGCTTCTTTCTCTTTATCGTCGCAGGGTGAGCCTGTTATTATTTTATAGTGCTCGCTCTACTCTTTCTACTCTCCTCGACCACAATGGACACACCCGGCATCACGGTACCCACGGATGGTGTAACTGCTTCACCGGGCGAACTAGCTGGCGACAGGGAGCTGAAACCACACTGTGGTTTATTGCCCTGTCTAATATTCATGAGTACTTTAGCCGCTAGCTCTATTTGACTATCTAAATGCGACTACGGAAGCACACTCTCTGACGGCGTCACGTAAACATCACCATGTTCTTGTTCCTGTAAACAGAAACTAAAAAACTAGAGCGACTTTTTGGCGAGAGGATCGGCACTGGCCTCTCACTGCGAGAGGACCGGCAGTGGCCTCCCGCTAACAATGTACCATGACACCCTTCTCCAACGTTTGTCATCCTATGCGACACATGTTGAGCAAGAATTAGTGGGAGTACATCGACTACAAGTAAGGCAACCAACATGTAAATCAGAGGAAAGTCTTCCTCGCCTTGCTTACTGAGCAATATGCTTTCATAATGAAGCAAACTAAGTCGATTGTACTCCCACCAACTCTACATTAAATATTATAAAAAGATACATAACAAATAACATTCAAAATATAAATCGAAAAATAATTTACACAAAAAAAAATTTCGAAAAATTTTGACAAGAGCCCAAGTTCCCAAAGGGAACAATGTGCCCAAATGTATCCCAATAGAGTCCAAGTGTGGACAAAAATTATTTTTCTATCCAAAAAATTAACTGCTGCACTACCGGAATATTTCATGTATCTTACAACAGTCCTTACCATATAATAAATAGGAAACTACATATATAAATAGAGCGTTGTCAATGTAAACAACGTCAGAATGAAAACTGGAAACGAGACCCCAGGCAACACGGCCCGAAGTCACTAACAGATTTTTGAACTATCCAATGCAAAGCAAGATCTTCATCCAAAGAAAAAAAGATACATCGGATGTATGATGCTTGACCAAAATGCCTAAACACCCCTAAGGTGAGGATGTAACCATGGGGATATACAAAATAAACCTTCTGTGTAACACGTTAAACTCCCAAGAAATTTTATAAAAAAAAATTCAATAAAACAAGCCAAAAAGCTTGGGAGTTTAACTGGGGGGTTTCAAGGTAGGGTAGGGAAGGAATACTTAACAAACAGTGGAAAAATCATTATCAATAATGATGATGTCAGGCCCATGTCGCGAAATTGGGGAACATGAACTAATTTTTATAAATATTATAAAGTTACAGCCCTAAACGTTTCAAACCACCGTTTCTTCCTTCCTTCATCCAGTCGTGTCCTTGGATCCACCAAAATAACCATTGATTTGTGTCTGGCATCATTATAAACTGAGATTTAAAAGCACAGAAGTCAGTTTGTTGTTATCTGACTGAGAGCCAAACAAAGAATGATCTTGGCGCCAATTCTGGTCACTTCCTGGTGTCTGCGCATGCGCAGAGAGTAAATCTATGGAGGACCAGATAGAACTTCTAATTTTTGGTTTTGCATGCAAATTTTGGGGACTGGGGGGGCAAAATTTGTGTTTGGCCCTCGATATTTTAGAGTTAGCACCAGCTAAGTCTGGGCCATTGGTGTACAGTGTAAAAATATATCGGGGTGAGAGATGGGCCTGTAGGGTGGGCTAATGGAATTGTTGACAATTTATATGCTAAATCCAAGATGGCCACTGGTGGCCATGTTTTTCAATGAAATTCAGAAAAATTCAATAGCTCCCAGCTAGTCATTACACCAAAGCTATATATAAAATTTGCAAAAGATCGGGTGAGAGATGCAGCCTGTATGGTGGGGAAATAAATTGTTTAAGATTTTTAAAGAATATTCCTCATAGTACACAAAGTTAAAATTCTGACTTTAGTTAGGGGCCTTAATATCAATAAAGGGACTTGATTGGAACAACCTTGAATCTGGCCCCTGTAAGGAAGCTGTATATAAAACATCAAAACATTCCAACTGGTGGACCTGAAGACGAAGATTTTTAAAGATTATTCCCCATATTGCACGAAGTTCAAATTTGGGCTCTCATAAAGAGCCCCATTATTAACTACTGGGCTTGTTTTGAACTAACTTTAATCAGACCCCTGTAAGGATTCTGTATACCATATATTAAAAGATTCTGACTAGTGGTTCTGGAAAAGAAGAGTTTTAAAGAGGACTAAGTTCATATGGACTAAGTTAAAATTCAGGCCCCAATTTGGAAACAAAATATTAACCCAAGGACTTGGTTTGAACAAACTTGAATCTGACTCCCTAAGGAGAGTGTATATCATATATCAAAATATTTTGATTGGGGATTCGTGAGATTTTTAAAAAATATTCCTCATACTGAACCAAGTTAAAATGGGGATCCAATATAGAGACCAAATACAAATCAAGAAAGTTGATTTGAACAAACTTTAATCTAACTCCTGTAAGGATGCTGTATCCTAGACAACAAAATATTCTGACTGGTGGATCTGGAGATGATTTTTAAAGATTATTCTCCATATTGTGCAAAGCTGAAAGTTGGGCTCCAACAGAGAGCCCAATTATAAACCAATGGTCATGATTTGCACAAACTTGAATCTGACCTCTGTAAGGATTCAGAATACCATATATCAGAAGATTCTGACTGAAGGGTTCTGGATAAAAAGAGTTTTAAAAAATTATTCCTCAATTTGGACTACATTAAAATTCAGTATCTAATGAGGAGCCTAAATATTAACACAGGGACTTGGTTTGAACAAATTTAGATCTGACCTCTCTAAGGATAATGTATACCAAATATCAAAAGATTCTGACCAGTGGATCTGAAGAAGATTTGTAAAGACTATTCTTTATATTGCACTAAGTGAAGAGGTGGGTTTCCACAGGGAGCCCAGATATTAACTGGGGTTCTTGATTTGAACAAACTTGAATCTGACTTACGTAATGAGGTTGTGTACCAAATCTTAAAACACTTTGACTGGTGGATCTCAGGAAAAATTTTTTTTAAACATTATTCCTCATATTACACTAAGTTAAAATTTAGGTTCCCATAGAAAGCCCAAGTAATAACAGAGTGACTTGATTTCAACAACCTTTATGCGACCCTTGTAAGGATGCTGCATGTCAAAATATTCTGGAAAAGAAGATATTACAAGATTATTCCTCTTATTGGACTAAGTTAAAGTTCAGGCTCCAATAGAGAGCCCAAATATTAACTAAGAAACTTGATTTTTATAAATTTGAATCTGTTTTCACTAAGGATGGTGTGTATACCATATATCAGAAGATTCTGATCAGGGGTTCACAAGAAAATGTTTTTTAAAGAATATTCCTCATACTGCACCAAACCAAAATTCGGGCTCCAATAGGAAGCCCAAATATTAATCAAGAGACTTGATTTGAACAAACTTAAATATGATAACCATAACATCAAAAGATTCTGACTGGTCGATCTGAAGAAGAAGATTTTTAAAGATTAAAACCCTTATTGCACTAAGTTAAAATTCGGGCTCCTATAGAGAGGAGATCATAGAATCCTTACAGAGCTTGGATTCAAATATGTTCAAATCAAGTTTGATTTGAACATACTTGAATCCAAGCCTTATAAGGATTCTGTATATCGTATATCAAAAGATTATGACTAGTGGTTCTGGAGAAAAAGTGTTTTAAAGATTATCCCTTATATTGGCCTAAGTTAAAGTTTGAGTTCCAATTGGGAGGTCCAATATTAACACAGGGACTTGGGGGTTAGAATAAGCTTAGATCTGATTTCCATGAGGATGCTGTATAAAGGACATCAAAAGATTCTGTCCGGTGGATCTGAAGAAGAATTTAAAAGATTATTCCCCATATTACACAAAGTTAAAATTTGGGCTCCCATAGAGAGCCAAATTATTATCAGATAGGTTTGACGGGACAAACTTGAATTGGACCCCTGTATGGATACTGCTATACACCATATACCAAATGATTCTTACTAGTGGTTCTAGAGTAAAAAGAGTTTTAAGGATTATTCCTCATATTGGACTAAGTTAAAATTCATGCTCCAACACGGAACCCAAATTTTAACACAGGGACTTACATGTGTAACCTTGACCTTAATTCACCAATGGATTATGGGTAATAAAATTATGAAGAGTATGAACAACATATTTCTAATGAACAATTTTATGATGAGACAACTTTTGGGTATGGACAAACAAATGAAAGAATAGTGAATGAACTTCCATACAACATGGCAATTAGTCTTTTTTATTTACCTTGAATTTCTGGATTTCTGATAACAGATCCGATCTGTTTCAAAGCCTGTTCTCCTGATTTCTGTACTTTGATATGTGAATCTGTGAGGACTTCAATCAGTTTTGGAACAATGCTTGGCAGGCACTGTGACAGCTGTTTTGGAGCACAAAAGGCCATAGCCCCTAGGAGCTCAACAGAACCTAATATTAAGAAACATTTTAGTTAGTGAATAAGAAAAAACATACTCAGAAATAATTATCATTATTTATTGATGAACAGGATTCCTTTGAGCATCTAAGGCTATATTATAGCAAAGTATAAAGTCAAGTTTAGCCAATGGTTCATTTCTTTACTGCCCACTGTTAAATGAATAGCCAGTCTGTGAAAATTACTCAACAAATAGGAGTCTTGAATTAACAGAGATTTGATCACGTTCCTGTATTGCAGAGATAAACTGGGCATTCATTGTTATATCTTGTTTGACAGAGCTCTTGGAGCTGAAAAAATTTTATTTTTCGAAAAATTTCAACAAAACCATATCATGTGACCTCTCTTTGGAACGAGCTCATTGAGCTTGTTCCAAAGAGGGGTCACATGATATGGTTTTGTTGAATTTCTTTTTAAAAATTTAAAAAAATGATATTTAAAATAATGAATTTTGAAATCGTCTGCGTTGGGTAAAGGGTTAAATGCCTTTTTTTCAAAGAAAACAAAGGTGTAACACACTGTTTCGGTATAACACAGTTTCATACACATGAACATCTGATTACCACAATGTCAGGATGAAAGAAGTATATCTCCAAAAATTGTTTGCAGGAGGATGAGCAAAATATTTTTCACAAAATTACAGAAAATGTATTTTTAAAAAGCAGACTTTTCTGTACCTGTTTTAGTTCTCCATGAATCTTCTTCCAAAGCTCTCAGTAAAGAAGGTAGAACTTGTTTAACACCAGGCGCACTAAGTTTACTCATTACTGCTTTGGCTGTGTCATCAGCTGCCTGAAAGCAAACAAATTTGATTTTTGTATGAATATCTGTCACCTTACTCAATGCACAGTACCTGCTACAATACTGCAATAAAGACATGAACAAGATTAAAAACCAAACAGTCTCTTTGGGGAACTGTTTTCAAGTCATCAGCCATTTTCTCTTGGATAAGATTCATAACCACCCAAGGAATGGCAGTTTTATAGTGTGAAAAGGTAGTAAAGAAAACTAGAAAAACTGTGAGCACTGCTCACTAAATGATACCACCCACTCCCACCAAGAAACATTTTACAACAGTAAAAGTGTGTTTAATGTAGATAACACAAACACTGTCACCCATGTTTGAAAGTTTCATTGAAATCCATTCACTAGTTTAAAAGAGGTCATGGATAGCAAATGTCAACCCCCCCCCCCCCACCCCCCTCCCCCATGCAAGCTTGAATTGACAAAGCCCATTTTTAAATATGGGAAACCCAAAAAATGAAAATATCTGAAAACAAAGCAGGAGGTGCACATCTTCAATATATGTAAAAGAGTGTCTGAAAGTTTCAATGAAATTTGTTCAATGGTTTAAGAGGGGTTGCGGATAGCAGATCTGTACAGAATGTCAATTGAATTTGACAAAGTTAATTTTTCAATATGGGAAACTGAAAAAAAGAAAATATCTGAAAACAAAATAGGAGGTGCACATCTTCAATGTATGTAAAAGAATGTCTGAGAGTTTCAATGAAATTCATTCACTGGTTTAAGAGGAGTTGCGGATAGCAGTTGTGTATCTCCCCCCCCCCCCCCCCCCCCCCCCCAAAGCGTAACACTCCTATAGCATAATGGACGGACGGACAGGTGGATGGACAGACACGTATGTCGGAATATGAAAATATCTGAAAGAAAAATAGGAGGTACACATCTTCTGTGTATGTAAAAGAATGCCCAAGAGTTCCAATGGAGTTTGTTCAATGGTTTAAGAGGAGTAGCGGATAGCAGATCTATACCCCTCCCTACTAAAACCTGAATTGACAAAGACCATTTTTGAATATGGGGAACTGTAAATATGAAAATATCTGAAAAGAAAGTTCCAATGGAGTTTGTTCAATGGTTTAAGAGGAGTAGTGGATAGCAGATCTATACCCCTCCCTACTAAAACCTGAATTGACAAAGACCATTTTTGAATATGGGGAACTGTAAATATGAAAATATCTGAAAAGAAAATCGGAGGTGCACATCTTCAATGTGTGTAAAAGAATGTCTGAGAGTTTGCTCACTGGTTTAGGAGGAGTTGCAGATAGCAGATGTGTACCCCCCTAAAGACGGACAGACAGACGTATGGACGGACCAAGTGAACACTATATACATCCCACTTTTGAAGTGGGTGGTATAATAAATGAATAATTGAAGCTTCCAAGGACAAGCTGGCTATTATATACAAAATATACCTTTATAAAACCTTGTTGGTTACTAAAAGAATATGACTGCAATCTTTTGCAAGATGTTTTAACATAAACTCACAACAGCCAAATTCGCACAGCTGACATTACTCACTGGCATACCACAAATTGCATTAATTGCAGGAAAACAATCAATTCACACTCAATCCCGAGACAAGTGCAATTGCAACTGTGCCTGTCGGCACCTGCGATTCCAATATCATTAGAGCTGACTTAAAAATTCTAACAAGCAAAGTAACATGGTAAATTCTTGGCTACTGGCTCTACATTTGTGTAAAGAAAACACTGTTGACTTCAACTTTCTATGAGCTAGTTGGAACTATTAACTGGTCTGCCATGCAAATTCATAGAGGTGCACGTGCTATTCAATCTTATAAAATCAAAAGAGATGAACAAAATTCCTAATGAAATTTCCAAATCTGCTAGTGCCATGCACAGGAATTGGCATTTCAATTTTACCTTCCAACTTTTTCCTTAAAACACCTGGGTTATGGTACCACCTGTTAGTACAATAGTATGTATTTGTTGACAATTTCTTGCAACCCTTTACCTAATGAATCAGCCACATCTGCCCACATTAATTTACAAACTGAGCAGTTGAAAAAAAAAAAAAAAATCTTGAAAAATATTTTATTGAAACCATATGATGTGACCCATTATTGGAACGAGTTTGATCCAATAAAGGGTCACATGATATGTCTTGTTGAAATTTCATGAAAGAATGGAAAAAAAAAAATAATTAAAATTACAAATGTTAAAAAATTTATAGTAATTTATATATTTTTTATACTTACCACTGACCCAGACTTAGCTGGTGCTAACTCTAAAATATTTAGGGCCAAACGCAAATTTTACCCCCCAATCCCTAAAATTTGCATCTAAAACCGAAAATTGCATGTCCTCTATGGTCCTCCACTCTTTTACTCCACTGCGCATGCGCAGTGTCAAGGAGGTCTTGAAACTGCCGCCAAAAGTCATTCTTACAACCAGTGCCTGGTAAGCATTGTGTACGCAGTGGGGAGGCAAGAGTTCCCAACTCCTAGGAGGGCCATCCCCGTCTGGGTCATTGGTAAGTATAAAAAATATATAAATTACAATAAATTTTTTAACATTTTTATACTGTACCAATGACCCAGACTTACCTGAATATTAAAAAGGTTGGAGGGCATAAGACATAAGGAAAATCCAATATTTTTTAAAGGAAAGCCAATAAATACGGGAGTCTAGCGAAATGAGACTCTATATACTCATTTAAAAGTGTACGAAGAATGTATATTAACGCCCAATTAATCACGTGATATATACAGACACTTCACACCAATCAACACTTAAAAAATATTACACAGATGAGTAAACATAGGCTTTACCCTTTAAAAACATCTCGGAACCGAGTCGGAATTACTGACTCCAAGGGAGGTATTCCCTTGCTTTATACTATAAAGCAGGTGACCCAAGGGCACACCCGTGCCCCCCCCCCCTTCCCCTTGCCCTGGATCAAATACTGCAGAGCAAAGAGGGCAGTAGGACAGTGTCAGTGCCGGAACCAAAAGTCTATACACATATAGTTGCCACTGTTTAGTAGACAACATTCTGAGTAAAAAATAACGGACCTGAACAATGTAGATCTGCAGAAAGGACTCAATATTCTCAGATACAAAATCTGAGCCCTAATGTTGTAATACGAGAGAGGGACCTCTCTCGCTCGCAGCCCGGATGGACCTGGACGAGCTAGGAACCGGACTAACAGGTTTCCTCCGTACCATCCTCGTATCCGTCGTCACTGGGTCTGCACATTGTATTTTATAGTGTTCACATCACCCAAATCTCCTTCCTGGACCACTATCGAACTAGGGAACTCCAGGCAATTGACGTATCTACATGAGCACTTTTGCCGCTAACTCTTCATTTGACTGTGACAACGGAAGCACACTTTACGAAGACATCACGGTAACAATATCTAGTTCATGTTACCCTATGAGACCTGTGGAGCCGCGGTCCTATGTGAAATATCCGCTGGAAGCTCCCGGGACGTTCATTCCGGCATTTATATAATATGTGAACGTCCCAACTGGAAAGGTCTCGTATCCTTGGCTAGCAGAAGGAGTGACCTGGTCGACGTGTATTCCTTGGTCGGCGAAGCAAGAGCAACAGAGACGTTCAATACTGCATTATATAATATGCGAACGTCCCCTGGAAAACTGTGGTCACATAGCCAAGATGTGGTCGTGTGTGTTGACGAGGATGAAGAAGCCAATATAACAGCCCTGTCAGACTGTCATGCAATGGAGCGTCCCGAACAGGAGGAGTGGACGTAAGCTCTGACTAAGAGAACAACATACAACAACATTGCAGTGCAGATGCTGATGCAAGAAAGAGGGGGCCTCTCTCGCTCGCGGTCCGGGGGACCTGGTTGTGCTAGCTATCAGACTGACAGGCTTCCTCCATACTATCCTCGGATCCGTCGTTGCTGGGTGTGCACATCTGAAGTTTTATAGTGCCCGCATCACCCAATCTGCTTCCCTGGACCGCAATGGACTAACCCGGGTGCTGTACCATTCTTATTTCCTGGTGAATGGACGTGACTTTGGGCGGACTAGCGGGCGACAATGCCTTCGATAAAACTAGCTAACTCCCAGCAATTGTCGTAATACCTTGAGCACTTCCCGCTAGCCCGAATATTGCAATGACGGAGACACAGTTATTGAAGGCATCACGGAAACATCACTCTGAGATCTGAAAAAGAAACTGGTAATATATAGTGACCCTATGGAGAGAAGACCATAATGGACCTCTCACCGCAACAAAATACCGTGACACACGTCTCCAACGTTGTCATATCAATCAACACACACAGAGCAAGAATTAATGCGACTACACTGACTATAAGAAACACAATGAACTTGTGAATTAGAGGAAGATATCCTCGCATTACGACTGAAGAATATTTTTTCAACCAGAAAAAATATACACCGTCAGATTACTCGCACTATCTCTTGAAATAAATATACATAAAATATTATAATTCATTATAACATTTCAAAAGAAAATAATTTTCAAAAAAAAAATTTTTGAAAAAATTTTCAGAAGAGCCCAAATTCACAATGGGAACCCTGAGCCCAAAAAAGACTAAGTGTGGACAAAAATTTTAATCATTTTGAAAAAATTAATGTAACACTTACAGACAATATTAATGTATCTTGCTATAAACTAAATTAAGCAGAAGACAAGTAATCATTGTCAGAAGTAACAGTTGTCGACATAAGCAAAAGTGTCAACAACCCGGAACATGACTCCAGGCACTAAAACAAACATGGCCCGAAATCAGTTACCAATTTAAACACTATCTGATGCAAAACAGAGGCTTCCAGAGAAGAAACTGTAGAACATCAGATGGTAGATGCAGACCAAAACGCCTAAACACCACTAGGGTGAGGACGTAAACATGGGGAAAAAACAGAAAAAAATTCTGTATCCAAGCCAAAACTCCCAAGAAATTTTAGTAATAAACATTACAAAAAATAAGCCAAAAGCATGGGAGAATAGCTAGGAGGGAATAAAGGAAAGGGAGAGAGGAAACACTGATTAAACAATGGAAAATTCATAGCAAGAATGACCACAATAAGGTCATGCCACGAAAATAGGTAACATGTAATAATTTCGTAAAATAATTATAAGTTACAGCCCTGAACATTTGTTTCCACTGTTTTTCCCTCTCCACCTTCTATTTCCACCATATATCCACCATTTCTCTCATAATTATGCGTCTGGCATCCTTAAAACAGAGATTTACAAGCACAAATAACAGTGAAGTGTAACTCTATTGAGGGCAGAATGACTTTTGGCGGCAGTTTTGAGACCTCCTTGACACTGCGCATGCACAGTGGAGTAAAAGTATGGAGGACCATATAGGACATGTAATTTTCGGTTTTAGATGCAAATTTTGGGGATTGGGGAGTAAAATTTGCGTTTGGCCCTAAATATTTTAGAGTTAGCACCAGCTAAGTCTGGGTCATTGGTACAGTATAAAAATTTTATTATCATGTGAATTGGGCAAAGGGTTATATGATGAGATAGATGAATCAGTATATTTGTCTAGCTGTCTTATTGCCATAGTTGTTTCACTTTTCCATTTGGGTGAATGCAATTTCATTTCATAAAATCTAGGCCTATATTTGTGATAGCCTTTAACTCTTAACCTGCAGAGTATTTTCTTGAATTTTTTTCATGAAATCCAGGCATGGCTGTTGTGAAGCAACCATGGCAGGATTTGATGCAAAATTCAAACAAATGATTCCCAGCTATGATTGGTCCAATTTACAGCGATGCATTCTGTTGAACTGAAGCCAAAATTATGTCCCTTCTATTTGCAAGTGTTTTGGTGCCCTGGTGGGAATATCTGTCAGCAGCATACAAGGAGTTAAATGTGGGTTTTACAGGGATGAGAGTGGTAGGTATCTTAACTGTCTGAACTAAGCTGAGACTCGAATAAATTAACAAAATTGTGTTTCTTTGGAAAATAAGAGGAAATATAGTTATGGTGTAATTTGCTATTAATTCTATTAATCTTCATGAAAATGGTCTTGAAGACCATTTTTATATAGATTCATAGAAAATTAAATTTCAGTAATTTGATAATAAATTACCTAAAATCAGCTTAGTAACTCAACCCTCTCATCCCTGGCTGTAGTATTAAAAGAGTTAAGAGACAAATATTTTTCCTACCTCCCTGACATACTGACTGCTGTCACCAAAGCACAAAAGTAAGGATGGAAGTATATGAACTATGTATGGCTCAAAAAGTCTTCCCAGCATCAAGCAAAACATCTCATAGGCAAATAATGCACCTGCAAATAGAAATACAGTTGAAGCTACATTGATTCTCTTTCTCTTCCGTACACTCAATTTACCTTATGTGATGACCAAAACCTGCTTGAACTTTTTCACAACAAGACGCACTGGGGCCTTAATTGCTCACCCCAGAAAGTTGTTTTAACGAAGGATATAATGCCATATTCAGCATCTATGGCTAGTTAACACAACAGAGCACAAACATGAACCCAGGCACTTGCTTTAAACAAACTAGAATCTAACAAGAACGGGAAAACACAACGAAATACTGAAACTGTAACAAAAGCCACTTTTTGAAACTAAAAGGCTTTCCGGGGAGTTCATGATATGAACCTGTAACGGGCTGTTTTTTGTATATAATGGTATACAGGACAAGCAACATTCCCTAATAGTGTGCTTCTAAGATTCTTGCAGGCAAGGAAAGATCAAATATAAAGCTATTCAAGACCATTTCTCAACATTTTGTAGCATTTTTCAAGGCCTTACAGCAACCAAATTCAAGGATTTTCAAGGCCTTACTGCTATGACGATATATGATCACTAGTGTACCGAACGATGGAGGATATTAATTACCCATATCGTTGGCACGTTTATATTTTGAAAAATTCAAGGATTCTCAAGGCTTCCATGACAATTTTCCAGGATTTCAATAGCCCAATAATATTAGCCTTCGCCTGTGCTCCGAATTTATTATATTTTGATTTTTAATATGTCGCTCCGTCGAAGTCTAATCTGATCTTTCGTTTTTCCAGCTGCAAAGTTCAGCGAGAGACTCTCGCTGAACGGTTGGACCTCGATGAAAGATCAAATTTCCCCACCTGGTTCCTACTTCCGATTGACAGTTGTGTAAAACACATTTTTCTTCATTCTGGTGGTCATTTTCTTGCAAATAAATCGATATTTTGAATTATTTAGGCGTCATTTGCACTGCAATTTTTTCAACTCGAAACAAACTGTTGAACCGGAAGATGGGTTGACAGGAAAACGCAGAGTAAAAAACGGAATACCGATAATGTAGTGCACACCAAGTCAAATGACGCGGCAGTCGTTGCAATACATCTCGATTTGTTCGAAACCGCTGAGGTCCGTTCCCGGAAATGGGATACGATTTTTAACAATTTTCCAACCGCTGTAACATAACCGCTTGAAAAAATGTTTGTATTTAATTATTGGTATTTAATACGTAATTCGACAGTAAGTATAAGAAATTTATACATCTAATATGAATGTGAAGGCATATTATTCTTGTCGAATGTGGGAACATGTATGGAGAATGTGTATTCATCATTTTAGTGTTATGTCGCCTAATTTTGTACTTTGCTGCTGGAAAAACGAAAGATCAGATTAGACTTTGACGGTGCGACATATTAAAAATCAAAAAATAATAAATTCGGAGCAGAGGCGAAGGCTAATATTATTGGACTAGGATTTCAAGTACTTGAAGCAAATGGCGCCGATGACTGTCAATTTGACCTCTATTCAACTGGATTGCTGGAACACTCTTTGGTCACCAATAGCAGATCTTAATCACCTGCTGCCATCTTGGAGGGGGTGGGCAATTGTTGTAATAAACAGATAATTCGACAAAAACAATTCTATTCAAATTTTCAATTTTTGGACAGCTCACAAACAATGATCGCTTTTTAAAGAATATACTTCGATGTCTACGAAAGTTAAAAAATTTATAGTAATTTATATATTATTTATACTTAACAATGACCCAGACATAGCTGGTGCTAATTCTCAAAATCTAGGGCCAAACACAAATTTTGTCCCCCAATCCCCAAAATTTGCATCTAAAACCGAAAAAATCATGTCCTAAATGGTCCTCCATACTTTTCCTCCACTGCGCATGCGCAGTGTCAAGGAGGTCTCGAAATTGGCGCCAATTATCATTCTTACAAGCAGTGCCTGGTCAGCTCTATGTACTCAGCAGGGAGGTATGAATTCCCAACTCCTGGGAGGGCCATCCCTGTCTGGGTCATTGGTAAGTATAAAAAATATATAAATTACTATAAACTTTTTGCTCTATGTACTCAGCAGGGAGGTATGAATTCCCAACTCCTGGGAGGGCCATCCCTGTCTGGGTCATTGGTAAGTATAAAAAATATATAAATTACTATAAACTTTTTAACATTTTTATACTGTACCAATGACCCAGACATAGCTGAATAGAAAAAAGGCTGGAGGGCTTAGGACATAGAGGAAAATCCAATAAGCTCAACTATATATAATAGAGTTATCCCCTAGAGGAGAAAAGGAGTATTAGGCTTTACATGTATCTTTCTTATTTATGATAAATTAGAAAGACACAACACCCTTCATAACTGAGCATAATAAGGCCATACAAAGTTGATTGTCTGTTTCTCAGGCCATTTTTTCCAAAAAAGCATGTGGGCGGGCGGTTTTTTTTTTATTTTTATTTTCTCTCCGAGAGGTTGTTTGTGGTAATTTGACCCCCACACAAACGCCTGGTGGACCACACAAAATTTCGCAAATATATTGGTTATTCACCATAGCCTATAAGGGTGTTGGGTCATAAATGAAGTGGGGTTTGAATGTTTGTTTTTTCAGTGAAACGTGAAAATTATAACACAGGACGAAACGCCTCGTGGGTGAAACGTCTCGGGTTGAAACGTCTCTGTGACAAATCAAATGTCGAAGTGCCAACTTTCAGAGATTTATTTTACCAAAAAAAAAAAATCTTTTCACAACCTGCCTAATAAAATCGTGAATCGCAATTTTTCCCCATTATATTCAAAATTATCACAACCCATTTGAACCGGCAGTTCATCCATAAATCATATTTTTTTAAATCTGAAAATGAAATACAAAACGAATGTTTGCGTGTTTTTATTAACCAATTCGACCGCACATACCTGCCTATATGCGATTTATTTTCAACTTTGACTGTTACTTTTATATCAAGCAACGGTTACTATTAGTTATCCAATTATCCTGCATCTCAAATGCATTTATTTAAATTAAATGGGAAACTCGTAACGGTTTCAAACAACAGTACACAAATTCCCAATGACGGCCACTTACAATACAAATGTTACTAAAAATAAATGCCAGAGACTGTGTTCCATTCAACAAAGCACCTGACTTTGCAGACTTTCTGAGGGTTGGTGCGAATCAAACGTGGTGCGAATCGACCATTCCCCTTTGTGACTGTTTGTTGTCAGACTGAAAGACACCTTCCTTCTTGCTGTCATTATGACTTACCTTTTACAGAATAAAACACTTTCTGTCGTGAATATTGCTAAAACCCACCCACTTTATTAAGGTATGATGTAGAAAAAGCTTGAAGTGTGTTAGTTTAAAATTTGCGAACGCATCGATATCGATTTACCAAAATGAGCACAATATCTCGAATTTTTTTTGAAGATTTTTTTGGTGTCATAAAAAGGTTGCATGCGCACCAAAAATGACCATGCGCGCGGGCCTGAGAAACAGAGGTTCTTTTTTTATGGCCTAACATCCATGTTCTCTATTAACATCCAGTATAACCCTTTATACTAATTATTTTTAAAGTAAGCCAATAAATAAAGTAAGTCCAGAGAAGTGAGACTCTTTATACTCTTTAAAAGTGTCCGAGGATTGTATATTAACGCCCGTTTGACACGTGACATATACAAATGCTTCACACCGAGCTACACTTTAAAAATATGACATGAATGAATTTAAACATTAGCTTTACACTTTAAAACCATCCCGATACCGACTCAGAATTAATGACTCCGGAGGAGGTATCCCCTTGCTTTTCACTATAAAGCAGATGACCTAAGGGAACACCCTCCCCCCCCCCCCCCCCCCCCCTTCCCCTTGCCCTGGGTCAAATAGCCCAGAGCGAAGAGGGCAGCAGGACAGAGTCACTGCCGGAACAGAAAGCCTGCATAACTATAGTTGCAACTGTTTAGTGGACGACATTCTGAGCAACAGATAACGGACCAAAACAATGCAGGTCTCCAGAAATGGACTCAATATTTCTGAGATAAAAATTCGTGAATGTGGATGGCTGAGACCAATATGCAGCCTTCATTAAATCTGTAATAGCAACACTATTTGCGTAAGCCCAAGATGTAGAAAGAGCTCTTACTTCATGAGCCACAATCTTAAGCACAGACTGCTGAGTTGAAGATAGATCATCATAAGCAGTATGGATAGTTAATTGAATCCATCTAGCAATAGAATGGACCGTAATGTCCTTTCTATTAGGCATCAGAGACAGAAAGAAACGTTTTCGTCCCTTTCTGATAAACTGAGATCTTTGTTTATAAATACGTAAAGCTCTAACCGGACAGAGTAAAGGCCTATGCCCGTCTGAAGACGGAAGGGCCTTAATAACAATAGGTTCCGGATATTTATTAGGAGCCTGATTCTTAGCCAAAAATCCAACATTAGTAGTAAAGGTAATAGTGTTCCCGACACTACGATAGTGAGAATCGTCCACACATAGTGCATGAAGCTCACTAACTCTTCTAGCAGAAGAGAAAGCTAAGAGAAATGCTGTCTTATAAGATAAGAATTTGAAGTCCACTGTCTCAAGAGGCTCAAATGGCTTTTCTTTTAGTTTAAGAAGAACCCAAGCTAAATTCCATTTAGGAATTAATCTAAGGGTTCTAGGTCTATTTATCGAGAAGTTTCTAACTAATTTAGATAAAGAGACATTAGATCCAATTTGTAAACTATCATGGTGTGCATAGGTATCAGATAACATAGACCTATAACCTTTAATAGTAACAGGCTGCAGTTTGATCTCATCAAACAAGTATACTAGAAAGTTTGCAATGTCTGGAATGGAGGGATCAAAAATGTCAACCGAATGATCCCTACACCAATGACAAAAGACCTTCCACATAGCCACATAGTTTAGCGAAGAGGAGGTCCTCCTACAGTCAGATATTGCGTCCACTGCTCGTCCTGTAAAATGCTTGCCGTGCAAGAAGGACCGCACAACGGAAATACGTGAAGGTTGAGACCTTGCAGGTTGTGATGTAGTTGACGCGATTTCCCCTGCGAAAGAAGATCCTCTCGTGGAGGAAGCTTCCGCGGTATGTCCCACAGCAGACACCTGAGTAGATTTATCCACGGTCTCTGTGGAGAAAGAGATGATACCAACAGAATTTTGCATTGAGGTTGTTTTATCTTTAGCAATATCTGCTGAATCAACGGCGCTGGAGGATACGCATATCCTATCATTCCGTGATGTTTATGTGCTTGCCTAGAAACTGCTGATCCCAAAGACCCTTGCACTTCGAATCCATTGGGATCAATGTTGCACCCCAACCTGTTTGACTGGCATCCGTCATAATAGTAAAACTCGGATGGATCCGGCAACTGCAGTGGAACTCCCCGAGTCAACCACTGAATGTTTGCCCAAGTCTGAATCTCGTTTCACTTGATATGACAAGAAAACGTCTATATCGAGCGAATGAATCTTTACACTCCAATTCTGAGTCAATAGCGGGGGAGGAATTCGTCACATACAGGTGAATTGTGCACTTGGTGATACCTTCTTGAAATTTGGCACACTGTTAGTGTAGGCTATGAGGTTCTCAAAAACGATCGGCTACAAGTTGACACCGACCGGTGGCGACCAGTAGCGGCACAATCCAAAATGGCCGCCAGCGGCTGAAGGGAACCTCCTTTTCGACGGTCTACCGACTATACATCCGATTGTAAGGGCGCGAAAGTGAACTCTGATCCACGCACGTGTTGGAAACAGACGTGGGAGATGATGTAGAATAAAACGAGATTCTCTATACGGACGCATCAATTTCTTGGAACTTGAAAAGAGCGTTGTTTCTCCGGGATCAGCGTCATTCAGGCAAACCTGAATGACGCTGATCCCGGAGAAACAACACTCTTTATGAAGCAGTCTCTTTGCCATACAATCTCTTGTTTGGCGTAATTCCGCAAGCAATTCTGATTTGTCTGTCGAAATTAATTCGAGAACGCGATTGTTCACAAAAATCATTCACAGAATGAGTGAGAATCCTCTTCGTGTACGGACTAGTACTGACTGGGAACGTTGTTGCTTTTGCCAGCAAGACAGTTCCAAGAAATTGATGCGTCCGTATAGAGAATCTCGTTTTCATGACGCCTATAAAGCTATTGAGGAAGACATAACGCGCTTCCTAGATAATGGCGTTGAGCTTCCATATAATTTGACCATTGATTGTTTGATGAGAGAGAGTGATGAGTGTATGTCGATGTCACTGTTGACGAATAAGGCAATATATCATAAGACATGCCGTGACAGTATTCGGACTCACATCGTACAGCGCGTGCTACACAAGCGAGAGCGAAATGAGGCAGTGGCATCCTGCTCCACGCTGAGTCCTAAAAGAACACGGACAAGTTTTGAATCTGGCTGTGACAGGAAACTGCCCCAGTGTGTTTATTGTCACAAACGCGAAGGTGACAGCAGTGAGCCTATTTGCAGATCAATGTCTGATAACAATAAACTCAAAATTATGGCAAAGGAAGCCGAGAACTGGGTTGTTTTTTCTCGGGTCAATGCAGCATTTGATTCCGCTGCTAGTGATCTTTACTATCACAAAACCTGTTATTGTAAGCTTGCCAATGAAGCACGAGCGGCTAAATCTAAAAAGTCGAAGAACGCCGAACATTCCGCGTCAGGCCTGCCCTATGACCCTCTCGTTATGGCAGAGCTCATAACATTTGTTGAACACAACGATTCCGCGATGAAGCTTGTCGATCTCAAGAATCTGTACAGTCGGAGGTTGAAGCAAGTCGGTTCTGATTGGCTTAGTGAAGAAATACATTCCACTCGATTCAAAGAACATTTGTTGCAGAAATTGGGCGATGGCTGGGACGCCTTCACACAGGGTAGAGATGTGTTTATTTCAAGTAGGTTTCGAGTTGGCTCCTTGTTGTCCGAATCTTTAACTCGTATAGTGTCTGAGGAAGAGGCAAAAAAGATAGTTGATGTGGGTCTTCTTCTGCGTAAACACATACTCATATCTCAAGCTCCTTTCACGGGATCATTTTCATCTTATTGCTTGAGCGAGCCTGTACCCAACTCACTCCTGACTCTTCTTAGAGTTCTACTTGAGGGCACATGTAGTATACAGAACTTAGGCGATGATGAGACTGTTAATGCCAAGACTCGAGTGGCTTGTACTATTTCACAGATGTTGATCAGCAATTCAGCGAAACGCTCCGAACATGCACAAAATGTTCACCAGAGACGTGACAGAGAAACTCCAATGCCTCTTTATGTGGGTTTGAAGTTGCATGCCCATGATCGTATGAAAAATCTTATCAGAGATTTTCATCAAATGGGACTCTCTGTCTCTTATGATCGCGTAATGGATGTTCGCAGGAGTTTCGCGAGAGCTGTTTCACTGCGGTTCAAGAACGAAGGTGTTGTAGTCCCAGCTAACTGCAAACGTAATGTTTTCTCGATAGGAACCACTGATAACATTGATGTATCTGGTAGATCTGATATGCATGGTACGTCCATCACACTCATTGGTCAACTGAGCAGGGACAATGTGGGTACTGATCCCCCACCACTGAGTTTAGATGTTCCAGAAGACACACAAATTGAACTCCCAGACGACTATGCATTTGTTCCTTTCGTTGAAGACTTTGGTGGGGACATCAGGCTTGAATCTCCAGATGAATGTAATGTACGGCCCAATGAATATGCAGATTTGAACGTGGGAGAGAATGACTGGTTGTCTCATGTGTCACAGATCAGCAATAAAGGGAAGGTTGATGGCAGCTGGCAGCTTGATGAAGTCCCTGTGACCTTTTCAGGCTTCTTTTCAAAACATGAAGATCAAGACAATGTCAAACCTCGTGCAGTTATTGGGGTATTCCCTGTTTTCAGTGAGCAGAAAGCGGACTCACTCAGTATGCAGAAGCATGCTATGTATGTGGTCAGGGAAGCTACTGCTTTCGTAAACCCCGGCCAGATACCTGTCATTGAAGGTGACTGTCCGTTGTATGCCAGGCAGAAAAAATGTCAATGGCTGTTCCCAGAGGAGATAGGTGAGGATCGAATGGTGTGTATGATTGGATTCCTGCATCTTGAAATGTGCACCCAAGAAGCTGGTGGTAAGCTTATGGGTGGTTCTGGTTGGGAGCGAATGTTTCACCTCGCAAAGATATTCACACCCGGTGTAGCATCATCCCTACTTGGTGGGAAACATGTCAAGAGGACGCGACAGGCATATCTTCTCACTCTAGCTTGGCTTGAGATCCTCAGAAAGAATGCTTATGAGATTTACTGTCAGCAGACTGGGCCCCATGAGTCATTTGAAATGTGGGAACAGAGGATTCTTTCACAATCTCCAACTGCGCGCTATTGGGGTGAAATCGTTCGGAACTTTCTCTTGACAAGCTGTCAATTCGTTCGGAACCAACGAATCGGTAACTGGCCTGGTACACTGTGTTCTATCGATGAGTTGTGCAGTTACTTTTTTGCCCTAGGACATACAAATTATTGTCGGTGGGTCCCCGTATTTCTGAGAGACATGTCTCAGCTACCCAGGCGGCATCCTTCAATCCACAACAAATTCATGGAAGGCCATTTTGTGGTCCAGCGTAGTGAGAGGAAGTTCAGTATGATGGGTTTAGATCAGAGCCAAGAACATAGTATCCAACTACTCAAAGAAGACAGTGGTCCAAAAGGTCTCTATGGCCAGGCTGAAGAGAAAGTCGTTATTGAGCTTTCAAGGTCAGAAGTTCTGCGTGTTATAGATGAGTATGAATATGCAAGTTTCCACACAACATCATCAGATAACACGGAACACCCGGAAAGTTCGGTATCAGAGCAGAAAAAATTTCTGAATCAATTGAAATCTCTCCTCGATCTGGTGAATCAGGGACTCATTATCAACCCTTATGATGAAACTAGTGGTCAGCTGGTGACATTAGATACTGGTGAATATATGGACCCCGAAGTTAGTAAGAGTTTACGGTCATTACCCGAAAGGGGCAAGCATTTATATTCCACTTTCTTGAAGGAAAGGCTTGTGGAATGCACCGTACCCCTGAATGATGTTATTCCCAAGGCAAATATATATACCTTCCTTAACCCACCCCCAGCCAACCTGGACAAAGGCCGAGACAAACTCATGTCAAGTAAAGCAACTGCCGCAATAGTTACCCAGATGTTCGTTTCACTGCAAGCCCGGCCTGATTCAAACATGGATGAGTTTTTCATGCACGAGAATGCACGTGATCCGCCAGCATTATCCGATAGAGGTAAGCTACGGAGTGGGACAAAATCTCAAATTCTCAATTGTTTACCAGCTATTCCTGCACAAGGGAAGAATTCAGCAGCTAGACAAGCTTCAGTTGTCATCTTGGATATGCCTGCTGTAGTCCATGTAATCAAACCACAGAAAGCGGATCTGTTTGGAGAATATGCTCGATTGCAATTATTGCCATACATCGAATCTCTGATTAACACGAACACCACAAGGGTTGATGCGATCTATGACTGTTACCCCGAAGGCAGTTTGAAGAATCAGACGCGAGCAAAACGCCTCGGTGAGACAGCAGTTAGGTTGATACGGGTGTCCGAGAACGTCCCTTTACCTAAAGGGAAGAATTGGCAGGCATTCTTGAAAGTTAGTGAGAATAAAGACGAATTTTTCAAGTTCCTGTCTGCTGAACTGCTGAAATTAACATCAACATCCGAGTACCAGTTGTTAACGACATCAGGAGAATATGTACTATGCAATAAGGATGTTAGCTTATGTGACATATCTCCATCGAACCACGAGGAAGCAGACACGCGCATGATGCTTCATCTCAACCATGCAGTCTCACAAGGTCACAAAATAGCTTTTCTTCGCACGGTTGATTCTGATGTCGTCATTCTGTCTTTGCACCATTTCGCAACATTCCGTGACCTTGGACTCAGTGAGCTGTGGATTGGGTTTGGAATTGGAAAGGCATATAAAGATATGCCAATTCATGAGATAGCTTCACAACTTGGACCTGATTACTGTAAGGCCCTGACTTTCTTCCACGCCTTCACAGGTTGTGATGTAACATCCAGCATGCTCGGCATTGGGAAGAAGACAGGATGGAATGCATGGATGAATTTTCCCGCATCAACTGAAATGATGATAGAATTGACTGAGAATCCGCAAGTCTTTTCAGAGGATTCCCCTCATATGCAGCATATCGAAAAACTCACCATACAGATGTACAGTAACAGTTGTGTCAGTACACGTGTCAATGATGCGAGACGGCATATGTTCACACATGGCCTTAAGTCTATGGAAAACATCCCGCCCACCAAAGCAGCTCTGTATCAACATGTAAAAAGGGTAATTCTTGTGTCATCTTTCATTTGGCATCGTGCTCTGCAGAAACACTTATGTGTGCCAGACCCATCACAGTACGGATGGGAGTGGAATCCACGTCTCAATATTCTGGTCCCATTTTGGACTCACCTAGGAGACGCAAGTGCTGCATGTGCACTGATGCTCCACTGTAGTTGTGCCAAGGCCTGCAAGGGCAATTGCAAATGCTTGAAAGCTGGATTAAGGTGCACACCTTTGTGTAAGTGTGAAGGTGGCTGTTGTAACAATATTGAGTAGTATACTGTCATGTTAGGACCAGTCATCTCCTATTCTGGTATTTTTTTTTCCATTTTCGGCCAGTTAACACATGTCATGTTTCTAGTTGAGTTGATTTTGCTAACAAATGTTCATCCCATGTGGCTTGCTACATTGTCCGGGGTATAGGAATACAGTTTTAGATTTCGGAAAATAGTCTGTTATTTACTGCACAAGACGGTGTTAATTCATGCATAGCATGATACAATATCCCCAACTATTTTGCCTCTGTACAACAGTTGATACCTTCGTTCACCCGTGTGTTCATCTATGGTATCCTTGTCTTTCTCTGGCCATAGGCCACATGTGACTAGTCAGTTCCTACTCCATAGCAAATCAACTTGGAAATCCTTCATCTTGTAGCGCACTCATGTCTCAATGAATCCATACCTGAGTTGATCTAATAAATCTAACGTAAGGTATCAAATTGCCATACCGGATCATATTTCGATAAGTTATTCGCTAAAACATTTCGACCACTCATCGACATCAAAGGTCATGTTTTGGCTCCCAGTGGTGGCTATATCTCTATATCCCTGGTAAAGTAGCATACCATGAGGGATGGGCATTAAGTGTCGGCAACATTAATCCTGACTTGGAACACACCACATCTTAACTGGCCGAAAATGAAGAATACTACTTGTAGTCAAAAAATATTCCTGTACCTCGAATGACTGCAAACATACACTCACCCCTTCTAGTCCCATTTTGCCAATGTTCTATACTGGCAAGATAACATTGTATAATTAACAACGGGAACTAATGCATCCCGAGTTCATTCCAGCACTGCCCTTGCTGGCAGACGTGTCGCTATGGTGTTGAGATTGAACCAGAACTCCTCTAGAAATTTGATAGTTTTATTTTCTTAGAAAATAAATCTATCGAAAATGCCGGAAGTTGAGAATAGACTGTCACTTTAATTGGATTATCAAATGTCCAAGTATCCCCACTGCTGCATACTATCGAGTACCCTTGTTCATGTGTTGACAGGAATCTCTCATACCATGTTCATTTGACCATTGCATTCCCGAGAAACATTCAACACTAATTTATCTACGGACGGACGATCATACTGACAGTCAGACACACAGACGCACACATCGACGGAAATTCTGATCCCATTATCCATTAATCTTCCCCCCAACTTGTTCCAAGGGCTTCACTCCATCATTCACATCAATTACAGCACATGTATGGTGTTAGGTTTGGAGCTTCAGTTGTGCGATCGGCGAAAATAGCTTTTTTTCGATCCGCTTGGCGGCCATTTTGGATTTCGCTGCTAGTGGTGGCTAGAGGATGGTGCCAACTTGTAGCCGATCGATTTTGAAATCTCTGATGCCTACCCTTACATCATGCCAAATTTCAGGAAGGTATCACCAAGTGCACAATTCTAGCGAATTCCTCCCCCGCTACAAGAAAAATTGGAGAGGACGAGTGTGTAACCACCCCATCGGAATGAGATCCACAGTGGCTCCGCACAGACCTATCAGTCTCATGAACTCTCTCGCTGTGACTCTGTCTGAGTGAAGACAATAGTGAGCGTAACAACTGATTAATTTCGCTCTGGTTAACGGCAGACGAACGAAATTGTTGTGCGTCTCGAAGCTCATTCCCAAGTGGGTGAATGACTTGGACGGCACCAGATCCGACTTCTCCTCGTTTATTATAAAACCGAGACGTCGGAGTAATAGAAGCAGATTCTGCACATCGTTCTGAAGCGTTAACTCATTGCTGTACCTCTGAAGAATGTCGTCCAGGTAGGCCGATGTTACCGCAGACGAATGAGCTCGGAAATGTATCATTACCGAGTTCATTATTCGAGTGAAAGCCCAGGGTGCTAGGTTCAATCCGAAGCACATCGCTCGGAACTGATATACAACTCCTAGGACTGCGAAGCATAGATACTTTCTGAATGTCAGATGTACCATGACGTGAAAGTACGCATCCTTGAGATCTTTGCTTGTAGCATAGTCGTTCACCCGAATACTCGCTCTGACTGATCGAATTGTCTCCATATAGAACTTCGGAGCGACGATCAGCTTGTTTATCCAGCTCAGATCTATGACTGGACGGAACGAGCTGTCTGGTTTCGGAACCAGAAACAGATGGCTGTAGAAACCCGGTGATTCCTGGTATTCTACGACCTCTGCCATGTTCTTCTTCAGAAGAGACTGTACTTCCGATAGAAGAGCACCTCTTTTCTGCAGATCTGACGGAAGCTGAGTCCATTTTGGACTTCGAGTTAATGGAGGCTTTCGTTTGAAGGATATCCTTAGTCCTTCCGAAATTACCCATCGAACCCAGGGGTCGTCCGTAATTAACGCCCAATTGTTATAAAACTCGACAATCTTCCGCCTACCGGAACACGATAGAGGTTCATACCATCACCTCCTGGGCCTGCGAGGCTTGCAGAAGGAGAGAACTACGTCCTCCACGACCTGCACCTCGCCCCATCGACCTAGGGACGTCTGACCTGTTATCTCGGCCAGAATAACATCCCCCACATGAGTCGCTGCCTTGACGGTCTCTAGAATAAGACCTAGAGGACGCATAGGAACCTCTATAGGAACTTCTCTTGGGCAAACTTGTCCCAGAAGTGCCTGTCTTACTCTGCTGTATCCGACTTTTTAGAAGCGGATTTGAATAGCAAACAATCCGAAGCTTTCTTAGTTATCTCATCACAAATTGCTGAAAGCTTGCCGTCGAAGAGAAGCTCTCCGGAGACCGAAGCGACTCTGAGAGAGTTTTTCACCTTACCATCCACGCGCGTGGATGTAGCTAGGGCCGCGTCACGTCTAACCAACTCCAAGTTTGCCACTGAAAGGGCGGAGTTATACATGGAATAAGCTATTGCCCTTGAAAGAACTCTTAATGAGGATTGTATATCCTGGAATTCTTTCCCTTGAAGACGTAATGATAACGCTTTAGTAAGGTGATCTGCGTATGATAAAGCGTCTAAGTTAACTCTATTAGACATAATTGTCGTTTCCAACGTCGTGGTTGGAATTGACATAGACGACGGTATAGACAATTCTAGGTCTTCAGCCTGGTCGTCTAGACGCAGAGGAACTCTCGGTATGCCCTGTCCTGTCGTTTCAAATTTATTCCTTGAATTGATGAAAGGCAGATGTAGAGCATTTGCGGACAAGAAACCATATTTGCTCGTTTTGGTAGCAAGCCTATATATAGCGTCATTCAATAATTCAAATGTTCTTGTGACATTATTGGACTATGTCGGAAACTCAGGGACGATGTCCCTAAACCGATCAAAAAATTCTGTGTCCAATGACGCTATCAGTCTCTTATCTGGCATCGCAGCATTCTGGTCCGACGGAACAACCTCTGGAAGATAATGCCGGATAAAATCTACGGCAGCTTTATGTTGTTCCGAAAGGGAAAGCTCCAGATCCTCTGAATCCCTTTCGCCATCCTGTCGGACCCTATGAAGTTCTCGGTTGTCCGTACCTGATGCTTCAGCGGAGCGTACCGACCCAGCGTCGTCGGATAATTCCTGATCCGACAGAGATTCTGTTGTCTGCTGCGATAAGTTGTGCTATTTGTGATAGCACGTCCGTCACTGAGGCCTGTGGAGCAGCGGTCTTACGTTGTTTTGCCGCTGGAAGCTCCCTGGATGTTGACTCCTGCATACTTCTTTTATGCGAACATCCAGATTCTCTAGGCCTCGTGTACCTGGCTACCTGATGGCGTTACCTGGTTGCCGTGGAATCCCTGATCGGCGAAGCTGGCTGGATATCCATGGTCACGTAGCCAAGGTGCGGTCGTGTGCGCTGCTGTGAGGATGAGGAAGCCATATCGACAGTCTCTCCGGACTGTCTATATAACGGAGCGTCCCGAGCGGCGGACGTATGCTACGAATGCGAAAACATTTTGTACCACAACATCTGGTACCAGATGTTGTTGTATGAGAAGGGACCTCTCTCGCTCGCAGCCCGGATGGACCTGGACGAGCTAGGAACTGGACTAATAGGCTTCCTCCGTTCTATCCTCTGATCCGTCGTCACTGGGTGTGCACTTTGTCTTATTATAGTGCTCGCATCACCCAAATCTCCTTCCTGGACCACAACGGACGAACCTGGCTGCCGAGCCATTCGATGAATGGTCGCTACACCGGACGAGCTAACGGATGCCAATGCCGTCGATCCTACTAGGGACCTCTTAGGCAATTGACGTATTTCCATGAGCACTTTTGCCGCTAGCTCTTCATTTAACTGTGATGACGGAGGCATACTTTTGGAAGACATCACGGAAACATCACCCTGTTCTTGTTCCTCTGAAAAAGAGATTCATAAACTAGAGTGACCCTCGGAGAAAGGACCGGCATGGCCTTTTCCCCGCTAACAACATACCGTGACACACATTTCCAATGTTTGTCATCCCAATTGACACACACTGAGCAGGAGTTAGTGCGAGTACACTGACTACAATTAATACAATGATTATGAAAGTCAGAGGAAGATTTCCTCTTATTACAATTTGAACAATATCCTTTCATTGTGAAAAGAACACAAACAGTCCTAGTACTCGCACCAACCCCTGAAAACAAAGATACATATGAAAGTAACATTGAGCCCCAATGGATCCCCACCCCAAAAAGCCTAAGTGTGGACAAAATTTTTTAAAATATTTATAACAAGTGTTTGACCACCAAGGTGGTATTAGTCCCCTGCGGCGCTTTTGTGACATAAGGTGTTTTTGTCACAGAAGACACTAGAGTACATAAGCATCTTGGATTTTGAGAAAAAATATTGAGCGTGGATAATCCCCTCACAACCCTTTATCCATGTACCATATATGAAAGGCGTAGCTTGAACCATGTTGGAGAGAGGGGTGGTAACATAAAATAGAGAAAAAAGCTTAAAAAACACAACAAAAATGGCCGCCATTCTGCCAACTTGGATTTTGAAAAATAAATATTGACTGTGCATCATCCCCTCAGAACCATTTATCCATGTACCAAATATGAAAGGTGTAGCTTGAAGCATATTAGAGGGAGAGGTGGTAACATAAAAACAGACAGATAGACAGACAGACGGACAGACAGACAGATGTTAGATTTTGAAAAAAAATATTGAACATGCATAATCCCCTCACAATCCCTTTATCCATGTACCATATATGAAAAGTGCAGCTTGAACCATGTTGGAGGGGGCAGTGGTAACATAAAATAGAGAAAAAGGCTTAAAAAACACAACAAAAATGGCCGCCATGGCGCCATCTTGAATTTTTGAAAAAAAATATTGAACGTGCAACATCCCATTACAACCCTCTATCCATGTGCCAGATATAAAAAGTGTAGCTTGAACCATGTTGGAGTGAGGGGTGGTAACATAAAATAGAGAAAAAAGCTTAAAAAACACAACAAAGATGGCCGCCATGCCGCCATCTTGGATTTTGAGAAAAAAATATTGAACGTGCATCATCCCCTCCCAACCCTCTATCCATGTGCCAAATATGCAAAGTGTAGCTTGAACTATGTTGGTGGGAGGGTTGGTAACAGGAAAATAGAGAAAAAAAGCTTAAAAAACACAACAAAAATGGCCGCCATTCCACCATCTTAGAGTTTGAAAAAAAAATTCTAAGTGTGCATCATCCCCTCAGAACCATTTATCCATGTACCAATTATGAAAGGTGTAGCTTAAAGCATGTTGGAGGGAGAGGTGGTAACATAAAAAACAGACAGACAAACAGACGGATGGAAGGACAGACGGACAAATTTTTGAAAAAAAATATTGAACGTGCAACATCCCATTACAACCCTCTATCCATGTGCCAGATATAAGAAGTGTAGCTTGAACCATGTTGGAGTGAGGGGTGGTAACATAAAATAGAGAAAAAAGCTTAAAAAACACAACAAAAATGGCCGCCATCTTGGATTTTGAAAAAAAAATATTGAATGTGCATAATCCCCTCCCAACCCTCTATCCATGTGCCAAATATGCAAAGTGAAGCTTGAACCATGTTGGTGGGAGGGGTGGTAACCATAAAATAGAGAAAAAAGCTTAAAAAACAACAAAAATGGCCGCCAGGCCGCCATCTTGGATGTTGAAAAAAACATATTGAACGTGCATCATCCCCTCCCAACCCTCTATCTATGTGCCAAATATGCAAAGTGTAGCTTGAACCATATTGGTGGGAGGGGTGGTAACATGAAAATAGAGAAAAAAAGCTTAAAAACACAACAAAAATGGCCGCCATTCCACCATTTTGGATTTTGAAAAAAAAATTTTGAGCGTGCATCATCCCCTCAGAACCATTTATCCATGTACCAAATATGAAAGGTGTAGCTTAAAGCATGTTGGAGGGAGAGGTGGTAACATAAAAAACAGACAGACAGACGGACGGACGGACAGACAGATGGACAGACGGAGTGCAAACCTATAGTCCCCTTACGGTTCCCGTAGGGGACTAAAAAATTAATGCAACACTTACGTATAATAATAATGTATCTCGTTATGATTTAACTAATACAACGACAAGTAATCACTCTCAACAGAAACCGTTGTCAATGTAAACAAGAAGTGTATAAAAACCGGAAACATGACTCCAGGAACTGATAAACATGGCCCGAAATCAGTTACCAATTACAACACTATCTGATGCAAAAAAGAGACTTCCCAAGAAGAAACTGCAGAACATCAGATGGTAGATGCAGAACACAACGCCTAAAAACTCATGGGTGAGGATGTAAACATGGGGAAAAAACAGAATTCATCCTGTTACCAAGCTAAAACTCCCAAGAAATTTTAGTAATAATATTACAGAAAATATGCCAAAAGCATGGGAGAATAGCAAGGGGGGACTAAAGGAAAGGGAGAGAGGAAACACTGAACAAGCAGTGTAACTTTATAGCAAGAATGACAACAACAGGCCCAGGCCTTGAAATTAGGCAACATAACATAATTTCATAAAAAAAATTTAAGTTACAGCCCTGATTATTCCCTGCCACTAATTTTTTCTCTCCTCCTTCTATTTTCTCTTTAGATCCACCATTTCTCTAATATTTATGTGTCTGGCATCATTTAAACTGAGATTTACAAGCACAAATATCAGTCAGATGTGAACTGATGAAGGACCAAACAAAGAATGATAATTGGCGCCAATTTCGAGACCTCCTTGACACTGCGCATACGCAGTGGAGGAAAAGTATGGAGGACCATTTAGGACATGATTTTTTCGGTTTTAGATGCAAATTTTGGGGATTGGGGGGCAAAATTTGTGTTTGGCCCTAGATTTTGAGAATTAGCACCAGCTATATCTGGGTCATTGGTACAGTATAAAAATATTTAATATGCTGATGAACTTTGAACTTCAAACTGAGAGGTCCATAGTCTGATCCCTGTCATGAGTAACTGCGCCGAGTCTTTGGGCAAGGCACTTAATCCTGATTGCCCATGTGGGGGCATGGTGGTGCTGTGTACTATGGCGTAATGCACGCTGATGGAGCACCTGTCTTCAACCAATGCTAACCCTGCTTGTGTGGAGTTAGTACTGTGGGAGGTCTTGACAGTTTCTTGCCATTCCTTAGTGGTTCTCTCTGGGTATTCTGACTTCCTCCACCCGTAAAGCTCTGATACTAGCTGTCCCTGGCTGTCAAAAGAGCTGTTAACCCTTTACCCAACAAAGCGGCAACAAATGTCCGCATAATATGCAAATTAAATAGCTGACAAAATATTATTTTTCAAAAAATTTAAACAAAACTATATCATGTGACCCCTCTTTTGATATGGTCTGCATTGGGTAATGGGTTAAAAACAAACAAAAAAATAATAATAAGTTATCGTAGAAGAAATAAATAATAAGTTATCAATGACAAAAAACAAGTGCCAATATTTGAAAGTTGATGTGCTAGGTTTGATGTGAAAACTGTTACAGTGTTATTACAGTCTCAGTTTAACAGCTTTCACATCATCAAATATCATTCATGGAAGGAGATATGGCACTGATTGACCTGAGGCCATCTTGAGGGGAGGGGTGGGCAGATTCAGATGCAACGTTCTTTGCTGATGTTCCAGCAATTCAGTTGTATAGAGATTAGTGAGTACCAGCTCTTTAGAGAAGAGAGCCAATAAGAATTTTAACACATAAGCTGTTAGATGTTGGGAGATAATACAAAACATTGGATATTGAAAAATACCAACAAATCCTCTTTAGTGGTAAACTATGCTTTTAGAAATCAATCACTACATGGTTAGGTACAGTCTGGCCGATGTGGACTGGTCACTTTCCATGGCTGGATGCAATAATATTAGATGCAATAATATTAGATTCCATACACAAATTATAGGAATAAGCATCAAAAATTTAATTAATGAAGCACCAGGTACAACCTGGTGCCTCTTACCTTCACGCCTACGTGGATTTTTCTTATCTTGAATGGCATCTTGAAGAGTAGTGTTGATCTCTAACTGTTTAAGTGACACAATTCCTAAACCTTTCACCAACCCAGCTAGACCATATGCAGCTCCTTTCCTTTCGCCATATGTATCGGATTCCAATAATAAGTGTAAAAGTTTCTGTACCAGTTCTGGTGCACCATCTTTTATTGCAGGCACAAGAGGTGGCAAGCAATTTGCAACTGCATCTTGGACCTGTAAAATAATGTAATAAATCATTAACCTTTACTCAATGCACAGGATAATGTAATGAATCATTAACCCTTTACCGAATGCACAGGATATAAAAATTTATTATGTTAATCCACGATTTTTCAAATGTTCCCAAAAATGAATCAGCATGATATGGTTTTGTTGAAATTTTTTGAAAAATATTTTCAGCTGCTTAATATGTAGATTATATAAGCGGATGTAGCCGATTCATTAGGTAAATATAACAAGAGGAGGGGGGAGGGGGTGTCTATCATCATTAGCTCACCATCGCATGGCATGCAATAAACCTAGGCTTATTACAAATCTGCAATAAATGTCCGGTCACGTACATGTATAGCAAACCAGGTCAGAAATATTCTTGTAAGTCCACACTGACAAAAAGGTCTAACATTGCATTAAAAAAAAGTCCAATATGTCCAAAAAATGTCCGGAAAGGGTTAATGTCATCTTATATTGATGCATTTAAAACATATATGAAATATAAAAGCCACAGCATACTGGTGGAATCCTACCCTCATGTGCATGAAAAGCAAAACAGGTAAGAATTTTTCTAAGTCCACACTGACAAAAAAGTCTAACATTACATTAAAAAAGACCAAAATCTCTGAAAACTTAAAAAATTTATAGTAATTTATATATTTTCTATACTTACCAATGACCCAGACTTAGCTGGTGCTAACTCTATCTAGGGCCAAACGCAAATTTTACCCCCAATCCCCAAAATTTGCATCTAAAACCGAAAATTACATGTCATATATGGCCCTCCATACTCTCACTCCACTGCACATGCGCAGTGTCAAGGAGGTCTCGAAACTGCCACAAAAAGTCATTCTTACAACCAGTGCCTGGTAAGCATTATGTACGCAGCGTGGAGGCAAGAGTTCACAACTCCTGGGAGGGCCATCCCCGTCTGGGTCATTGGTAAGTATAAATAATATATAAATTACTATAAATTTTTTAACATTTTTATACTGTACCAATGACCCAGACTTAGCTGAATAGTAAAAAGGCTGGAGGGCCTAGGACATAGAGGAAAATCCAATAAGCTCAACTATATAATATAGAGGCAACCCCTTAAGGAGAAAAGGAGTATTAGGCTTTACATGTATCTTTCTTATTTAATATTAAATTAGAAAGATACAATACCCTTCATAATTGAGCACAATAACATTCATGTTCTCTATTAACATCCAGTATAACCCTTATACTAATTATTTTTAAAGTAAGCCAATAAATAAAGTTAGTCCAGAGAATTGAGACTCTTTATAATCTTTTAAAAGTGTCCGAGGATTGTATATTAACGCGCGTTTGACACTTGACATATACAAATGCTTCACACCGAGCTACACTTTAAAAATATGACATGAATGAATTTTAACATTAATATTACACTTTAAAACCATCCCGGAAGCGACTCAGAAATACTGACTTTGGAGGAGGCATTCCCTTGCTTTTCACTATAAAGCAGGTGACCTAAGGGAACACCCTCCCCCCCCCCCCCCCCCCCTTCCCCTTGCCCTGGGTCAAATAGCCCAGAGCGAAGAGGGCAGCTGGACGGAGTCACTGCCGGAACAGAAAGCCTGCATAACTATAGTTGCAACTGTTTAGTGGACGACATTCTGAGCAACAGATAACGGACCTAAACAATGCAGGTCTCCAGAAATGGACTCAATATTTCTGAGATAAAAATTCATGAATGTGGATGGCTGAGACCAATAAGCAGCCTTCATTAAATCTGTAATAGCAATACTATTAGCGTAAGCCCAAGAAGTAGCAAGAGCTCTTACTTCATGAGCGGAAATCTTAAGCACAGACTGCTGAGAAGAAGATAAACTCTCATAAGCAGTACAGATAGTTAATTGAATCCATCTAGCAATAGAATGGACCGAAATGTCCCTTCTATTAGGCATCAAAGACAGAAAGAAACGTTTTCGTCCCTTTCTGATAAACTGAGATCTCTGTTTATAGATACGTAACGCTCTAACAGGACAGAGTAAAGGCCTACGCCCGTCTGAAGACGGAAGAGCCTTAATGACAATAGGTTCCGGATATTTATTAGGAGCCTGATTCTTAGATAAAAAACCCACATTAGTAGTGAAGGTGATAGTGTTCCCGACACTACGATAGTGAGAATCATCCACCGACAGTGCATGAAGCTCACTGACTCTTCTAGCAGAAGAGAAAGCTAAGAGAAAAGCTGTCTTATAAGATAAGAATTTGAAATCTACTGTCCCAAGAGGTTCAAATGGCTTTTCCTTCAATTTAAGAAGAACCCAAGCTAAATTCCATTTAGGAATTAACCTAAGAGTTCTGGGTCTATTTATCGAGAAGTTTCTAACCAACTTAGATAAAGAGACATTAGATCCAATTTGTAAACTATCATGATGTGCATAGGTATCAGATAACATAGACCTATAACCCTTAATAGTAACAGGCTGCAGTTTGATTTCGTCAAACAAGTATACTAGAAAGTTTGCAATGTCTGGTATAGAGGGATCGAAAATATCTACAGAATGATCCCTACACCAACGACGAAAAACCTTCCACTTAGCCGCATAGTTTAGCGAAGAGGAGGTCCTCCTACAGTTAGAAATCGCGTCCACTGCTCGTCCTGTAAAGTGCTTGCCATGCAAGAAGGACCGCACAACGGAAAAACGTGAAGGTTGAGACCTTGCAGGTTGTGATGGAGTTGACGCGATTTCCCCTGCGAAAGAAGATCCTCCCGTGGAGGAAGCTTTCGCGGTAGGTCCCACAACAGACACCTGAGTAGATTTATCCACGGTCTCTGTGGAGACAGAGATGCTACCAACAGAATCTTGCATTGAGATTGTTTTATCTTTAGCAATACTTGCTGTATTAATGGCGCTGGAGGATACGCATATCCTATCATTCCGTCCCAAGAGATCGACAGAGCGTCTACTGCAAATGCTCTTGGATCCGGACACGGAGACACATACGTCTGCAACTGATTGTTGAGATGTGTCGCAAATAAATCTATCATTGGCCGTTCCCATTGGTAGCAAATCTGATTGAATACTTGTTTGTTGAGAGTCCACTCCGACGGCAACAAGCGACCCTTTCGTGAAAGGGAGTCTGCTAGCACATTCAGACGACAAGGAATGTGACGGACCGAAAGAAGAACCTGATGTTCTAGCGCAAACAGAAGGATTCTTTCCATTAGATTGAACAACGGAACTGAATGAGTGCCTCCCTGATTCCGTATATACGCCACTACTGTCGTATTGTCGGATAGGATTTGGACATGAGCATTGTGAATAATGTCCATCCAATGACGTAACTCAAGCCAAATTGACATCATTTCCTTGATGTTTATGTGCTTGCCCAGGAATTGCGGATCCCAAAGACCCTGGCATCTTGAATTCGTTGGGATCAATGATGCACCCCAACCTGTTTGACTGGCATCCGTCATAATGGTAAAACTCGGATCCGGCAACTGCAGCGGAACTCCCTGAGTTAACCACTGAATGTTTGCCCAAGTCTGAATCTCTTGTTTCACTTGATCTGACAAGAGAACGTCTATGTCGAGCGAATGAATTTTCACACTCCAATTCTGAGTCAAGAAAATTTGGAGAGGACGCGTGCGTAACCGCCCCATCGGAATGAGATCCGCAGCGGCTCCGCACAGACCTATCAGTCTCATAAATTCTCTCGCTGTGACTTTGTCTGCGTGCAGACAATAGCGAGCGTAACAACTGACTAATTTCGCTCTGGTTAACGGCAGACAAACGAGATCGTTGTGCATCTCGAAGCTCATTCCCAGATGTGTGAATGACTTGGATGGCACCAGATCTGACTTCTCCTCGTTTACTATAAAACCGAGACGTCGGAGCAATAGAAGTAGATTCTGAACATCGTTCTGAAGCGTTAACTCGTTGCCGTACCTCTGAAGAATGTCGTCCAGGTAGGCCGACGTTACCGCAGACGAATGAGCTCGGAAATAGATCATTACCGAGTTCATTACCCGAGTGAAAGCCCAGGGTGCTAGATTCAATCCGAAGCACATCGTCCGGAATTGATACACCACTCCTAGGACTGCGAAGCGTAGATACTTTCTGAATGTCGGATGTACCATGACGTGAAAGTACGCATCTTTGAGATCTATGCTTGTTGCATAATCGTTCACCCGAATACTCGCTCTGACCGACCGAATCGTCTCCATATAAAACTTCGGAACGACGATCAGCTTGTTTATCCAGCTCAAATCTATGACTGGACAGAACAAGCCGTCTGGTTTCGGAACCAGAAACAGATGGCTGTAGAATCCCGGAGTCTCCTGGTTTTCTATGACCTCTACCGCGTTCTTCATTAAAAGAGACTGCACCTCTGATAATAGAGCGTCTCTTTTCTGCAGATTTGACGGAAGTTGAGTCCACTTTGGACTTCGAGTTAATGGAGGCTTTCGTTTGAAGGATATCTTTAGGCCTTCCGAAGTCACTCCTCTCACCCAAGGGTCGTCCGTAATCGACGCCCATTCTTGTGAAAAGCTTGACAACCTTCCGCCAACCGGTACGCGATAGAGGTTTAAGCCATCATCTCCTGGACCTGCGAGGCCTGCGGTAGGAGAAACCACGTCCTCCACGACCCGCACCTCGTCCCGTCGACCTCGGGGCGTCCGACCGGTTGTCCCAGCCCGAAGGACGTCCCGAACGTGAGTCGCTACCTTGACGGTCTCTCGAATAAGACCAAGAGGACGCACCGGAACCTCTATAGGAACCTCTCTTGGGCACAGACCCTGAAGTGCCTGTCTTATTCTTGTCTGCCGTATCCGACTTCTTAGAAGCAGATTTGAACAACAGAGAATCCGAAGCTTTCTTTGTAATTTTATCATAAATAGCAGAAAGCTTGCCGTCAAAGAGAAGTTCTCCGGAGACCGAAGCGACTCTGAGAGAGTTCTTCACCTTAGTATCCACGAGTGTGGATGTAGCTAGGGCTGCGTCACGTCTAAACAACTCCAGGTTTGCCACTGAAAGGGCGGAGTTACACGTGGAATAAGCTACTGCCCTTGAAAGAAGTCTTAAAGAGGATTGTATATCCTGAAATTCTTTCCCTTGAAGGCGCAGTGATAACGCCTTAGTAAGGTGATCTGCGTAAGATAAGGCATCTAAACTGGCTCTGTTAGACGAAATAGCTGTTTCCAACACCGCGGTTGGAATAGAAGCCGACAACGGTAATGATAGCTCTAAGTCTTCCGCCTCGTCGTCCATACGCAGAGGAACTCTCGGAATACCCTGTCCTGCCGTGTCGAATTTATTCCTTGCATTAATGAAAGGCAGGTTGAGAGTATTGGCGGACAAGAAACCTGCTTTCCCCGTTTTGGAAGCAAGTTTAAATATAGCGTCGTTCAATAATTCAAATGTTCTTGCAACATTATTGGACTGCGACGGAAACTCGGGAGCGATGTCCCTGAACCGCTCAAAAAATTCAGAGTCCAATGACGCTATAATCCTCTTGTCCGGAACCGCAGCAGTCTGGCCCGACGGAACAACTTGAGGGAGAAAGTGCCGGATGAAGTCCACGGCAGCTTTATGTTGTTCCGAAAGGGATAGCTCCAAGTCATCCGTATCCCTTTCACCATCCGGTCGGACCTCATGATGCTCCCGGTCGTCCGCCCCCAATGCTTCGGCGGAGCGTACCGACCCAGCGCCGTCGGATAATTCCCGATCCGACACCGTTTCTGTCGGCTGCTGGGATGCTGCGATAAGTTGTGCTATCTGCACAAGTGCGTCCGGCATCGAGACCTGCGGAGGCGCAGTCTTTCGCTGCTTTGCTGAGGGCAGCTCCGCATCTGATGGCTCCCGCATACTTTTTCTATGCGAATGTCCGGAGGGCATCGGCCTCGTGTCCCTGGCTGCCGGATGGTGTGACCTGGTCGCCGAAGAATCCCTGATCGGCGAAGCTGGTAAGATATCGGCGGTCACGCAGCCAAGGTGCGGTCGTGTGCGCTGACGAGAAGAAGAAGCCTGAGCAGTCTCTGCGGACTGCCTATACAACGGAGCGTCCCGAGCAACGGACGTATGCTCCGCTTGCGACACATTTTGTACCACAACATCTGGTCCCAGATCTTGTTGTACGAGAGAGGGGCCTCTCTCGCTCGCGGCCCGGCTGGACCTGGACTAGCTAGGAACCGGACTCAAAGGCTTCCTCCGATCTCGCCTACTATCCGCCGTCACTGGGTGTGCACGTTGAATGTTTATAGTGCTCGCATCACCCAACATTTCCTCCTGGACCGCATCGGACGAACCCGGCTGCCGAACCATTCGGTGAATGGACGCTACACCGGGCGAGCTAGCGGACAACATTTGTTTAATCTCCATGAGCACTTTTGCCGCTAGCTCTGTATTCATTTGTGACGACGGAAGCGCACTTGCAGAAGATAACATGGAAACATCACCCTGTTCTTGTTCCTCTGAAATAGAAACTGAGAGAGTAGAGTGACCTTGCGGAGAAAGAGCCGGCATAGCCCTTTCTCCAGAAACAACATACCGTCACACACGTTTCCAATGTTTGTCATCCCAATATTGACATATAGAACAGGGATTAGTGCGAGAACACTGACTACAATTAATACAATGATCATGAAAGTCAGAGGAAGATTTCTTCCTATTACAATTTGAACAATATCCTTTCATTGTGAATTGTGATAAGTCAACAAGAAGTCCTAGTTACTCGCACAAACCCCTGACACAAAGATACATAATAACATGATCCATTAATAATGAAAAAACAATTACAAATCAAAATAATTTTTGAAAAATATTTTTTCAGCGAAGCCCAAGTTTCTGAAAAGTAACGTTGAGCCCCGATGGATCCGATGGCTAAGTGTGGTCAAAAATTTTAAATTTATATTAAATAATTAATGCAACACTTACGGATAATAAACATGTATCTTATAGTGAGATAAACTACACCAAAGGCAAACAGCCCCCCTCAAAAGAGACTGTTGCCAATGTAAACAAACAGTGTAAAACACCAGAAAACATGACTCCAGGCACTGAAAAAACTGGCCCGAAATCAGTCATCAAAATTACACTCTATCTGATGCAAAACAGAGACTCCCAGGGGAGAATCTGCAGAACATCAGATGGAAGATGCAGAACACAACGTTTATACACCCATGGGTGAAAACGTAACTATGGGGAAAATAACAGAAAACATTCTGTAACCAAGCAACTCTCCCAAGAGAATTTTAGAAATGAACTTTCTCAAAAATATGCCAAAAGCATGAGAGAATTGCAAGGGGGGACTTAGAAGGCCAGGGGAGAGGAAACACTGAATAAGCAGTGCAACTTTTTAGCAAGAATGACAACAAGAGGCCCATGCCTCGAAAATAGGCAACTTAACATAATTTCATAAAAAATTTTAAGTACAGCCCTGATTATTTTTTGTCACTCCTTTTTCCTCTCCTCCTTCTATATCCTCCTTAGAATCACCATTTCTCCAATAATTACGTGTCTGGCATCCTTTAAACTGAGATTTACAAGCACAAAGATCAGTGAGATGTTGACTGATGAAGGGCCAAACAGAGAATGATAATTGGCGCCAATTTCGGAACGTCCTTGACACTACGCATGCGCAGTAGGGGCGAAGTATGGAGGTCCTATAAAACATGATTTCTTTTGGTTTTGGATGCAAATTTTGGGGACTGGGGGGCAAAATTTGTGTTTGGCCCTGGTTTTGTTAGAGTTAGCACCAGCTAAGTCTGGGTCATTGGTACAGTATAAAAATATTATCTCTCATTCTAAAAAACTACTCTTAGGCCCGGTTACTCTCAGAACTTTAGCTCGGGTAATAGGCCTTTATACTTCATCTTTAAAGGCAATCAATTTGGGAGAATTATTTTATCGGTTTTTGGATAAAGAAAAAACTGAGGGGCTTCAAGTCTCACAAGGTAACTTTGATGCTGAAATTCTTCTGTCTTCAGCAGCCAGGGAAGAGGTTATCTGGTGGACTAAGAATATTAAAATAAAGAATGGAAAAGATTGTCGGCCAAAAGATATATCTCTATATTTGGTGACTGATGCCTCACATCTTGGATGGGGTGCATCACTTGAAAACAGTTATGCGAATGGCAGATGGTCCTCTTCAGAATCTCCTTTGCATATTAATTTGTTGGAGCTTAAGGCAATCTTCTTAGGTCTCCGAAGTTTATGTCACAATTTTTCTTCAATTCATATATGTGTTAGAAGCAATAATTCCACAGCATATCAATAATAAGGGAGGCCCTGTTATGAATTTGTTTCTTGTTACTAAGGAAATTTTTCTTTGGTGTTTTGACAGGGAAATCCAACTTTCAGCTGTTCACCTCCCAGGGAAAGAAAATATTGTTGCTGACAAATTATCTCGACAATTCAGTGATAATACAGAATGGATGATTGACTCAGAAATATTTCAAACTTTATGTGAACATCTGGAAATTTCTCCTTGTATCAATCTCTTTGCTTCCAGATTGAATTGTCAATTACAAGATTATGTTTCTTGGCATTATGATCCTTATGCAAAATTTGTTGATGCTTTTACTATAAATTGGGGAAACCTAATTCCATATATTTTCCCTCCTTTCAGTTTGCTCATGAAGATCATTATGAAAATAAAGGAAGACAAAGTAAGGTTGGCTCTTCTCATAATTCCCGTCTGGAGTACACAACCATGGTATCCTCTACTGCTCGAAATTCTCAGTCATTACCCTATTTTCCTTCCAAAAACAGAACATCTTCTCAAGACTACCACACAGCGACTGCATTCATCCCCTTGCAGAGAAACTCCAACTTGCCGGATGTCTTGTCTCTGGAATCAATTCCTATCAGGAGGCATTTCAAAATCAGCTGCCAACCTCATCCTACATTCATGGAAACCAGCCACTCAAAAAACATATAATTATGCCTGGGGGAAATGGATTGTTTGGTGTAAGGAAAGGAAGGTTAATCCACTTTACCCATCTGAAACACATTTATCTAACTATCTAGCCTTCCTTCATTATTCAGGAAAATCTTACAGTGTGATTAGTTCTCACTGATCAATGTTAAATCAAACTCTTAGCTTATTATCAAATATTAGTTTTTCAGATTCCAAATTAGTTAACACAACTGTAAAAGGAATTTTCAACAAACACCCTCCAAAGCCTCGTTATTCGACACTTTGGGATGTCTCTATGTTACTCCAATATCTAGAATCACTTTATCCTCATAGAACGCTGTCCTTAAAATTATTGACCAAGAAATTGGCAGCCCTTATTGCTTTATGCACTGCTCAAAGAGTTCAAACGCTTGCAGCTCTTGATATAAAAAATATTCGAATCACAAACTCCGAAGTTATTTTTCTTATTACTGATCATCTCAAAACAACCAAACCGTCACGTCATAAAAATTCAATAAATCTTTATAAATATGAAAAGGAACCCTTATGTGTCCTTGCTGTTCTTTCTGAATATCTCCACAGAACTAAAGACAAAAGGAAAAGTTCAAAATTGTTTATTTCTTTCAAAACTTTTTCTGCAATTTGCATAAGCACCCTCTCTAGATGGATTTGTGATATTCTCAAAAATGCTGGCATCGACATTTCAGTTTACAAGGCTCACTCAGTGAGAAGTTCATCTACCTCAGCCGCCATTCATGCTGGAATCTCACTAAATAACGTTCTGCTCACAGCAAATTGGACTTCTGCTGAAACATTTTATAAATTTTATTTTAGATCAGATATTCCATTAGCTAACCCTGACAAAACATTTGCTAACGCTGTATTAAAAAATACTCCATAAATTATTTGTCGGTTGGCATCATCTTTAAACTATGCAATTTCATCCAGAATGACTGTGAGTTTTATGTGTAACAGAATTCCCCCCTCATCCAAGCATCTTGGATGAGCAGGATGAGGGGAATTCTGTGAAGCATAAAACGAACATGTCAGAGGGATGCCTCCCCCCCCCCCCCCCCGGCTTGGGTTGCAAGAACCCACCCATTTTTTCTTGCTGCCAATCTGCAATAGGCTTTAAATCGACATTCTGTTCATCATGAACCAGCATTTTATACTCCGGCAATAATAACTGATCATGAAATCATTCGTGCATAGCACTCATTTTCACCTCTTTTAATAGAGATTGGCGCACCCCCTATCGGTGACGATGCAATTTCATCCCTCTGACATGTTCTTTCTCTGTTCCAAGATGCTTGGATGAGGGGGGGAATTTTATAGTGCTCGCAACACCCAAATCTCCTTCCTGGACTGCAACGGATGAACCCTGGTGCTGAGCCATTCGGTGAATGGTCGCGACACTGGGCGAGCTAGCGGACGCCAACGCCATCGATAGTACTAGGGAACTCCAGGCAATTGACGTATCTACATGAGCACTTTTGCCGCTAACTCTTTCATTTGACTGTGACAACGTAAGCACACTTTACGAAGACATCATGGTAACATCACATTGTTCATGTTACTCAATGAGACCTGTGGAGCCGCGTTCCTACGTGAATTATCCGCTGGAATCTCCCGGGACGTTCATTCCTGCATTTATATAATATGCGAACGTCCCCACTGGAAAGGTCTCGTATCCTTGGCTAGCAGATGGAGTGACCTGGTCAACGTGTATTCCTTGGTCGGCGAAGAAGAGCACCATGGAAGTTCAATCCTGCATTTATATAATATGCGAACGCCTCCTGGAAATCTGTGGTCACATAGCCAACGTGCGGTCGTGTGTGTTGACGAGGATGAGGAAGCCAATATAACAGCCGTGTCGGACTGTCATGCGACGGAGCGTCCCGAACAGGAGGAGTGGACGTAAGCTCCGGCTAAACAAACAACATTCAACAACATTGCAGCACAGATGTTGATGCAAGAGAGGGGGCCTCTCACGCTCACGGTCCGGTGGACCTGGACGAGCTAGCTATCGAACTTTCAGGCTTCCTCCATACTATCCTCTGATCCGTCGTTGCTGGGAGTGCACATCTGAATTTTTATAGTGCTCGCATCACCCAATCTGCTTCCCTGGACCACAACGGACTAACCTGGGGGCTGTATCATTCTTATTTCCTGGTGAATGGACGCGACACCGGGCGGACTAGCGGGCGACAATGCCTTCGATAGAACTAGCTAACTCCCAGCAATTGTCGTAATACCTTGAGCACTTCCTGCTAGCCTTAATACTGCAACGACGGAGACACAGTTATTGAAGACATCACAGAAACATCACTCTTAGTTCTGCAAAAAAGAAACTGATAATATATAGTGACCGTACGGAGAGAGGACCGTAATGGACCTCTCACCGCAACAAAATACCGTGACACACGTCTCCAACGTTGTCATATCAATCAACACACACAGAGCAAGAATTAATGTGACTACATTGACTATAAGAAACACAACGAACTCGTAAATTAGAGGAAGATATCCTAGAATTACGATAGAACATTTTTTCAACCAGAAAAAAATATACACCGTCATATTATTCGCACTAACTCTTGAAATGAATATACATAATATATTATAATTCATTATAACATTTCAAAAGAAAATAATTTTCAAAAAGAAATTTTTTGAAAAAATTTTCAGAAGAGCCCAAGTTCCCAATGAGAACCCTGAGCCCAAAAAAGTCTAAGTGTGGACAAAAATTTTGAATCATATTGAAAAAATTAATGTAACACTTACGGACAATATTAATGTATCTTGCTATGAACTAAATTAAGCAGAAGACAAGTACTCATTGTCAGAAGTAACAGTTGTCAACACAAGCAAAAGTGTCAACAACCCGGAAACATGACTCCAGGCACTAAAACGACAAGAGGCCCCACGTGGCCTTAATCGCTCACCTGACAAAGTGACTCTAAGAAGTATTTTAGGTCACCTTCACCATGTCATGCCTCATCAACATTAACTGGTTGAGTGATAGATTTTGTTTGAAGTTCAACATTTGTTACCTAAAATTAGTTTTATTTAAAATCATTGGTGTGTGGCCAATCTCCAATGATTTTTAATAAAGCAAATTTATCTCTGCAGACAAACTGGTTTAGCATGAAGCACAAACAAGGAATATGAAGAGATAGCCTTGGACATCTCTCCCCAACTGTGGATATCTTCCATGTGCTACATGTATATATTTGCATGCAAGAAAACAAAAATTTTCACAAATTTTATTTTTTTTTATCATCATTGGAACAAGCTCAAACAGCTTATTCCAATAGGGGTATGGGAAGATCAGGTATATTTTTGAGACAGAAATGTGAATATATAAATAATGGTGTTTTTTTGTGAATGATGCTGGAGAATTTTGCGTAAAGATATGGTAAATGGTTTGTTCTAGATACAGAATGATGCAAAAGTATTTAAATTTGATTAGGCAAGTTGTTCCTATAATGCATTTAAAAATTGAAGTAACTGTTTTTTTGCTGACGAACTTTTAGATGTGTGTGTGTGTGTGTGTTTGTGTGTGTGTGTGTGTGTGTGTGTTTGTGTGTGTGGGGGGGGGGGGGGGGGGTTAAGAGTGTTCTTGCAAACAAAATTCCTGAATAAATGGAAAATTTTATTTTTTGTGTGAAAGACATAGTGCGTGAATGTTGATTGGAACAAGCTTAGAGAGCTCATTTTAATGTGAAGTCATAAAGCTGTGTTTTACGTACAAAATTCTGGAATAACTAAAAAAATTGCTTTTTTGACTCAAAAAGCATGGTGTGCGACCTCTCATTGGAATGAGCTCAAAAAGCTCATTCCAATGGGGTATTTACAAGCGATAAGTACATGTATGTTTAAGAGACAAAAATTAAAATTTGAATAGCAATTTTTGCGAAGAATGCTGACAAGTTTTGGCAGTTATGCTGGTAAAAAGGTAAGATATGCAAAGTGGTTGTTTTTTAGAGGCGACATTTAATTAAGGGGAATTAACCCTTGATTACTGAGGTAACTTCTAAAAGTACTGAAATTTCATGAAGCAATGTGAATAACAGACAACAGTTGCCTAAAAATTTCATGAATAACTAAAATTTTTATTCCTTTGTCTCGAAAACATGGCATATGACCTTTGTTGGAATGAGCTGAATGCGTGTGTTCCAATGAGGGGTCATAAAATTTGAATGAAGATTTGTGTGAATAATGCATTAGTACTGCTAGATTTGGGTAAACGGTTCACCCTGGATACCACCCCTTCTATAGTAGATCTTTTCTGCCAATTTTGTCTAAGATTCTATCAACTTTACAAATAAATACGTTCATGAATCACAATCAGATCCACCCTACAATGTTGCATACCAAATATCAAAAGATTCTGCCTGCTGGATCTGGAGAAGAAGATTTTTTAAGAAATATGCCTGAAATGCACTAAGTTAAAATTTGGGCTCCTATACGGAGCCCAAATATAAACCCAGGGGGCCGATTTGAACAAACTTGAATCAGATCCACCCCACAATGTTGCTTACCAAATATGAAAAGATTCTGAAGCTGGATCTGGAGAAGAAGATTTTTTAAGAAATTTGCCTGAAATGCACTAAGTTCGAATTCGAGCTTCTATAGTGAGCCCAAATATGAAACTAGGAAGCCGATTTGAACAAACTTGAATCAGATCCACCCCACAATGTTGCATACCAAATATCAAAAGATTCTGCCTGCTGGATCTGGAGAAGAAGATTTTTTAATAAATTTGCCCGAAATGCACTAAGTGCGAATTCGGGCTTCTATATTAAGCCCAAATATGAATCCAGGGGGCCAATTTGAACAAACTTGAATCAGATCCAAACCGCAATGTTGCATACCAAATATCAAAAGATTCTGCCTGCTGGATCTGGAGAAGAAGATTTTTGAAGAAATTTGCCTGAAATGCACTAAGTGCGAATTCGGGCTTCTATATTAAGCCCAAATATGAATCCAGGGGGCCGATTTGAACAAACTTGAATCAGATCCACCCCGCAATGTTGCATACCAAATATCAAAAGATTCTGCCTGCTGGATCTGGAGAAGAAGATTTTTGAAGAAATTTGTCCGAAATGCACTAAGTTTGAATTCGAGCTTCTATAGTGAGCCCAAATATGAATCCAGGGGGCCGATTTGAACAAACTTGAATCAGATCCACCCCGCAATGTTGCATACCAAATATGAAAAGATTCTGCCTGCTGGATCTGGAGAAGATGATTTTTTAAGAAATTTGACTGAAATGCACTAAGTTCGAATTCGAGCTTCTATAGTGAGCCCAAATATGAATCTAGGAAGCCGATTTGAACAAACTTGAATCAGATCCACCCCACAATGTTGCATACCAAATATCAAAAGATTCTGCCTGCTGGATCTGGAGAAGAAGATTTTTTAATAAATTTGCCCGAAATGCACTAAGTCCGAATTCAGGCTTCTATATTAAGCCCAAATATGAATCCAGGGGGCCGATTTGAACAAACTTGAATCAGATCCACCCCGCAATGTTGCATACCAAATATCAAAAGATTCTGCCTGCTGGATCTGGAGAAGATGATTTTTTAAGAAATTTGCCTGAAATGCACTAAGTTCGAATTCGAGCTTCTATAGTAAGCTCAAATATAAATCTAGGGAGCCGATTTAAACAAATTTGCATCAGATCCATCCCACAATGTTGCATACCAAATATCAAAAGATTCTGCCTGCTGGATCTGGAGAAGAAAATTTTTTAAGAAATTTGACTGAAATGCACTAAGTTCGAATTCGAGCTTCTATAGTGAGCCCAAATATGAATCTAGGAAGCCGATTTGAACAAACTTGAATCAGATCCACCCCACAATGTTGCATACCAAATATCAAAAGATTCTGCCTGCTGGATCTGGAGAAGAAGATTTTTTAATAAATTTGCTTGAAATGCACTAAGTTCAAATTTGGGCTCCTATACTGAGCCCAAATATAAACCCAGGGGGCCGATTTGAACAAACTTGAATCAGATCCACCCCACAATGTTGCTTACCAAATATGAAAAGATTCTGCCTGCTGGATCTGGAGAAGAAGATTTTTTAAGAAATTTGCATGAAATGCACTAAGTTCAAATTCGAGCTTCTATAGTGAGCCCAAATATGAATCTAGGAAGCCGATTTGAACAAACTTGAATCAGATCCACCCCACAATGTTGCCTACCAAATATCAAAAGATTCTGCCTGCTGGATCTGGAGAAGAAGATTTTTTAAGAAATTTGCCTAAATGCACTAAGTTCGAAATTGGGCTCCTATACTGAGCCCAAATATGAGCCCAAATATGAACCCAGGGGGCCGATTTGAACAAACTTGAATCAGATCCACCCTACAATGTTGCATACCAAATATCAAAAGATTCTGCCTGCTGGATCTGGAGAAGAAGATTTTTTAAGAAATTTGCCTGAAATGCACTAAGTTCGAAATCGGGCTCCTATACTGAGCCCAAATATTAACCCAGGGGGCCGATTTGAACAATCTTGAATCAGATCCACCCCACAATGTTGCTTACCAAATATGAAAAGATTCTGCCTGCTGGATCTGGAGAAGAAGATTTTTTAAGAAATTTGCCTGAAATGCACTAAGTTCGAATTCGGGCTTCTATAGTAAGCCCAAATATGTATCCAGGGGGCCGATTTGAACAAACTTGAATCAGATCTACCCCGCAACATTGCATACCAAATATCAAAAGATTCTGCCTGCTGGATCTGGAGAAGAAGATTTTTTAAGAAATTTGCCTGAAATGCACTAAATTCGAATTCGAGCTCCTATAGTGAGCCCAAATATGAATCTAGGGAGCCGATTTGAACAAACTTGAATCAGATCCACCCTACAATGTTGCATACCAAATATCAAAAGATTCTGCCTGCTGGATCTGGAGAAGAAGATTTTCAAAGAAATTTGCCTGAAATGCAGTAAGTTCAAATTTGGGCTCCTATACTGAGCCCAAATATACACCCAGGGGGCCGATTTGAACAAACTTGAATCAGATCCACCCCACAATGTTGCATACCAAATATCAAAAGATTCTGCCTGCTGGATCTGGAGAAGAAGATTTTTTAAGAAATTTGCCTGAAATGCACTAAGTTCGAAATCGGGCTCCTATACTGAGCCCAAATATGAACCCAGGGGGCCGATTTGAACAAACTTGAATCAGATCCACCCTACAATGTTGCATACCAAATATCAAAAGATTCTGCCTGCTGGATCTGGAGAAGAAGATTTTTTAATGTTTTTCCCATTGCCTACAGTGTTAAAAAGTGCTGACTCAGCACTTTTTCAAAGTCCCGAAACTGTACCCTATGATAAAACCGATGGCAATTTTTTTTTACCAATCCTTTCTGTTGGTCCTAAGGAAGCTGCACACCAAATAAAAATTCTCAGAGCCGTGCAGTTTTGGAGATATGGGCGTTTTAAATTTTTTCTATTTTTAGCTCCTGCGGTTCCCACGGGGCTGCGGGAAAATTTTTTTTTGCATAAATCAAGTACTCATGACCCAATAAGCCCTCACATAAAATTTGGTTCAAATCAGCCTCTCGGTTTGGAAAATAGAAATTTTGGGCGGGGCAAAAAATTTTGCCCCTCTCATAACAACGCCAAGTATAGCCCCACAAACTTCTCTTGAACAAATCTGAGTCTACACCTCAAAAGGAAGCTGCACACCAAATATCAAGTCTCTGCTACTGCTGGTTCATGAGAAGAAGATTTACAAAGATTTTGGTGCCCCTTGGGGGCGTGGCACCACCCAGGAGGAGGGGCAACTTCATTTGAACAAATCTGAATTGGCATTAGGTAATAAACATTTAGCCAACATTTGAATAAAATTGGGCTAGTGGTTTAGGAGGAGAAGTCGATAATGTAAAGTTAACGCCGGACGGACGACGACGGACGACGGACGCCGGACGCCGGACGACGGACGACGGACAGAAAGTGATTAGTAAAGCTCCCCTTGAGCTTCGCTCAGGTGAGCTAAAAATGGCCCGAAATCAGTTACCAATTTAAATACTATCTGATGCAAAACAGAGGCTTCCAGAGAAGAAACTGTAGAGCATCAGATGATCGATCCAGACCAAAATGCCTAAACACCGCTAGGGTGAGGACGTAAACATGGGGGAAAAAACAGAAAATAATTCTGTTTCCAAGCCAAAACTCCCAAAAAATTTTAGTAATAAACATTACAAAAAATAAGCCAAAAGCAGGAGAGAATAGCTAGGGGGAATAAAGGAAATGGAGAGAGGAAACACTGATTAAACAATGGAAAATTCATAGCAAGAATGACCACAATAAGGTCATGCCACGAAAATAGGTAACATGAATAATTTCGTAAAATAATTATAAGTTACAGCCCTGAACATTTGTTTCCACTGTTTTTTCCTCTCCACATTCTATTTCCAACATATATCCACCATTTCTCTCATAATTATGCGTCTGGCATCCTTTAAACTGAGATTTACAAGCACAAATATCAGTCAGTTGTAACTGAATTGAGGGCCAAACAAAGAATGACTTTTGGAGGCAGTTTCGAGACCTCCTTGACACTGTGCATGCGCAGTGGAGTGAGAGTATGGAGGACCATATAGGACATGTAATTTTCGGTTTTAGATGCAAATTTTAGGGATTGGGGGGGCAAAATTTGGGTTTGGCCCTAGATATTTTAGAGTTAGCACCAGCTAAGTCTGGGTCATTGGTAAGTATAAAAATATGAAGAAATTTATAGTAATTTATATATTTTTTATACTTACCAATGACCCAGACTTAGCTGGTGCTAACCCAAAAATATCTAGGGCCAAACATAACTTTTTCCCCCAATTCCCCAAATTTGCATGCAAAACCGAAAATTAGAAGTCCTATCTGGCCCTTCATACATTTTACCCTCCACGCATGCACAGACGCCAGGAAGTCACCGAATCTGGCACCAATAAATAATTCTTTGTAGAAAACAAGATTATAATAATTCAGCGGGGAGGTATGAGTGCCCAGTACTGCCCACTCATAGGAGGGCCATTCCCGTCTGGGTCATTGGTAAGTATAAAAAATATATAAATTACTATAAATTTTTTCATATTTTTATACTGTAACCAATGACCCAGACTTAGCTGAATCGTAAAAAGGCGGAGGGCCTAGAACTTCCGAAATAGTAGATCAACAATCCATGATGAAGAAATTAGAATTTACATGTATGTCTCTTAATACAATAATAGAAGAGACATTATAAGTTACAGGACGTTCAGGTGGCGAATAGGGTATCATATGAGGCGAGGTGAAAACAATATTGGACGAGGCGGTACGCCAAGTCCAATATTGTTTTTGCCGAGCCTCATATGACACCGTATCCACCACCTGAACGTCCTGTAACGTATTTATTATGCCAGCGAAAACAAAATAACAATCAAATTTGAAAGCCAGCACATTTTCAAAACTGGTGCAAAACGCTATGTAAGTTGTAACAAACATGCACAGTTGTCTCCCTGTATGTGTATAATTTCTTTGACAACCAAGTCAACAATAACGCTTTTCTTCGCAAATCAATACTTTGTCTTGAGAGTGTTGAACGCCCCGAAACATCATACAATTCGATCAAAATAAATGTATCTCACATTTTTTCCCATTGACTTTCATTCATTTTCCTACAATATCATCATTGTGCAATCTTATAATTATTCAATGAAATTAAATCCATTTTCGAAGCGACGTTACCCATTTACCACAACAGAGACTACAGAATGAGCTCAACGAGAAAAAATGAAATTAATCTATTCCCGGGATAAGACCATTTTTTTCTCAGTTTATTTATTCACACTATATATATTTTTCAACTTTCTAACAATGCATTTATGGGTTATATATTTTTTCTAAAGCTTTTAAAATATCGAGGCGAATACCGTACCCAAACTGTTGTGTGTTAGCCTCAATAAGCTTAGACCTTATGTCAAGTTAGGGCCAGGCCAACTTATCCGTTATCGGTAGATCGAATACAGTAGTATTTCACACTTCAAATAATTAAATTTACATTTAGAAAATAAATTTCACAATAAATTTATTAAAAAACGAGAGAAAATGAGACATAGAGACACGGAGAGACGTTTGATTGTACTGCAATTTCTTTAATATGGATATAAAAGCACCGCGAGGTGAGGAATTTCCACGTCGAAACAAAATGGCGGTACTGACCTAATACGAGTTTCGTATTAGGTCACCTCGGGCTGCAGGTGACCCAATACGGCTCAGTACCGTCCCACTATTCGGGGGCTGTGATTGGCGAATTTCATTAGCTGGCATAATAAATCCTAATATGGATCCCAATTATGTAAATCCTAAATCTAAGCATAAAATAATGTCAATTAGGATGTAACAAATAAACCATTTTTGAGACAAGTCTGGACTAGGCCCTAAAAATTATTATGGCATACTGAGAATGAGAGAAAATTTCCCATAAACCTACGCCACACAATAATACTGTAGCTGATCGCCGAACATAGTATGGACAAGACAGCTTCCTCAATAGTTACATACCCAATAAGGCAGAGAAGTGGTCAAAATTACCCCCCCCCCCCCCCCCCCCCCCCCATTTTTTTTTAACATAATCTTCAAAAGAAAGATGGGAGAGCTCTGGAATCAATAAGCAGAACCCGGAAACGATATAAATAAATATCGATCAGGCACTTAAAAAATTAATTCATGAATAATAAATGGTGCATAACGTCACTTCACAAGCCAAACCAAAAGCGATGATTTTGGTAAATAACATTATCCGCTACAAAATATGCACTACAGACGCCGTATACAAGTACGACGAAATCAGTGAGAAATCAAATATAAAATATACATACAAAAGCGGGATAAGATGAACAATCTCTGCAGAGAAAACACGCTTCAAGATCATTCACAGGAGGCTTCTGTAATATTAAATCCGGTAAAAACGTAATATTAAATCCGGTAAAAACACTCTCCAACGTGTACTATTTGGTATCTACAACTATAAACACGTGAGAATATGCGATTTGAGAACCGACAAAACAGAGACCAGGATCTAGAAATGGAGGTAGGTATGATTAACAGGCTCCAACACAGACCGCCCTCGAAATATATAATAATTTCAAGGTCTACCAAAGAGATAGCATAATCACACATTGCATGAGTGTATAAAAATCCAGCCTATTAATCATCTACAAACCACTAAATGGCTATGCCATAACCTATGAGCTCAAATAGCGGCCATTATGATGATACAATAAGTGCCTGTATATTAGAAATCAGAAAATAAAAACCAGAAACAAATGCAACAGAACTGCATATATGCCTATGAGGGCGCCATCCAACATGACCCAGACGCAAAGTATGCATGTATTAAAATATATAAACGCGACAGTGTGAGTGTGTGTGTGTGTGTGTGTGTGTGTGTGTGGGGGGGGGGGGGGGGGGGGGGGGGGGAATCTGAATATATGTCGAAACCTCCTCACCCACATTACTTAATCATTGCTGGTGCAGACAGCAATAATATAGTGACCATAAAGCTCTTTCACATCTGAAATACTCTGTAATGACACTGAGAGCGGAGAATGACGTGAAGAATAAAACTTCCCTTAAAGAAGAAAACCCTCTCATGGTGAAGCTTCTGATGAATGCTCAATAGCAGACCCCATAACCTCAATGAAATAAACAGAAACAAATGAATTGAAGGATACACATATCCTATCATTCATTCCCATGAAAATGGGCTGAGCGTCAAATGTATGCGGTCAAAAGCCTTATACTAGTGACACAAATAATGGAAACTATTATTCCCATGCGCCGAAAACTTAACTATCCTGAAGAGATCCCACATAAGATCATGTAATAGCCATACAGTTAGAATAAGCACAAGATGTAGCCAGCACTTACTTATGCGCTGATATCTTAAGCATTGACTGCTAATTGGAAGATAAAATAACCCTAGCAGTACGAATAGCTAACTGACTTACATAAATTTTGCCCCCCAATCCCCAAAATTTGCATCAAAATCCCAAAAATTAATGTCCTATATGGTCCTCCATACTTTTGTCCACTGCGCATGCGCAGTGTCAAGGAATTACCGAAATTGGCGCCAAATCTTCATTCTTACAACCAGTGCCTGGTAAATGTTATATAATCAGCGGGGAGGTATGAGTTCCCAACTCATGGGAGGGCCATCCCCGTCTGGGGCATTGGTAAGTATAAAAAATATATAAATTATTATAAATTTTTTCATATTTTTATACTGTACCAATGACCCAGACTTAGCTGAATAAAAAAAAGGCTGGAGGGCCTAGGACATAAAGGGAAATTCAATAGGCTCAATTACATATATACAGAATTATCCCCTCAAGGAGAAAAGGAGAAACAAGATTTACATATATCTTTCTTGTTTATACAAAAAAAGAAAGACATATTACCAATCCGAAATTGAGCACAATAACATCAATGATCTCTATTAAAATCCAGTATAACCCATTATACTAATTTTTTTAAAGGAGAGCCAATAAATAAAAATAGTCCAGAGAATGAGACTCTTTATCCTCATTTAAAAGTGTCCAAGGATTGTATATTAACACTCGTATGACACGTGACATATACAAATGCTTCACACCGAGCTACACTTTAAAAATATTACATAAATGAGATAAACATTAGCTTTACACTTAAAAACCATCCCAGCACCGACTCGGAATTACTGACTCCAGAGGAGGTATTCCCTTGCTTTTCACTATAAAGCAGGTGATATAAGGGAACACCATCCCCCCCTCCCCTTGCTCTGGGTCAATCACCCCAGAACGAAGAGAGCAGCTGGACGTAGTCACTGCTTGAACAGAAAGCCTGCATAACTATAGTTGCAACTGTTTAGTGGACGACATTCTGAACCACAGATAACGGACCTAAACAACGAAGGTCGCCAGAAATAGATTCAATATTTCTAAGGTAAAAATTTGTGAACATAGAAGGCTGAGACCAGTATGCAGCCTTCATCAAATCGGTAATAGCAATACTATTAGCATAAGCCCAAGATGTAGACAGCGTTCTAACTTCATGCGCTGAAATCTTAAGCACAGACTGCTGAGTAGAAGATAATCTTTCATAAGCAGTACGAATAGTCAACTGAATCCACCTTGAAACAGAATGGACTGTGATGTCCCTTCTATTAGGCAGCAGAGACAGAAAGAAACGTTTTCGTCCCTTTCTGATAAACTCAGATCTACGTTTGTAAATACGCATCGCTCTAACTGGACACAGCAAAGGCCTATAGCCATCTGAGGACGGAAGAGCCTTAATAACAATAGGCTCAGGGTACTTATTAGGAACCTGATTCTTAGCCAAAAATCCAACATTGTAGTCAAAGTAATGGTATTACCAACACTACGATAGTGAGAATCATCAACAGATAGAGCATGAAGCTCACTAACTCTTCTGGCAGAAGAGAAGGCTAAGAGAAAAGCTGTCTTATAAGATAAGTATTTGAAGTTTACCGTATCAAGGGGTTCAAATGGCGCTTCTTTTAGCTTCAGAGGAACCCAAGCTAAATTCCACTTAGGAATTAACCTAAGGGTTCTAGGTCTATTTATCGAAAAGTTTTTAACTAACTTTGATAAAGAAACATTAGATCCAATTTGTAAGCTATCATGATGAGCATAAGTATCCGATAGCATAGACCTCATGATGAGCATAAGTATATGAAAACCTTCCACTTAGCAGTATAATTTAGCAAAGAAGAGGTCCTCCAACAGTTAGAAATTGCATCCATTGCTCGTCCTGTAAATTGCTTGCTGTGCAAGAAGGACTGCACAACGGAAATACGTGAAGGTTGAGACCTTGTGGGTTGTGATGCAGTGTGCGCGATTTCCCCTGCAAAAGAAGGTCCTCCCACGGAGGAAGCTTCCGAGGAATGTCCCATAACAGACACCTGAGTAGATTTATCCATGGTCTGTGGGGTGACAGAGATGCTACCAACAGAATCTTGGAGTGAGATTGCTTGATTTTTAGCAATATCTGTTGAATCAATGGAGCTGGAGGATACGCGTTTCCTATCATTCTGTCCCAAGAGATCGAGAGAGTGTCTACTGTGAACGCTCGAGGATCTGGGCATGGCGACACATACGTCTGCAACTGATTGTTGATATGCGTCGCAAACAAGTCTATCATCGGACGATCCCATTGGTAGCAGATCTGATTGAATACTCGTTTGTTGAGAGTCCATTCTGACGGCAACATACAACCTTTCCAAGAAATGGAGTCCGCTAGAACGTTCAGATGACCCGGAATATGACAGACCGACAGAAGAACCTGATGCTCTAGGACAAACAGAAGGATTCTTTCTGTTAAGTGAAACAACGGAATGGAATGAGTGCCTCCCTGGTTCTGAATATACGGTACTACTGTCGAATTGTCGGACAGTATTTGAACATGTGAATTCTGAATAATGTTCATCCAATGATGTAGCGCAAGCCAAATTGACATCATCTCTTTGATGTTTATGTGCTTGTTCAGGAATTGCGGATCCCAAAGACCCTGGCACCTCGAATCTGTTGAGCTCAATGTTGCGCCCCAACCTGTTTGACTCGCATCCGTCATAATCGTAAAAATCGGATCCGGCAGTGGCAGTGGAACTCCCTGAGTTAACCACTGAATATCTGCTCAAGTCTGAATCTCTTGTTTTACTTGGTTGGACAAGACAATGTTCGTTTTGAGCGAATGAATCTTCACACTCCAATTCTGAGTAAAAAATATCTGGAGTGAACGAGTGCGTAAGCGCCCCATCGGAATAAGGTCTGCGGCGGCTCCACAAAAACCTATCAGTCGTATAAATTCTCTTGCTGTCACTACATCCGAGTGTAGACAAAAGCGAGCGTAACAACTAATTTCGCTCTGGGTAACGGTAGACGAACCAGACTGTTGTGCGTCTTGAAGCTCATTCCCAAGTGAATGAACGACTTGGACGGAACTAGATCCGACTTCTTTTCGTTTACTATGAAACCGAGATGTCGGAGCAATAGAAGCAGACTCTGAACATTGTTCTGAAGTGTTCATCTGTCACTGTATCTCTGAAGAATGTCGTTCAAGTAGGCCGACATTACCGCAGACGAATGAGCTCGGAAATGAGTCATTACTGAGTTCATTATTCGAGTGAAGGCCCAGGGTGCTAGATTCAGTCCAAAGCACATTGCTCGGAACTGATCAACGACTCCTAGGGCAGCGAAGTGAAGGTACTTTATGAACGCCGGATGTACCATGACGTGAAAGTACGCATCCTTGAGATCTATGCTCGCAGCACAGTCATTCACTCGAATGCTCGCTCTCACCGATCGAATGGTGTCCATATAAAATTTTGGAGCCACGATCAGCTTGTTTATCCAGCTGAGATCTATAACTGGACGGAACGAGCCATCTGGTTTTGGTATAAGGAACAGGTGACTGTAAAAAACCAGGAGATTCCTGGTTTTCTATGACCTCTATTGCATTCTTCTCCAGAAGAGATTGCACCTCTGATAGAAGCGAATCTCTCTTCTGAAGGTTTTGACGGAAGCTGAGTCCATCGTGGACTTCGTGTTAACGGAGGTTTTTCTCTGAAGGACAGTATTAGACCTTCCGAAATAACCTCCTGAACCCACTGGTCCTCCGTAATTGACAACCAATTGGTTAAGAATCTTGACAGCCTTCCGCCCACTGGAAAGCAATAGAGGTTCTGACCTTCACCTCCTGCGAGGCTTGCGGGAGAAGAAACTACATCCTCCCCCGACCCGCACCTCGACCAGTCGGCCTTGGGGCGTCTGACCGGTTGTCTCGACCAGCATTACGTCCCCTACCTGAGTCGCTACTCTGACGGTCTCTGGAGTAAGACATGGAGGCTTTCTTAGATCCTCTATAGGAACTTCCCTTGAACATATTCGCCCCAGAAGTCCCTGACTTACTCCTCTCTGCTGAGTCCGGTTTTTTCGAAGCAGACTTAAAAAGCAGAGAGTCCGAAGCATTCTTGGTAATCGGATTGTAGATTAGAGAAAGCTTACCATCGAAGAGAAGTTCTCCTGAAACCGGAGCGACTCGAAGAGAGTTTTTCACCTTAGAATCCACCCTAGTGGATGAAGCCAGGGCATCATCACGTCTGACTAACTCCAAACTTGCAACTGAAAGGGCGGAGTTATACGTGGAATATGCGATTGCCCTCGAAAGAACTCTCAAGGATGTTTGAACATCCTGGAATTCTTTACCAACAAGACATTGTGATAACGCTCTGGTAAGGTGATCTGCATAAGATAAGGCGTCAAAACTGGTTCTGTTAGACGTGATTGTCGTCTCCAACGTACTGGAGAGAATCAACATAGACGCCGGCAATGACAACTCCAAGTCTTCTGCCTGGTTGTCTAAATGTAGAGGAACTCTCGGAATGCCCTGACCTGCCATTTCAAATTTATTTCTACTGTTGATGAATGGCAGATGTAGAGTTTGGTGCGATAAGAAACTGGATCTGCCAGTCTTAGAGGCTAGCTTAAAAATAGCGGCATTCAGCAATTCAAACGTCCGTGAGACATTTCTGAACTGGGCTGGAAACTCAGGTGCGACGTCCTTAGTCCAGCCGAAGAAGTCAGTGTCCAGTGACGCTATCAGTCTCTTATCTGGTATCGCAGCTCTCTGCGGAGAAACAACATCTGGAAGGTATTGCCGGATGAAATCTACGGCTACCTTATGTTGTTCTAGAAGGGAAAAATCCAGCTCTGCAGATTACCTTTCACCATCCGACTGGACCAAATGTGAATCTCGGTCGTCCCTATCTGACATTGCAGGGGAATGTACCGACCCAGCTTCCTCAGACAGTTCCTGATCTGAAAGAGTTTCCGAAGGTTGTTGGGATGCTGCGATGAGTTGAGCTATCTGTGACAGCAAGTCCGTCACGGAGGCCTGTGGAGCTGCGGTCTTACGTTGTTTAGCTGCTGGAAGCTCCTGGGACGGTAAGGCCTCCTGTCCTTGGCTACCGGATGGAGTGACCTGGTTGACGTGGAATCCTTGGTCGGCAAAGCAGGCTGGATATCCAAGGTCACATAGCCAAGGTGCGGTCGTGTGTGCTGGCGTGAGGAAGAGGAAGCCAATAGACTATCCGCTCCCGGCTGTCTATGCGACGAAGCGTCCCGAGCAGGAGGAGTGGACGTATGCTCCGACTGATGAACGTTATGTATGACATCTGGCCCCAGATGTTGTTGAAAGAGAGAGGGGCCTCTCTTGCTCGTGGTCCGGGTAGATCTGGACGAGCTAGCTACCATACTGACTGGCTTCCTCCGATACTTCCTCAGATCTGTCATCGCCAGGTGTGCTTGATCCGAGATTATAGTGCTCGCAACACCCATTCTCCTCTCCTGGACTGCAACGGACGAACCCGACGTAACATCACCCGATCTACGAGTGATAGCTTCACCGGGCGAGCTAGCTGGTGACAAGGTCGTCAATCCTACTAAGGATCCAGGCACTTGTCAAATTTCCTTGAGCACTTTTGCCGCTAGCTCTTCATTTGATTGCGACGACGGCAGCACACTTCCTGAAGACATCACGGAAACATCACCCTGTTCTTGTTCCTCTGAAAAAGAGACTGAAAAACTAGAGTGACCATTTGGCGAGAGGACCGGCATGGACCTCTCACCACTAACAATATACTGTGACACACGTCTCTAACGTTTGTCATCCCAATTGACACACACTGAGAAAGAATTAGTGCAAGTACAGTGACTACAGCAAAAACAATGAGCATGAGAATCAGAGGAAGACTTCCTCAATTTACAATTTGAACAATATTCTTTCATATTTAAAAAATATAAAACAGCCGTAGTACTCGCACTAACTCTTGAAAATATAAAGATACATAATAATCCATTACAAAAATTTCGAAAAATAATTCAAAAGAAAAAATTTTTGAAAAAATTTTGACATGAGCCCAAGTTCCCAAAGGGAACGATGAGCCCAAATGGATCCCAAAAAAGCCTAAGTGTGGACAGAAATTTTAAAGCATTTTAAAAAATTAATGTTACACTTATGGACAATAATTAATGTATTTGGCTATATAATGAACCTTACAGAAGCGAAGGAATCACTGACAAAAGTAACCGTTGTCAACGTAAACAAAAATCAATAAAACCGGAAACAAGACTCCAGGCACTAAAAAACATGGCCCGAAATCAGTAACCAATTTAAACTACTATCTGATGTAAAACAGAATCTTCCAGAGAAGAAGCTGCAAGACATCTGATGGTAGATGCATGACCAAAACGCCTAAACACCCCTAGGGTGAGGACGTAACCATGGGGATAACAGAATAAATATTCTGTAACTATGCTAAAACTCCCAGGAAATTTCAATAAAAAAATTTCAAAAATTTTTCCAAAAGTATGGGAGATTAGCAAGTGGGGTTTCAAAGGAAGGGAGAGAGGAAACACTTAACAAACAGTGGAGATTTCATAGCAAGAATGAAAACATCAGGGCCATGCCCCGAAATTAGAGAGCATGAAATAATTTTACATAAAAGTTAAAAAATTTATAGTAATTTATATATTTTTTATACTTACCAATGACCCAGACTTAGCTGGTGCTAACTCTAAAATATCTAGGGCCAAACACAAATTTTGCCCCCCAATCCCCAAAATTTGCATCAAAAACTGAAAAATAGATGTCCTATATGGTCCTCCATACTTTTACTCCTCTGCGCATGCGCAGTGTCAAGGAGGTCTCAAAATTGGCCAAATGTCCTTCTTACAACCAGTGCCTGGTAAGCAGGGAGGTATGAGTTCCCAACTCATGGGAGGGCCATCCCCATCTGGATCATTGGTAAGTATAAAAAATATATAAATTACTATAAATTTTTTAACATTTTTATACTGTAACAATGACCCAGACTTAGCTGAATAGTAAAAAGGTTGGAGGGCCTAGGACATAAAGGAAAATCCAATAGGCTCAATTACATATAACAGAATTATCCCCTCAAGGAGAAAAGGAGAGATAGGCTTTACATGTATCTTTCTTATTTGTATCAAAAAAAAAGAAAGACACAACACCATTCTGTAATTGAGCACAATAACATCAATGATCTCTATTAACATCCAGTATAACCCTTTATACTAATATTTTTAAAGGAAAGCCAATAAATAAGGAAAGTCCAGAGAAATGAGACTCTTTATACTCATTAAAAGTGTCCGAGGATTGTATATTAATTAACGCCCGATTGAGACGTGACATATACAAATGCTTCACACTGAGCTACACTTTAAAAAATATTACATTGATGAGTAAACATTAGCTTTACACTTTAAAATCATCCCGGTACCGACTCGGAATTACTGACTCCAAGGGAGGTATTCCCTTGCTTTACACTATAAAGCAGGTGACCTAAGGGAACACCCCCCCCCCCTCCCCTTCCCCTTGCCCTGGGTCAAATACCCCAGAGCGTAAGAGGGCAGCAGGACAGAGTCACTGCCGGAACCGAAAGCCTACATAAGTATAGTTGCAACTGTTTAGTGGACGACATTCTGAGCAACAGATAACAGACCTAAACAATGCAGATCTCCAGAAATGGACTCCATATTTCTAAGATACAAATTTGTGAAAGTGGAGGGCTAAGACAAATATGCAGCCCTCATTATATCTGTAATAGTAACGCTATTAGCGTCAGCCCACGATGTAGAAAGAACTCTTACTTCATGAGCTGAAATCTAAAGCACAGACTGCTGAGTTGAAGATATTTATCATAAGCAGTACGGATAGTTAATTGAATCCATTTAGGCATAGAATGGACCGAAATGTGGAGGAAGCTTCCACGACATATCCCACAACAGACTCCTGAGTAGATGAATCCACGGTCTTTGTGGAGATAGAGATGCTACCAACGGAATTTTGCATTGAGATTATTTAACTTGAGCAATGTCTGCTAAGTCAACTGCGCTGGAGGATACGCATATCCTATCATTCCATCTCCCTAGATCGATAGAGCATCTACTGCCACTGCTCGAGGATCGGAACATGGTGACACATACGTCTGCAACTGATTGTTGAGATGCATCGCAAATAAATCCATCATTGACCGCTCTCATTGGTAGCAAATCTTGATTAAATACTCATTTTGTAAATCCATTCTGACGGCAACAAGCGGCCCCTCCGTGAAAGGGAGTCCGCTAATACGTTCAGATGACCCGGAATATGATGGACCGATACGAGAACTTGATGTTCTAGTACAAACAGAAGGATTCATTCCGTTAACTTGAATAACAGAATGGAATGAGTGCCTCCCTGGTTCTGAAAATATGCTATTATCGTCGAATTGGCGGAAAGAATTGCACGTGAGCATTCTGAAAAAACGTTCATTCAAGGACGTATCGCAAGCCAATTTGACATCATTGTTGATGTTTATGTGCTTGATTAGGAACTGAGGATCCGAAAGACCCTGGCACTTCAAATCCGTTGGGCTCAAAGTTGCGTCCTTACCTGTTTGACTGGCATCAGTCAAAACTGAAAAACTCGGATCTGGCAATTGCAGTGGAACTACCTGATTTAACCACTGGATAACTGCCCAAGTCTGAATCTCTTGATCACTTGATTTGACAAGAGGATGTCCGTATCGAGCGAATGAATCTTCACCCTCCAATTCTGGGTCCGAAAGTTGGAGAGGACAAGTGCATAGTTGCCCCATTGGAATAAAATCCGCAGCAGCTCCGCACAACCTATCATTCTTATGAAATCTCTCGCTGTAACTTTGTCTGAATGAAGACAATAGTGAGCGTAACAACTGATTAATTTCGCTCTGGTTAACAGCAGACGAAAGAGATTGTTATGCGTCTCGAAGCTCATCCCCCGGTGGGTGAATGACTTGGACAACACCAGGTCCGACTTCTCCTCGTTTACTTATGAAACAGAGACCTCGGAGCAATAGAAGCAAATTCTGCACATCGTTCTGAAGCGTTAACTCATTGCCGTACATCTGAAGAATTTCCTCCAGGTTGGCCGACGTTACCGCAGACGAATGAGCTCAGAAATGAGTCATTACCGAGTTCATTATTCGAGTGAAAACCCAGGGCGCTAGATTCAGACCGAAGCACATGCTCGGAGCTGATACACGACTCCTATGACGGCGAAGCGAAGATACTTTCTGAACGCCTGATGTACCATGACATAAAAGTATGCATCCTTGAGATCTATGCTCGCAGCATAGTCGTTCACTTGAATGCTCGTTCTGACCGATCAGATGGTCTCCATATAAAATTTTGGAGCCACAATCAGCTTGTTTATCCATCTTAAATCTATTACTGGACGGAACGAGCCATCTGGTTTGGGAACCAGAAACAGATGGTTGTAGAAACCTGGAGATTCCTGGTTTTCTATGACCTCTATCGCATTCTTTAGTAAAAGAGACTGAACTTCTGAAAGAAGTACGTCTCTTTTTAGAATATTCGACGGAAGTTGAGTCCATCTTGGACTTCGAGTTAACGGAGGTTTTCCTTTGAAGGATAGTTTCAGTCCTTCCGCCATCACCCTTTGAACCCAAGGGTCCTCCGTAATCAATTCCCAATTTTGTAAATAACTTGACAACCTTCCACCCACTGAAACGCGAGAGGTCTACACCATCACTTCCTGGACCTGCGAGGCTTGCGGAAGGAGAAACCACGTCCTCCCCGACCCGCACCTCGCGCCGTCGACCTCAGGGCATCTGACCTATTATTACAGCCAGCATTACGGCCCCTGCCAGAGTCGCTGCCTTGACAGTCTCGAGAATAAGGCCTAGAGGGTGTGTACGCACCTCTAAAGGAACTTCCCCTGGACGTACTCGTCCCAGAAGATCCAGGCCTACTTTTTTTCTGCTGGTTCCGACTTATTAGAAGGAGACTTAAAAAGCAGAGAGTCTGAAGCTTTCTTAGTTAACTTATCGTAAATAGCAGAAAGCTTGCCGTCAAAGAGAAGTTCTCTGGAGACCGGAGTGACTCTAAGAGAGTTTTTCACCTTACTATCCACTCTCGTGGACGTAGCTAGGGTTCCGTCACGTCTAACCAACTCCAGATTAGCCACTGAAAGGGCGGAGTTATATGTAGAATAGACAATAGTCCTCGACAGAACTCTCAAAGATGTTTGTACGTCCTGAAATTCTTGCCCTTCAAGGCGTAACAACAATGCTCTGGTAAGGTGATCTGCGTACGAAAGTGCGTCTAAATTTGCTCTATTCGAAGATATTGTAGTTTCCATGGGAGAGCTAAGAATAGACATAGACAACGGCATGGATAAGTCAAGGTCTTCAGCCTGATCGTCTGGACGCAGATGAACTCTCTGAACGCCCTGTCCTGCCATTTCATATCTATTCCTAGCATTAATGAAAGGCAGATTAAGAGCATTAGCCGATAGGAAGGTTGACTTGCCCGATTTACCAGCAAGTTTATTGACAGCGTCATTCAAAAGTTCAAATGTCCGCGAGACATTCCTGGACTGAGACGGAAACTCAGGGATGGTGTCCCTAAACCGATTAAAAAATTTGGTGTCCAGTGGCGCTATAAGCCTCCTATCCGGCTGAGCAGCATCCTGGTCCACTGGAACAACATCAGGAAGAAAATGCCGGATTAACTCGACGACGATTTTGTGTTGCTCCGAAAGGGAGAACTCCAATTCATCCATATCCCTTTCGCCATCCTGACGGACCTCCTGGATATCTCGGTTCTCCGCTCCCGATCCAGCTGTGGAATGCTCCAACCCAGCATCATCAGATTCTTCCTGCTCTGAAAGGGCTTCTGCCGGATGCTGCTATGATTTGTGCTATCTGCAATAGCATGTCCGTTAACGAGGCCTGCGGAGCTGCGGTCTTACATGATTTAGCCGCAGGAAGCTCCGTGGACGTAGTCTCTTGCATACTTCTCTTATGCAAACGTCCAGATGAAGGTGGCCTCGAATCCATGGCTATTGGATGGCGTGACCTGGCTGTCAAGGAATCTCTGGAAAGCGATGCCAGCTGGATATCGGTGGTCACGTAGCCAAGGTGCGGTCAAGTGCGCTGACGTGAGTAGGAAGAAGCCCTTGATACAGTCACTCCAGACTGTTTATACACCGGAGCGTCCCGAGGAACGTTTTGTACAACAACATCTGGACCGCGATGTTGTTGTATGAGAGAGAGACCTCTCTCGCTCGCAGCCCGTGCGGAGCTGGACGAGCTAGGGACCGAACCCAAAGGCTTCTTCCATCCTAAACCAAGTTCCATCGTCACTGGGTGTGCCTGTGGAATGTTTATAGTGCTCGCAACACCCTTATTTCCTTCCTGGACCGCAACGGACGAACCCGGGTGCTGTACCATTCGGTAAATGGACGCGACACCGGGCGAGCTGGCAGACGTAGACGCCAACGCTGTCGACCCTACTAGGGGCCTCTTAGGCAATTGCCATATATCCAAGAGCACTTTTGCCACTAGCTCTTCTCTGGATTGTGACGACGGACGTGCACTGGTGGACGACATCACGGAAACATCACCCAATTATTGCTCCTCTGAAAAAGAGAGTGAAAAACTTGAGTGACCATGCGGAGAGAGGACCGGCATGTCCCTCTAGCCCGCTAACAACATACCGTGACACACGTGTCCAACGTTTGTTATCCCAATTGATACATACAGAACAAGGATTAGTGCGGGTACATTGACTACAATTAATGCAGAAATCATGAGAATCAGAAGAAGACTTCCTTCCATTACAATTTGAACAATAATTTTTCATTGTAAAAATAATCAATCATAGTACCCGCAATAAACCTTGTAAACAAAGATACATAATATAAAAATCCATTATAATAATATGAAAAAAACAAGAAAAAATTTTTTCAGAAGAGTCCAAGTTCCCAAAGGGAACCCAGAGCCCAAATGGATCCCAAAAAAGCCTAAGTGTGGACAAAAATTTTAAGTCATTCTGAAAAATTAATGTAACACTTACGGACAATATTAATGTATCTTACTATGAAATAATCAAGGCAGAAGACAAGGAATCACTTATCAGAAGTAACCGTTGTCAACATAAACAAAAAGCGTAAACAAACCAGAAAACTGACTCCAGGCACTGGTAAACATGGCCCAGTAATCAGTGTCTAATTTAAACACTATCTGATGCTAAACAGAGCCTTCCCCAGAAGAGACTGCAGAGCATCAGATGGTAGATGCAGACCAAAATGCCTAAACACCCCTAGGGTGAGGATGTAAACATGGGAAAAGAACAAAAAATAATTCTGTTTCCAAGCCAAAACTCCCAAGAAATTTTAGTAATAAAGATTACAAAAAATAAGCCAAAAGCATGGGAGAATAGCTAGGGAGGGAATGAAGGAAAGGAAGAGAGGAAACACTGAACAAACAATGGAACATTCATAGCAAAAATGACAACAACAGGGCTATGCCTCGAAAATAGGCAACATAAATAAATTTTCATAAAAAAATTTCAAGTTACAGCCCTGAACATCAGAAACCACTGTTTTTCTCCTCTCCTCATCCTAAATGCACTTCATACCCACCATTTCTCTCATAATTATTAATCTGGCATCATTAAAACTGAGATTTACAGCACAAATATCAGTGAGGTGACACTGTTTACAGGGCCAAACAAAGAATGACATTTTGGCGGGAATTTCGAGACCTCCTTGACACTGCGCATGCGCAGTACAGTAAAAGTATGGAGGACCTACCAGGACATCTAATTTTTGTTTTTGATGCAAATTTGGGGGATTACGGGGGCAAAATTTGTGTTTGGCCCTGAATTTAATGGAGTTTGCACCAGCTAAGTCTGGGTCATTGGTACAGTATTAAAATATTATAAGTTACAGCCCTGAACATTTCCTTCCACTGTTTCTTCCTCTCCTCCTTCTATTTCCTCCTTAATACCACCATTTCTCTCATAATTATGTGTCTGGCATCATTTAAACTGAGATTTACAAGCACAAATATCAGTAAGATGTAACTGAATTGAGGGCCAAACAAAAAATGACATTTGGCACCAATTTCGAGACCTCCTTGACACTACGCATGTGCAGAGGAGTAAAAGTATGGAGGACCATATAGGACATCTATTTTTCGGTTTTTGATGCAAATTTTGGGGATTGGGGGGCAAAATTTGTGTTTGGCCCTAGATATTTTAGAGTTAGCACCAGCTAAGTCTGGGTCATTGGTAAGTATAAAAATATTATAAGTTACAGCCCTGAACACATCCATCTACTGTTTCTTCCTCTCATCCTCTTATTTCATCCTTGGATCTACCATATCCATCATGATTATGTGTCTGGCATCATATTGACTGAGATTTTAAGCACAGAAGTCAGTGAGATGTTACTGACAGAAGGGCCAAACAAAGAATGAGCATTTGGCGCCAATTTCTGTACTTCCTTGACACTGCGCATGCGCAGTGGGCAAAAGTATGGAGGACTATGTTGGACATTAGATTTTTTTATTTGAATGCAAATCTTGGGGATTGTGGGGGCAAAATTTGTGTTTGGCCCTGAATATTTTAGTGTTAGCACCAGCTAAGTCTGGGTCATTGGTTACAGTATAAAAATATGGCTGCCATGGCGCCATCTTGAATTTTTGAAAAAAAATATTGAACGTGCATCATCCCATCACAACCCTCTATCCATGTGCCAAATATGAGAAAAGTGTAGCTTGAACCATGTTGGAGTGAGGGGTGGAAACATAAAATAGAGAAAAAAGCTTAAAAAAACACAACAAAAATGGCCGCCATGCCGCCATCTTGGATTTTGAAAAAAAAAAATTGAACGTGCATCATCCCCTCCCAACCCTCTATCCATGTGCCACATATGCAAAGTGTAGCTTGAAGCATGTTGGAGGGAGGGGTGGTAACATGAAAATAGAGAAAAAAAGCTTAAAAAACACAACAAAAATGGCTGCCATTCCGTCATCTTGGATTTTGAAAAAAAAATTTTGAGTGTGCATTATCCCCTCAGACCCATTTATCCATGTACCAAATATGAAAGGTGTAGCTTAAAGCATGTTGGAGGGAGAGGTGGTAACATAAAAAAAACAGACAGACAGACGGACGGACAGACAGATGGACAGACAGACAGATAGACAGACAGACGGATGGAGTGCAATCCAATAGTGCTGTAAGGGACTACAAATCAAGCTTCTTACTTCTTGTGATGGAGTTGATAATGCAGCAATCAGCTGTGCAACAATTGGTTTGACTTTGGGATTATCTTTGTCCAGATGCTTTGCTAGTGATCCCATTAGAATTACAATACTCTGTCTAACTGCATCGTAATTTGCTGAATCTGGGGCTGTTATCATAAATTTTTCAAACAATGGCAACAATACTGAAACATTTGCCTGAAAGTACATATATAAACAATATTAACAACAAAGTTTCCTTATGAAACAAGGCCACCGCCAGGCGTGGGCTATGTCTCCCGACAGCAAGTTCTTACACTGGACATATTGAAGACTAAAACAACAAATTTTCAAAGTTGAAAAAATGGAAGAAAGGTCATAACTCAGTCAAAATTGGTCGGACTGAACCCAAATTCAATGTTGCCCTGCGTATTCATGAGACAAACCTATGCACAAAATTTGGTTTGATTCAATAACTCAAACACAAGTTATCAGCCAGACATTCAAATTTTAAAGTAAAAAAAACATAGACAAAGGGTCACAACTCAGCCAAAATTGGTCAGACCAAACCAAATTTCGAACTTGACCTGCGCAGGCCTTGATTTGATTTCCAAAAATTGATTAGCAACTTTTCTGTAGCTCAGGTTGAGGGTCATGGACCTTCTGGGACAATCATGGTTTGATACGGAGTGAGAAAATTTAAAAAACTTGACCTGAAAGACATAATTTCCTGGCATCTGGAGTTGTAGTCCAAACTTGGTCTTGAAGGTCAGAATTTATTTCTTTCCGTTGGTACGTCCTTCAAGGATGTACCAATGTAAAAAATTAAATTATGGCCTTCAAGTCAAAGTTTGGACTACTGGGATTGTAACTTAGTCTTACTTTGAAATCAATTTTCCAAGTGAATGAAGAGAAATTATTTTATTCTGTTACTCGCTAGTATTCAAGTGCTCAAGGAGACCAGGTAAAAAATCTATTGCTATGATGTAGGTTGATCCCATTTTTAATATATCTACAAATTTATAATTATATCCTACATTATCATTGTGTATGTGCTCTACAACACACAAAAATTATAAATTTTAAGTAACTTGTATATTTTTGATACTTACCAATGGCCCAGACTAGTTGGTGCTAACTCAATGAAAGTGTCAATGACACTGTAGCTTAACTTGTGTGTTGTGTTTGATGAAAAGGATAATGTTCAATGTTTATGAAAGGATTATGAAATAAGACAAGAATTGTGACAAGAGGCCCCAGGGGGCCTGAGGGCGCTCACCTGACATGGTAGTCTAAATATCAAACCAGGGACTTGACTTGAATAAGCTGCATATGCCCCTCCTAAGAAAAGCATATACCAACTAGATAAAGCGATTGTGCTCACACAATACACAGGATTTTCCTTCTATTTTCAGTTCCTGCACTTTAACGTCCCAAAATTGAGATAAACACATAAAAAACAGATTTTTTTCCCAAACAAAATACTTTCAGCCTAAATTTTTTTCTTCTTCTTAAAACGCATAAAAAACGCTAAAACTAATTTCTGGACCCCAAATTTTCGGTGTAAAAAAAAAATGGTTTTTTTTGTCTTAAAATTGGCAGAAACGCATAAAAAACAAAAACCCAAAAAATTATGGATTTTGGTCCAAAATTTTCGAAGTCCCACCCGGACCCCAAATTTTCGGTGTAAAAAAAAAATGGTTTTTTTTGTCTTAAAATTGGCAGAAACGCATAAAAAACAAAAACCAAAAAAATTATGGATTTTGGTCCAAAATTTTCGAAGTCCCACCTGGACCCCAAATATTCAGGGTGAAAAAAAAATTTTTTTTTTTGTCTTAAAACTGACCGAAATGCATAAAAAACAAAAACAAAAATTTCCGGATTTTGGTCCAAAATTTTCGAAGTCCCACCCGGACCCAAAATTTTCGGTGTAAAAAAAAAAATTTTTTTTTGTCTTAGAACTGACAGAAACGCATAAAAAACACAAAAAAAAAATTTCCGGATTTTGGTCCAAAATTTTCTAAGTCCCACCCGGACCCCAAATTTTCAGGGTAAAAAAAAAAAAAAATTTTTTTGTCTTAAAATTGACAGAAACACATAAAAAACACACAAAAAAAATTTCTGGATTTTGGTCCAAAATTTTCGAAGTCCCACCCGGACCCCAAATTTTCAGGGGAAAAAATTTTTTTTTTTTTTTTTTTGTCTTAAAATTAACCGAAACGCAGAAAACCCCCCCAAAAAATTTTTTCAGATTTTGGTCCAAAATTTTCGAAGTCCAACCTGTACCCCAAATTTTCAGAGGAAAAAAAAAAAATTTTTTTTTTCTCTTAAAATTGACCGAAACGCAGAAAAAACAAAAAAATTTTTTTTTCAGATTTTGGTCCAAAATTTGGAAGTCTGCTACGGGACCCCAAATTTTCAGCCTAAATATGAACCCAGGGATTTGGCTTCAACAAACTTGAATCTCACCCCCCTGAGGATGCTGCATACCAAATATCAAAACATTCTTATTGCTAGATCTGAAGAAGAAGATTTTTCAAAAATACTCCTCATACTGCACTAATTTAAAAATTTGGGCTCCCATAGAGAGCCCAAATATCTACCCAGGCAATTCATTTCAATAAACATGTGAAACAATCTTCCAAAGATGTTATATGTGAAATTTTAAAGCTTTTCGAGCAGTGCTTTCGGAGAAAAGTAGTCTTATGTTTTTCCCATTACCCACAGTGTTAAAAAATGCTGACTCAGCACTTTTTCAAACTCCCCAAAAAGTACCCCATCATAAAACCAATGGCAATTTGTTTTGATCATTCCATTCTGTTGGTCCTAAGGAAGCTTCACAACAAATAAGAATTCTCAGTGCCGTGTAGTTTTGGAGATATGGGTGTTTTCATTTTTTTCTATTTTTAGCTCCTGTGGTTCCCACGGGGCTATGGGGAAAAAAATTTCGGCATAAATTAGGTACTTATGACCTAATAAGCACTCATGTAAAATTTGGTTCAAATCGGCCTCGCGGTTTGGAAAATAGAAATTTGGGGCGGGGGCCAAAATTTTTGCCCCTCCTTTAACATCGTCAAATATAGCCCCTCCAACTTCTCTTGAACAAACTTGAGTCTACACCTCAAAGGGAAGCTGCATACCAAATATCAAGTCTCTGCTATTGCTGGTTCTTGAGGAGAAGATTTTTTAAGAATTGGACCATTTTTGCCCCATCCCTCTGCTCAATGTGAGCCGAAACCTAATTTGACAAAAAATCAAAGTCCGCATACATAACCCCTTCTCACATGAAATTTCATTAATATGCAGCCAGTGGTTTGGGAGAAAAAGCCCAAACACCACCTTCACGACGGACGCCGGACGAAAAGTGATCAGAATAGATCACCCTGACTTTCAGTCAGGTGAGCTAATAATTGGGAATATGTTCATTTCTGTTCCCTGTATGCTATGTTTATGATAAAAATAACATGAGGTGTACACTACTAAAGAGCTGAGGGGTGGGTTAATATGACCTCACAGTTAATGTATGTGGCCCTCACAGTTAATGTATATCAACAAAAGTTACCAAGTTACAGTGAAATTACTCCAAAACGACAGAAAGTTACATTAAAATCCCTTCATAAATATGGCCTGTAGACTGTGCTAAAGGTTTTCGGGCTTCGGGCCCCTGTAGCCGTCAGTTTCCCAATTGTGTCCAAAGGGGACGTTCTCATCTAGACATTATATGAAGTCAACCTACCAAGTTACAATGAAATCCCTTAATAAATATGACCTGTAGACTGTGCTAAAGGTTTTTGGGCTTTGGGCTCAGGCAGCCATCATGGTTGAATGATCACAACCAAAAGGGGACATTCTCATCTGGGTATCATCTGGAGTGATCCTACAAAGTTACAATGAAATCCCTTCATAAATATGACCTGTAGACTGTGCTCAAGGTTTTCGGGCTTCGGGCTCCTGAAGCCATCACAGTCGACTAACCACGACCAAAAGGGGATGTCATCATCTAGGCATTATATGGAGTCAACCCAACAAGTTACAATGAAATCCTTCCATAAATACGACCTGCAGACATGCTAAAGGTTTTTGGGCTCGGGCAGCCATCAAGGCCGAATGATCATGACCAAAAGAGGACGTTCTCATCTGGACACTATTTGGAGTCATCCTACCAAGCTACAATGAAATCCCTTCATAATTATGACCTGTAGACTGTTCTAAAGGTTTTCAGGCTTTGGGCATCTGAAGCTGTCACAGTTGCCCAATCGTGTCCAAAAGGGGACGTTTTCATCTAGACATTATATGAAGTCAACCTACCAAGTTACAATGAAATCCCTTCATAAATATGACCTGTAGACTGTGCTAAAGGTTTTCGGGCTTCGGGCTTCGGGCTCAGGCAGCCATCATGATTGAATGATCGCAACCAAAGGGGACAATCTCATATGGGCATCATCTGGAGTGATCCTACGAAGTTACAATAAAAGCCCTTCATAAATATGACCTGTAGACTGTGCTCAAGGTTTTTGGGCTTCGAGCACTTGTAGCCATCACAGCTGACCAATCAAGACCAAAAGGGGATGTCATCATCTAGGCATTATATGGAGTCAACCTAATACGTTACAATGAAATCCTTCCATAAATATGACCTTTTACCTATGCTAAAGGTTTTTGGGCTCGGGCACCCATCAAGGCTGAATGATCGCGATCAAAATGGGACGTTCTCATCTAGACATTATTTGGAGTCAACCTACCAAGTTACAATCAAATCCCCTCATAAATATGACCTGTAGACTGTGCTAAAGGTTTTCGGGCTTCGGGCACCTTTAGCCGTCACAGTTGCCCAATCATGTCCAAAAGGGGACGGTCTCATCTAGACATTATATGAAGTTAACCTACCAAGTTACAATGAAATCCCTTCATAAATATGACCTGTAGACTGTGCTCAAGGTTTTCGGGCTTCAGGCTCGGGCAGCCATCATGGCTGAATGATCGCAACCATAGGGGACAATCTCATCTGGAGTGATCCTAAGAAGTTACAATGAAATCCCTTCATAAATATGACCTGTAGACTGTGCTCAAGGTTCGGGCTTCGGGCACTTGTAGCCATCACAACTGACCAGTCACGACGAAAAGGGGATGTCATCATCTAGGCATTATATGGAGTCAACCTAACAGGTTATAATGAAATCCTTCCATAAATATGACCTTTTGCCTATGCTAAAGGTTTTTGGGCTCGGGCACCCATCAAGGCTGCATGATCGCGATCAAAATGGGACGTTCTCATCTAGACATTATTTGGAGTCATCCTACCATAAATCCCTTCATAAATATGACCTCTAGACTGTGCTAAAAGTTTTCGGGCTTTGGGCTCCTGTAGCCGTCCCAGTTGCCCAATCACTTCCAAAAGGGGACTTTCTCATGTAGACATTGTATGAAGTCAACCTACCAAGTTACAATGAAATTCCTCAATAAATATGACCTGTAGACTGTGCTAAAGGTTTTCGGGTTTTGGGCTTGGGCAGTTGTCACGGTTGGCAGATCATACCCAAATGGGGAAATTCTCATCTAGGCATCATAAGGAGTCATCCTACCAAGTTACAATGAAATCCCTCCACATTAAACATGACCTGCAGACTGTGCTAAGACTGTGCTAAAAGTTTTGGGGTTTCGGGCTTGGGCAGCCATCACGGTTGATAGAGCATGCCCAAAAGGGGAAGTTCTCATCTGGGCATTATACAGAGGCATCCTACCAAGTTACAATGAAATCCCTTCATAAATACGACCTGTAGACTGTGCTAATGGTTTTCGGGTTTTGGGCTCGGGCAGCCATACGCGACCAAAAGGGGCATTCTCATCTAGACATGACCCCAAACCTGCATATGAAATTTCGTGACGATCAGATAAGAACTGCCCGTGCTAAAGGAAAATGTGAACAGACGTCACAGACTCACAGACTAACAGACTTCCGCACGCGTGATGGCAATAGCTTATCTTGACTATGTCAAGTTAAGCTAAGAATTAATCCAGGGCCAAACACAAATTTTGCCCCCAATCCCCAAAATTTGCATGCAAAACCGAAAAATTGATGTCCTATCTGGTCCTCCATACTTTTCAGATCTGTGCATGCGCAGTATCCAGGAAGACACCGAAATTGGCACCAACCATCATTCTTTCTACAGATTGCCTGTTAAATGTTATAAACAGAGGGGAGGTATGAGTGCCCACTCATGGGAGGGCCATACCCATCTGGGCCATTGGTAAGTATAAAAAATATACAAATTACTTAAAATTTATAATATTTTTATACAACAACAAATGGCCCTGACTAGCTGAATCGTAAAAAGGCTGGAGGGCCTAGGACACAAAGGAAAATCCAATCTCCCAATTACTTCAGTAAAGGATATCTCCTACAGGAGAATAGGAGAAGATAGCAATTATATATGTCTTTCTCCTTCACAAGAAAAGAGAAAGGCATAACACCAACAATGTAATTGAGTATTACATAATATATAATTCTCCATTTAATGCCAACATAACCCGTAATGCTAATTTGGTGAAGGAAAACCAATATATAAAGATAGTCCAGAGAATGAGACTCTTTATACTCATTTAAAAGTGTCTGAGGATTGTATATTAACGCCCGTTTGACACGTGACACATACAAATGCTTCACAGTGAGCTACACTTTAAAAATAGTACATAAATGAGACATAGTTATTGCTTCACACTGAACTACACATTAAAACCATTCCAGCACCGACTCAGAACTACTGACACCGGAGGAGGTCTTCCCTTGCTTTTCACTATAAAGCCAGATGATCATAAGGAAAAAAAACGTCCCCGCCACCTCCCCTTGTTCTAAGGTACATGTCCTCAGAACAAAGAGGGCAGCGGAACAGCGTTAATGCTGGAACGGACTGCCTAAATAACTACAAATGTAACCATTAATGGACGACATTCTGAGCAACAGAAAGAGGACCTAAAGATCTAAGGTCACCGGAGATGGACTCTAAATTTCTCAGATAAAACTTGGTAAATGAAAAGGGCTGTGTCCAGTATGTAGCCTTCATGTGATCGGTAATGGCTATACTGTTAGAATAAGCCCAAGAAGTGGACAGTGCTCTAACCTCGTGCTCTGATATCTTATTAACTGAACGTAGATCCGAAGATAGATTTTCATTGGCAATGCGTATTGCCAACTGAATCCATCTAGCGACTGAATGAACAGAAATATCTTTTCTGTTAGGAATCAATGAAAGAAAGAAACGTTTTCTTCCTTTTCTCATCAAATCTGATCGATGTTTTATAAATGCGCATAGCCCTGACTGGACACAGCAAAGGTCTACGGTTATCCAAGGATGGCAGAGCCTTAATGATAATAGGCTCAGGCCGCTTGTCTGGAATCTGATTCTTAGCCAGAAATCCCACTTCCGTAGTAAGGGTAATGGTATTACCCACACTACGGTAGTGAGATTCATCAACAGATAAAGCATGAAGTTCACGGACTCACTAAGAGAAATGCCGTTTTATAGGTCAAGAATTTGAACTCTATTGGCTCAAACGGCGCTTCTTTGAGCTTCAACAGAACCCAAGCCAAATTCCACTTAGGAATGAATCTGAGGGTTCTAGGTCTTTTAATAAAGAAATTTCTAACCAGCTTGGACAGTGAAGTATTTGAGCCAAGTTATCATGATGAGCGTACGTGTCGGATAACACAGACCTATAGCCCTTAATAGTGACGGGCTGCAGTTTGAGATCGTCAAACAAGTAGACCAGGAAATTGGCAATATTTGGTATGGACGGATTATAAACGTCTATTGACTGATCCTGACACCAATGAAAGAAAACCCTTCGCTTCGCTGCGTAGGTCAACAAAGAGGAGGACCTCCTGCAGTTAGAAATTGCGTCCACTGCACGTCCTGTAAACTGTTTTTCATGCAAGAAGGACTGCACAATGGAAATACGTGAAGGTTGAGACTTTCCGGGGTTGTGATGCAGTGTGCGTGTCTTCCCCTGATAAAGAAGATCCTCTCATGGAGGAAGTTTCCAGGGAACGTCCCATAACAGACACCTGAGAAGATTGATCCAAGGTTTCTGTGACGACAGAGGTGCTACTAGCAGGATTTTGCAACAAGACTGTTTGATCTTGAACAGAATCTGCTGAATCAACGGAGTTGGAGGATACGCATATCCTATCATTCCATCCCATGAGATCGACAGAGCATCTACAGCATACGCTCGATGATCTGGGCATGGCAACACGAACGTCGGTAATTGATTGTTCAGGTGTGTTGCAAAAAGATCTATCATGGGACGATCCCACTGGTAGCAAATCTGCCTGAATATTCGCTTATTGAGAGTCCACTCCGAAGGCAACAGGCGACCTTTCCGAGAGAGCGAGTCTGCTAGTACATTCAGACAACCCGGTATATGACGGACAGAAACATGAACATGATTATTCATGACGTATAGGAGAATCTTCTCCGTTAATTCGCATAATGGAATTGAATGAGTGCCACCTTGGTTCATGATGTAAGCTACTACTGTCGAATTGTCCGACAAAAACTGAACGTTCACTATTATGTGAATCAAATGTTGTTGTTTGATGTTTATGTGCCTCTTTAGGAATCGAGGGTCCCAAAGACCCTGACACTTCAAGTCTGCGGGACTTAGGGTCGGGCCCCAGCCCCTCTGACTCGCATCCGTCATAATCGTGAAAGCCGGATCCGGCAGTTGTAGCGGAACTCCCAGAGTTAACCACTGAAGATCTGCCCAAATCTGAACCCTTTGTTTTACTAGGTCCGTTAAAACAATACTGGTTTCGAGCGAATGCGCCTTCACACTCCAGTTCTGAGTAAAGAATATCTGGAGGGGTCACGTGCGCAGACGGCCCAACGGAATAAGATCCGCAGCCGCTCTGCACAACCCCATCAGTGTCATGAATTCCTTCACTGTTAATGCGTCTGAGTGTAGACAAAAGCGAGCATAACAACTGACTAATTTCGCTCTGGGTAACAGCAGACAAACCAGATTGTTGTGAGTCTCGCAGCTCATCCCCAAGTGAGTGAACGACTTGGACGGAACTAGATCCGACTTTTTCTCATTTACGATGAAACCGAGACGTAGGAGTAACAGAAGCAGACTTTCTGAAAAATAATTCTGTTGCCGTATCTCTGCAGAATGTCGTCCAAGTAAGCCGACGTTACCGCAGACGAATGAGCTCAGAAGAATAAAATTACCGAGTTCATTATTTGAGTGAATGCCCAGGGAGCCAGGTTCAGACCAAAGCACATTGCTCTGAACTGATAAATCTTCCCTTTTACGGCGAACCATAGGTACTTTCTGAATGCCGGATGTACCAGGACATGAAAGTACGAGTCTTTTAGATCTCTGCTTGCCGCATAGTCGTTCACTCGAATGCTCGCGCTTACCAACAGAATGGTCTCCATATAGAACTTTGGAGCCACAATAAGCTTGTTTATCCAGCTCAAGTCTATTACCGGTTGGAACGAGCCGTCTGGCTTCGGTACGAGGAACAGGTGACTGTAAAAACCCTGAGAATCTTGATTCTCGACGACCTCTATTGCTTCCTTTAATAAGATAGCCTGTACCTCCACTAGGAGAGACTCTCTTTTGAAAGGATCCGATGGAAGATTTTCCAATGCAGACATCTTGTTAGTGGGGGTTTTGCTTGGAATGATAGCTGTTGGCCATCCGAAACTACATCTCTAGCCCACTGATCTTCCATGACTGCTATCCAGTTTCTCGCGAAGTTTGATAACCTTCCGCCAACTGGCAAGCAATAGAGGTCTTCAACATCACCTGTATGACCTGCGAGGCTTACGGGAGGAGAAACTACGTCCTCCTCGTGAAGAACCTCGTCTCGTCGGCCTAGGGGCGTCTGATCGATAGTCCCGATCAGACCTACGCCCCTTTCCCGAGTCGCTAAATTGATGACCTCCAGAGTAATTGTAAGAGGGTTTCTTGTACCCTCGTGAGGAGTTTCCTTTAGATGTTTTAGATCTGGAACGTCCCCTTTCTCTTGTCTGCTGAAGTGGGTTGTTGAGATGCCGACTTCAACAGCAGAGCACTTGACGCTTTCTTAGTAGCCTGTTCATAGACTAACGAAAGCTTGTCGGCAAAAATAATATGTCTGGAGACCTGAGTGACTCAGAGAGAGCTTTTCACCTTGTCATCTATAAGTGATGACGACGCAAGGGCAGCATCACGTCTGATTAACTCCAGATTAGCCACTGTTAGGGCGGATTTGTACGTTGTATACATAATTACCCTGGAAAGAACTCGAGAGGTACGAACGTCCTCAAATTCCTTCCCGCTGAGACGCTGCGCCATAGCTCTGGTAAGGTGATCTGTGCAAGACATTGCATCCAAATTCACTCTACTTGATGAAACTGCCGTTTCAATTGTGTCTGAGCAAATAGTGAATGATGCAGGTAACGATACATCTAGATCCTGCCTGCTCATCCAAACGCAGAGGAGCTCTCTGAACATCTTCTCCGACCGTTTTAAATGAACGTGGTCCAAGAAACGGTATGTTTATGGAAGATGTAGTTAAGAAACCGCCTTTTTTCCTCGCACTCAAGAGGTTGAATACGGTGTAGTCTAAATGGCCGAAGGCCTGCGACACATGCCTAGACTGAACCGGAAAAGAAAGAACTTCTTCCTTTCTCCGTATAAAGTCTGCGTCAAACAACGCCAGCAGTTTCTCTCTTGTCGCAGCATTCTGATTCGACGGAACAAATTCAGGGAAGTATTGATGGATGAAATCCATCGCAACCATGTGCTGTTCCGAAAAGGAAGGGTAATCCTCTTCCTTATCACTTTCACTATCCGAGAGAATCAGTTGCAAATCTCGGTCCATTGCATCTGCGTGAACAGACGACTGGACCGACCCAGCACAGTCCGACAGCTCAGGTTCTGAGTCTGAAGGAAGCTGCACCTGCAGTTGCTGGTATCAGCTGCGCAATCTGTGATAGCAAGTCCGTCATCGAGGCCTGAGGAGCAGCGGTCTTCTTGTTTCTTAGCCGCTTGCTGCTCCTGGGACGGTGTGTCGGAGATGGATCTCTTCACCTAACGTCCCGATTATCGAGGCCTCGTCTCCCTAGCTACTGGATGGTCTGACTTCACGAGCAAAGAGTGGTCCCTTCTTGGTGCAGTTGGATATCCGAAGTCATGTAGCTAGGATGCGGTCGTGTGCGCTTTATACTCGAAGCGGAAGAAGCCGTGACTGTAGACGAAGCTGGCTGCAATCTATACTGAGCATCCCGAACGGCAGGTGTGGACGTATGCTCCGGCCCGCGCAAGTTCTTCACCACAACATCTGGCCCCAGATGTTGTTGGTTTAGAGAGGGACCTCTCCCGCTCGTGGCACTTTCAGACCTCGCCGAGCTTCCCAAAACACCTGCTGGCTTCTTCCCTAGTTCCGTCGTCGCTGGGTGAGCATGTTTAGATTTTAAGATGCTCGCTCTACCCACTACACTTCCTTCGACCGCAACAGACATGCCCAGCGTCACGGTTCCCACGGACGGAGTAACTGCTTCACCGGTCAAGCTAGCTGCTGGCAAGGGATTAAAACAAAGTCGATAGAACTCCCACCAACTCCATAATAAATATATGATAAAGATACATATTAATCAATAATCAAAATACTAATCAAAAAATTAATTTAAAAAAATCTTTCGAACATTTTTTGACAAAAGCTCCAAGTTCCCAAAGGGAACATGAAGAGCCCAAGGGTATCCCAATAGAGCCAAAGTGTGGACAAAATCCAAAAATTATTGCTACACTACCGGAATATTAAAACATGTATCTTACAACAATCCTACAGTAATAATAAGTAGAAACTACATATATTTAAAGGACATTGCCAATGTAAACAACGTCAATGAAAAAACTGGAAACAAGACCTCCGGCACTGAATAAAAAAAGGTGCAAAGTCAGTAACAGATTTTAAAGCTACCAGATATAAAGCAAGATCTTCAGATGAAGAAAAAACGATACATCGGATAGAAGATGCATGACCCAAACGACCCAACACCCCTAGGATGAGGACGAAACCATGAGGATAAACAGAATAAACATACTGTAATACACGTTCAACTCCCAAGAAATTTAATAAAAAATTTCAATAAAAATAAGCCAAAAAGCTTGGGAGTTTAACAGGAGGGCTTCAAGGAAGGATAGGGAAGGAACATTTAACAAGAGCACTGCCTAGCGGGGCAACATACGCCCGTCAAAATTGGAACATGCACAAGTTTCTCTGGGGTCAAGTTTGAAATTTTTGTTGACTCGACTATGTCTGTCCCCCCTTCCAATCGTTGACCATTCTCCTTCCTTGTCTGGGGTAAAGGGTAATTTTTGCAAAGTTTGAACAATAAAGCAAGTAAAATGTTGGAGTAGGCGACACAATGGTGCAATGTTTCAAGTACTAAAATGGGGCATAACTCTGGAAATACAAAACAGTTACCTGCTCTTGTCACATGCACAATGGCAATTGGTGATCAACATGAGTGCAAAGTTTGAACAATAGAGCAGGTAAAATGCTGAAGGAGTAGGCGAAACAATACTGTAATGTTTTAAGTACTAAAAGGGGGCATAACTCTGGAAATACAAAATGGAGTTACCTGCTCTTGTCACACGCACAACAGCAATTGGTGATCACCATGTGTGCAAAGTTTGAACAATATAGCAAGTAAAATGTTGAAGGAGTAGGCGACACAATACTGTAATGTTTTAAATTCTTAAAAGGGCATAACTCTGGAAATACAAAATCGAGTTACCTGCACTTGTCACATGCACAATGGCAATTACTGATCAACATGTGTGCAAAGTTTGAACAATGTAACATGTAAACCTTTGGAGGAGTAGGCGACACAAAAATTGTTTATGGACAGAGACAGATGGACAATGCCATAACATCAAAAAATGACGGGCGTATAAAAAGTATTCATGAAATTCTCTGAATATTGAATATTCAAAAAATAAAAATGCACAAAACCATAACAAGACATCATTGGAAAATGAGAAATTGGGCTCACCAAAGTGCCGTAACTCTACTGCTAATGAGCTTTCAAAACCTGAAATTAAATTCACTCTTATTTTGTTGTAAAAAGCTGACATAACAAATTTATTTCCATGTGAACCATTATTACCGAAGTTATTTCCCAGAAACGATAAATGTAACGTCATTTGAAAATGAAAAATTGGGCTATATTCTAATCACCAAAGTGCCATAAATCTACTGCTAATGGGGTTTCAAAACTTGGGCAAAATTCTCATAAATAAAAGGCCATAACTCTAATAAAAATGGGCCGCTAAAGACGGAAATCGAACCTAATCTGTATTTTGTTGTACTAAATCCACACGCCAAATTTAACTCATCTCAAACGACTACAACTAAAGTTATCGTCCTGAAACAAAAACTTAGGCAAAATTCTCATAAGTAAAGGGCCATAACTCTACTAAAAATGGGCCACTAAAGACGGAAATCGAACCCAACCTGTATTTTGTTGTACTAAATCCATACGCCAAATTTAACTCAGCTCAAACCATTACAACTAAAGTTATCGTCTGGAAACAAAATGTGTCCACAGACGGTCGGACGGACAGATGGATGGCGAGACCATTTACATAATACGTCCCGTTTTTCAAACGGGCGTATAACAAACAGTGGATAAATCGCGTATAACAAACAGTGGATAAATCATTAGCAAGAATGATGACATCTGGCATATGTCCCGTAATTGGGAAACATGAAATAATTTTGATAAAAATTATGAAGTTACAGCCCTGAAGTTCCTAACCACTGTTGTTAACTTCCATCATTCAATTATATCCTTGGATCCACCAATTTTACCATTGATTTGTATCTAGCATCCTCAAAAATTTAAAAGCACAGATGTCAGTTCATTGTTGCTGACTTTAGAATGATAGCCAATTTTGGTGTCTTCCTGGATACTGCGCATGCGCAGATCCGAAAAGTATGGAGGACCAGATAGGACATCAATTTTTCGGTTTTGCATGCAAATTTTGGGGATTGGGGGGGCAAAATTTGTGTTTGGCCCAGGATTAATTTTTGAGTTAGCACCAGCTAGTCTGGGCTATTGTTTGTTGTATAAAAATAATGACATGTTGTACTTTCTGTTTTCCCGAGACATGTGTTTATACGTCCCAGAAATATGTAAGTGTGTGTCCAAGACATTCCAGTTCGACACAATTGGGATTCCCCCAGCCACCAATCCAAAGCTATATGCGCTCTACAAGTTACATACAGAAGTTGATAAACGAGACACAAATTTTATCAAAAGCTATTCTTAAGGTTCTACAGAGTAAATCTATACTCTCTGTGGAGCTAAAACATCAACAGGACTGAATGGGACAATGCTGCTGATCAAATATCAAAAGATTCTGCATGATGGTTCTGAAGAAGAATTTTCCTTGAATTGCACAAAGTAAACATTCACGCCCCTATAGTGATCCCCAATATTGAATGGGGGATTCAATCTGAACAAACTTGAATCAGACCCATACCAAGATGCTGTATACCAAATATCAAAATATTCTGTCCAGCGGTTCCGGAAAAGAAGATTTTTAAAGAAATTTTCTTAAATTGCACTAAGTAAAAATTCACACCCCTTTAGTGAGCCCCAATATCGATCGTGGGACTCAATTTGAACAAACTTGAATCAGACCCATACCAAGATGCTGTATACCAAATATCAAAAGATCCTGCCCACTGGTTCTGGAGAAGAAGATTTTTCCTCAAACTGCACTAAGGAAAAATTCATGCCCCTATAGGGAGCCCCGATATTGATCAAGGGACTCGATTTGAACAAACTTGAATCAGACCCACTCCAAGATGCTGCATACAAAATATCAAAAGATTCTGCCCATTGGTTCTGGAGAAGAAGATTTTTAAAAAATTTTCTAAAATTGCACTAAGTAAAATTTACACCCCCATAGTGAGCCCCAATATTGGTTAAGGGACTCGGACTCGATCTGAAAAAACTTGAATCAGTCCCATACCCAGATGCTGCATACCAAATATCAAAAGATTCTGCCCATTGGTTCTGGAGAAGAAGATTTTAAAGAATTTTTCTTAAATTGCACTGAAGTGAAAATTCACGCCCCCATAGTGAGCTCCAATATTGGTTGAGGGACTCGATTTGAACAAACTTGAATCAGACCCATACCAAGATGCTGCATACCAAGTATCAAAAGATTCTGCCCACTGGTTCTAGAGAAGACGATTTTTTAATAATTTTTCTATAATTCATACGGTGCTATCAGAGTTATGCCCCATACAGAGCTCCCAAGGGCCGTGGTCATTTCATTTGAACAAACATGAATCGCCATATAGTAATGAACATCCACATGAAGTTTCGTGAAAATCGGACCAGTGGTTTCAGAGGAAAAGTCATTTGAAAAATTGTAAATTGCACCAAGTTGAAATTCAAATTCCCATAATGAGCCTTAATATGAACAAAGGGACTCAATTTGTACAAACTTGAATCAAGCCCATACTAGAATGCCGTATACCAAATATCAAAAGACTCTGCATGCTGGTTCTGGAGAAGAAGATTTTTAAAGAATTCAACTTGAATTGCACACAGGGGTCAGCCTGGCAGCTGATTTTAGGGAGAAGTGACTTCTCCCTCCAGAGACTTTAGGGAGAAGTCAAGATCCAGGAGGGAGAAGTCAGTGGACATGAAGGAGAAATCAGAAAAAAAAACATAAAACGTATATGACATTGTGACAAAATAAATGAACATAGAGGACACAATTGTGGAGAAAAAAATAAATAAAAGTTATACAAACATACATACACACACAAAACTAAGTCAGATGGTATATAACAGAGTGTAGGTTAAAATCCCATCTCCCCCCCCCCCCCCCCCCACCCCCACAAAAAACTGTGTCGTTCATGGTTTCTGAATACCCCCTAAATCTTTGCCTAACAGTGATGACTAAGGTTGCCATGCAGTTGATTTTGTATTTGTCTCAACGCAGTGGATTTGAAATTTAGTATGACCCATGGTGAGAGTGTTCTTCTCAGTAATAGAAGGTATATTCTTTTTAAAAAAAATATTTAAAGTGTTTAAAATAAATTTCAAGTTCATTTAAGAAGCTGGGTCATTCATGGCTTCTGAATGCCCTAACTGAGTTGAAAAGCGTAGTTAAAAACGTTTTTGATATCCTTCGTAAATTAAGTGTTATTAACAATTTGAGTTAATTTATTTCTTAGGTAAATGACAAAATATTTCAGTTGTCTCCCTTCCCGGCTGCGCTGGGTAATAATACACTGTTCAGAAAACTGACAATTTCTGCCAACCATCTTACACTGACACGTGTGATTGGTGCTTTGAAGGTCTGCCATTCTTATCCATCCAAATACCTGTGATTTCTATTGTAGCCTTATTACATTTAACCCCCTTCCAACACAACTTCACAAGTTTTCAAAGAAAAACATTCAATGCAAATTGCGGGGCGAATTTCAATGCAACCAATTTTTCAGTGGAACTGGAATAGAGCGTAACCGCAAGCAATTTTGATATGGATGAATTGTCTCCAATACATTTTTTTTTGTTTTGAAACAGTGGTTAACTTTAATAAATTCTAATTAACTCGATGCGTGTCTTGTGTGATTCATTGTTTTGGCTGGCACTTCGTTTTTAAATAGCCATTTTGTGCTGGTTGTTATCAGTTGGGGCGAATTGTTCGAACGACTACGCCATTACAATTCTTTTCAGAAATATAAAATTGGGCTAGTTTAGGCTATTTTCATAGCCGTGTGACGGACTTTAACAGCAGCCGTGTTTACTTTTTTTTGCGAATGCGGAAGCGGGTGTTTTTAAATAATAAAACATAAGAAAATACAGTAAACTGCCATGTCTCCCAAGGAAGTTTTGGAGGGCGACTTGAATTTCGCCCTCAATGTAAGCCAAGGCGACTTGAGGAATGACAAGGCGACTTCTTCGCCCAAGTCGCCCACTCGGCTGACCCCTGATTGCACAAAATAAAAATTCCTGCCCCCACATTGAGCCGAAATATTGATCAAGGGTGGGAGGGGGAGAGAAGGGGGAGGGGGGGACTCAGTTTAAACAAACTAGAATCAGACCCATACTAGCATCCTGCATACCAAATATCAAAAGATTCTGCCCACTGGTTCTGGAGAAGATTTTTTTTTAAATTTTCTGGAACTGTACTAAGTAAAAATTCACGCCCCCATAGTGAGCCCAAATATTGATCAAAAGACTCAATTTGAACAAACGTGAATCCAACCCATACCAAGAAGCTGCATACCAAATATCTAAAGATTCTGGCCACTGGTTCTGGTGAAGAAGATTGTTGAAGATTTTTTCTTAAATTGCACGAAGTAAAAATTCACACCCCCATTGTGATCCCCAATATTGAACAGGGGATTCAATTTGAACAAACTTGAATCAGACCCATACTAAGATGCTGTATACCAAATATCAAAAGATTCTGCCCATCGGTTCTGGAAAAGAAGATTTTTAAAGAAATTTTCTTAAATTGCACTAAGTAAAAATTCACACCCCCATAGTGAGCCCCAATATTGATCGAGGGACTCAATTTGAACATACTTGAATCAGACCCATACTAAGATGCTGTATACCAAATATCAAAAGATCCTGCCCATTGGTTCTGGAGAAGATTTTTAATTTTTTTTTCTTCAATTGCACTAAGTAAAAATTCAGGTCCCCATAGTGAGCCCCCAAATTGACCAAGGGACTCCATTTGAACAAACTTCAATCAGACCCATACCAAGGTGCTGTATACCAAATATCAAAAGATTCTGCCCACTGGTTCTGGAGAAGGAGATTTTTCCTTAAATTGCACTGAGGAAAAATTCATGGCCCTATAAAGAGCTCCAATATTGATCAAGGGACTCGATTTGAACAAACTTGAATCAGACCCATACCAAGATGCTGCATACCAAATATCAAAAGATTCTGCCCATTGGTTCTGGAGAAGAAGATTTTTAAAGAATTTTTCTTAAATTGCACTAAGCAAAAATTCACGCCCCCATAGTGAGCCCCAATATTGGTTGAGAGACTTGATTTGAACAAAATTGAATCAGACCCATAACAAGATGCTGCATACCTAGTATCTAAAGATTCTGCCCACTGGTTCTGGAGAAGATTTTTTAATAATTTTTCTATAATTCATACGGTGCTATCAGAGTTATGCCCCATACAGAGCCCCCAAGGGACGTGGCCATTTCATTTGAAGAAACATGAATTGCCATATAGTAATGAACATCCACATGAAGTTTCGTGAAAATCGGACCAGTGGTTTCAGAGGAGAAGTCATTTGAAAAAATGTTCACGATGATGGATGACGACGTCAGACGACGACGAACGGCAAGTGATAAGTTGAGCTCCCTTTGGTGAGCTAAAAAAAATATTACACACTTTGCACCCTCATACATCATACCATCCAAATCAGCAATTGTGAGAATACTTTTGTATTCTAACATTTTATCCTGAAGTAAAAAAAAACTGCTAACCAATTCTAGCTAATGCATTGCGGCTCACAATTTTTGCTTCGCATTTTGCGATACAAAACCAAACAAACCCAGGTCTTCTGCATATTCTCGAGACAAAACTATGTACAATATTTGGTGTTGATTCCATAACTCAAACTGAAGTTATCATCCGGACACCAAATTTCCAAAGTTGCGAAATTGGGCAGAAAAGCATTGAAAAAGGGGCATAGGTCCAACAAAAATGATCGGTGCTAGCCGATATTTGGAATTCACCTAATCATTGGGTTATGGGACATATACACCAAATTCGTTTTTTATTCGATGATCCAAACTTTAGTTATCACCCAGGATGGACTGACAGATGCCTGGACACACACACACGGAGCTGATTGTAATAGTCCTCCAACAAAATGCTTTCTTATCGACAAATTTTGTTGGAGGACAATGAAAGATAAACAGACTGGTAGATGCAGACAAGCACTGAACCCTGATATTCAAAAGCCACTTTACCTGTGAAGAAAATATTCAATCAGTTCCCACAAAGTAGATCTTGTATTTCTCAGGCCATTTTTTGGTAAAATTGAAGGTGGGCGCGCGGTTTTTCATTTTATTATTTATTTTTGAATTTATTTCTTTGCCATCAAAAGTTCAAGATCTTTGTTTGTTTTATGTTTTAGGCCACATAATATACAGAATAGCATGGGTGGTGTGTATTTCGTCCCTTGAGTGCAAGAAGACTTTGCAGTGCTAAAGCATTGCAAAGCCTTGTTGCACTCAAGGGACAAATTATTAATTTTATTAACTTGGGTAAAATATCAGACATAAACCATTTATTTTTTATTTTTTTGTGTTTGCACTGGTCATAAAAGAGAGCATGCGGCAGACAAAAGGACCGTGTGGGAGAGCTTGAGAAACAGATTTTAAACTTTTTTAAGCCTACCATACCTTGCCATGCTCAGTGATTGTCATCAATGCTGAATCTCTCATATTTGTTCTAACTTCAGAATGTCTATCTCCAAGTGCCTTTGGTACGTAGAATTCAAACACTGGCAACATTTGGTCTTTAGGAAGATGTGGAGATAATTTTCCTAATGCCAAAGCAATACCGCTCCTTGCTTCCCATTTATCTGGAATCTGTTCTCCAATTGTTCTTCCAAATTCATCCAACTTAGCTGGTGGAATCTAAGGATTAACAAAGAAATAGAAATATGATTATTGTTTTACCATTTTTCTGTTACCCTTTCAAAACAGTATGCATAATTTTTGCTTGAAAGAAAATTAGGTACTCTGTTCACAAACAAAATAAGGGAAAACCAACAGTTAATAGGGGGAGGGGTGCAGTAATAGTTTAATCCAACGGCCCTCCATGGCTGTTGGATTAAATAATTACTGAACTTCCTTAAAAAATACAAATTGGATTTGCCCAACCACAATAAACATTACAATGGAACCCTGTTACTTGAATAGCCACTTGGCCCATAACTTCTATTCAATAAATAGAAGTATCCAATTAATAGGAATTTGTGGTCATTTAGCTTCCATCTGGCACAATTGAGAGTTTCTTCAATTATATCTTGTTTGACAGAACACTGTCACTGTCAAACGAGATATAATAGAATAAATGCTTATATCAGGAGTATTGAAGCAAATACCCGGTAGGTCTATAATTCTTTAGAAGGTTGGAGTCGAGTTTTAAGAAAAAGTACAGCACTTTATTAAAAAATAACAAGAAGTTACTCTATAATCAAGACACAGCCAAGACTTGACTAGAAACCACTGCCTTGGTAATATGTCTATTCTTTTCAGGATTTCCTCATGATGGCATGTTGAGGGCACCCGTTCTGAGGTCATAAAACTTGGAAATAGTCCTTTAAGGGTTAAAGCATTAATTCACACATCACTTAAAATGCTACAGCTACACAAGCTGAAATTTGACCATTGAGATTAAGACGAGAGAAATTGAAATGTTTCACTTGTCTTTCAAATATTAGGTGTATCAATCCAAACTGAATAAAATTAAAACTGACTTATATTTATTTATCCATGTTTAATGTCACTTTCAGCATCTGTGGCTTCATGACTGCAACACAAGTTATAAGTCGAAATTACACAAACGTTTATAAACATGCTGCACACTTCTGAGGACTTCCCCTCCAGGTATTGGTTACAGAATCCATATTTCACCATGAAACAGAACTTGTTCACCACATAAAACAAGCACTGCTCCACTTTCTGCAGTTTCCATGTAGATAAACGTGACATTAAAATTTGTAATCAATTCTGGATATTGCAACAAATCAAGACAAAAAATTATCATAGGAACAAATATGCTCTTGACCTATCAGTAAGTACAGCTTGTAGGGAGCGCAGTGGCTCAGTGGTTATGGCATTGGACTTCACACCAAAAGGTCCACAGTTTGATCCCTGCCAGTAGTAACTGTGTGTTGTGTCCTTGAGCAAGGCACTTCATCCCGATTTCCTTTGTGGGGATATGGTGGCCCTGTGTACTAAGGCGATTTGCACGCTGATGGTGCACTTGTCTTCAACCAATGCTAACCCTGCTTGTGCGGAGTTAGTATGTTGGTGTGTCTGACAGTTTCTTGCTGTTTCTTTCCAGCTTCCTCCACCTGCAAAACAGCTCAACACGAGATGAACCTGGCTGTAGAAAGTGTCATTAAACCCAAATAATAAATAAATAAATAAATAAATAAATAAATAAATAAATCTGGAATGCAGCAATTGTATCAGTTGAGCAAAATGCCCTGAAGAAACATTAATCTATGAGTCATAGTAATGCCAAATGCAGAATATCAAAAGATTCTGCCTGGAGGATCTGAAGAAGATAATCTTTGAAGACTAAGAAGAAAAAGATTTTTTGAAGAACTTTCCTCATATTGGACTAAGTTAAAATTAAGGCTTGTGTGAGGAAATCAAATATGAATAAAGGATTGGATTGGAGCAATTGTGAATCTTCCAACCCCACCACCCAAAGGAAGCTAAATACCAAAGATCAAAATATTCTAGCAGGTGGATGTGAAGGGGATGTTTAAAGAATATTCCTCACAATGATCCACGTCTCCCAAGGATGCTGCATAACAAATTTCAACACATCTTGACTGGTTGTTCTGAAGAAGGTTTTTAAAGATTATTATTCCTCATATTGCACTAAGTTAAAAATTCAGGCTCTCTTAGAGAGCCCAAATATTAACCAATGAACTTAGTTTGAACAAAATTACTACCCTCCCCCTCCCCCCGCCCCTCAGGTGAGTTAAAAAGTTAATCTTTTGCTTAACAAGAGCAGACAATGGCACCTAAAATATGTTTTCCCACATAAAAGAAACTTTTCTTAGATGGAGTCATAGGCTATATTTTTAAAGCAAACTTCAAATCAGAGGCTCAAGTGAGCCTAAAGGGCTCACCTGAGACTCAAATTGTCATAGAGATGAGTGTATCAGTAAGTGATTAGCAGCAAGAGCAATGTTTTTAATTTGCTATGACACAACCAAAGGCAACTTTTTTGGGCCATTCATTTCTGCTGGTCCTAGGAAAGCTTCATAGCAAGCTCTGTTCTGAGAAGTATTAAAAAAACAACAACTGAATGAAATTTTTGTTTTGTTTTCAACTACAGTGGTTCTCTTTACCCCCCCCCCCCCCCCACCCCTCAAAAAAAAAAATTCTTGCATAAATGAAATACTTATGACCCAGTTATATACTGCATGACAGATATGATTCACATCTGCCCATTGAATGGGAAAATATAAATTTTGAGTGTAGCCCAAATTTGGGAGTTCAAATTTTGACTTGGTGAGTTTCTTGGAAAAAAAGTGAATCTGCATCACTAAAGTATGTTCCATACCAGAAATCCAAGCATTATTGCAAGTGGCTTTTAAAAAGAGGATTTTTAAAGCATTTTAGGCTTATGGAGCATTAACCCCACCCCAAGGGATATAGTGATTTTGGGTGGAGAAAATCAGAAGAGTAAATTCAACCAGCCTGAAGATAGTAGCAGCCTCATTTGAACCAAGGAGAAAAGGTTTACTACAAAGATGGTTTGTGCCATAAATGAATGAATTTGGCCCAGTGGTTTTAAAGAATATGAAAAATTTCAAACTAGAGAAACAAACAGAATTTTACTGCCACCAGTAAATTCAAGTCTGTGTGAAAATGGTTAAAGCATTAAAAATAAACAAAAACAGAAAGAGAATTTATGAAAGCTTATTTTTTTTGTTGGGGGGGGGGGGGGGTAAAATATTTTTAAAGAAATCAGAAATAGGTTTTTGTTAAAATCTTTGGAACCCACAGTGAAGTCTTGAGAGGCTTAAATTAAAGCTATTCATACAGGAATCAGAGAAATATTTTCCAAGAAACCAAAAAAAACATATATGTGCACAGCATTGAAAAGGTTTGATCAAGGCATCAAATAAAATCTTTGGAACCCACATTGAAGTATTGAGAGGGTTAAATTAATGACATTCATACAGGAACCAGATAAATGTTTCCAAGAAAGCAGAAAAAAAACATGTGCACAGCATTGAAGGGGTTCAACATGAAATAAAACCTTTGGAAAACACACTGAAGTCATGAGAGGGTTAAATTAAAGATATTCATACAGGAATCAGATGTCTTTTTTTCCAAGAAACAAGAAAAAACATGTGAACAGCATTGAAAGGGATCAACATAAAATAAAATATTTGGAAAACACTAAGTCTTGAAAGGGTTAAATTAAAGATATCCATACAGGAAACAAGATCAATTTTTCCTCTGCCACTTATGGAAGTCCTGAGAGGGTTAAAAGTTATTTTCATTCCCTGTAGCTCAACAAAACAAAATAACATGCCTGTTTGACAGGTAGATGTTGACAGAATTTGATGGAAGAGATAAAATTGGAAACTAACAATTTGTGTAAGGAAATCATACTGCAAAAATGCAGACTCATCATTTTTTCAATACCCTCTACTGGGCACCCTGATAGAAACGGAGGCAATTTTTTTAACCAATCCATTCTAATGGTCCTAAGAATGCTTCATACCAAATAACAGTTCTCTGTTCTGTATGGTTTGAGAAATATGGGCTTTTGAATTTTGTTCTGTTTTAGCTCCTGGGGTTGCCATGGGGCTGTGAAAAAAAAATTTGGGGGCATTAATCAATTACTTAGGACCCACTTATACCACATGCCAAATTTGGTTGAAATTGGCCGACCAGTTCTTGAAATAGAAATTTTGGACAGAGCCCAAAATGGATATGCCCCAGAGAGCCCAAATATTGACCTACCAACTTCCCTTGAACAACCTTTAATCTTCAACACCAAAGGAAGTTCCATACCAAATATCAAGACATTCCCTCAAGGGGTTCGTGAGAAGAAGATTTTTTAACTATTTTTAAGCTTTTGAGGGATTAACCAGAGCCCGAATATGACAGCTGCTTCATTTGAACAAAATAGAAAGGGCATTTGATACCCGAGATACAGGCTGTACGGACACAATTTCTAAGTGAACAAGTAATAAAACAAGAGGCCCCAGGGGGCCTGAGGGCGCTCACCTGACATGGTAGCCGAAATATCAACCCAGAGAATTGATTTCCACAAGTTGCATCTGCTCCTCCTAAGAAAAGCTGAAACCAAATATCCAAATATTCTGACCAGTGGATCTAAAAAAAGATTTTTAAAGAATATTCCTCATATTGAACTAAGTCATAATTCGGGCTCCCACAGGGAGCCCATATATGAACCCAGGGACTTGGCTTTAACAAACCTGAATCTCACACCCCTAAGGATTCTGCACACCAAATATCAAAACATTCCGACTGCTGGATCTGAAGAAGAAGATTTTTAAAGAAAATTCCTCATTTTGAACCAAGTTACAATTCGAGCTCCCACAATCAGCCCAAATATGGACCTAGGGACATGGCTTGAACAAACTTGAATCTTACCCCCTAAGGTTGCTGCATAAAAAATATCAAAAGCATTCATCTGCTGGATCTGAAGATTTTTAAAGAAAATTCCTCATTTTGAACTAAGTTGTCATTCAGGCTCCCATAGTGAGCCCAAATATGAACCAAGGGACTTGGCTTGAACAAACTTGAATCTCAGCCCCCTAAGGTTGCTCCATGCCAAATATCAAAACATTCAACTGCTGAATCTGAAGAAGAAGATTTTTAAAGAAAAATTCCTCATATTGACTAAGTTATAATTTGAGCCCAAATATAGACTCATGGACTTGGCTTTAACACACTTGAATCCCCCCCACCCCCACCCCCCAAGGTTGCTACTCACCACATATCAAACCATTCTGACTGCTGGATCTGAAGAAGACGATTTTTTAAGAAAATTCCTCATTTCGAACAAAGTTACAATTCAAGCTCCCACAGTGAGCCCAAATATGGACCTAGGGACATGGCTTGAACAAACTTGAATCTCATCTCCCTAAGGATGCGGCATACCAAATATCACAAGATTCTGCCTGCTGGATCTTGAGAAGAAGATTTTCAAAGAAATTTGCCTGAAATGCACCAAGTTCAAACTTTGGCTCCTATACTGAGTCCAAATATAAACCCAGGGGGCCGATTTGAACAAACTTGAATCAGATCCACCCCACAATGTTGCATACCAAATATCACAAGATTCTGCCTGCTGGATGTGGAGAAGATTTTTGAAGAAATTTGCCTGAAATGCACTAAGTTCGAATTTGGGCTTCTATAGTGAGCCCAAATATGAATCCAGGTGGCCGATTTGAACAAACTGGAATCAGATCCACCCCACAATGCTGCATACCAAATATCATAAGATTCTGCCTGCAGGATCTGAAGAAGATTTTTGAAGAAATTTGCCTGAAATGCACTAAGTTCGAATTCGAGCTTCTATAGTGAGCCCAAATATGAATCTAGGGAGCCGATTTGAACAAAATAGAATCAGATCCACCCCACAATGTTGCATACCAAATATCAAAAGATTCTGCCTGCTGAATCTGGAGAAGAAGATTTTTTAAGAAATTTGCCTGAAAAGCACTAAGTTCAAATTTGGGCTCCTATACTGAGCTCAAACATAAACCCAAGGGGCCGATTTGAACAAACTTGAATCAGATCCACCCCACAATGTTGCATACCAAATATCAAAAGATTCTGCCTGCTGGATCTGGAGAAGAAGATTTTCAAAGAAATTTGCCTGAAATGCAGTAAGTTCAAATTTGGGCTCCTATACTGAGCCCAAATATAAACCCAGGGGGTCGATTTGAACAAACTTGAATCAGATCCACCCCACAATGTTGCATACCAAATATCAAAAGATTCTGCCTGCTGGATCTGGAGAAGAAGATTTTTTAAGAAATTTGCCTGAAATGCACTAAGTTCGAAATCGGGCTCCTATACTGAGCCCAAATATGAACCCAGGGGGCCGATTTGAACAAACTTGAATCAGATCCACACTACAATGTTGCATACCAAATATCAAAAGATTCTGCCTGCTGGATCTGGAGAAGAAGATTTTTTAATGTTTTTCCCATTGCCTACAGTGTTAAAAAGTGCTGACTCAGCACTTTTTCAAAGTCCTGAAACTGTGCCCTATGATAAAACCGATGGCAATTTTTTTTTTACCAATCCTTTCTGTTGGTCCTAAGGAAGCTGCACACCAAATAAAAATTCTCAGTGCCGTGCAGTTTTGGAGATATGGGCGTTTTAAATTTTATCTATTTTTAGCTCCTGCGGTTCCCACAGGGCTGCAGGAAATTTTTTTTTTTGCATAAATCAAGTACTCATGACCCAATAAGCCCTCACATAAAATTTGGTTGAAATCGGCTTCTCGGTTCAGAAAATAGAAATTAGGGGTGGGGCCAAAATTTTTGCCCCTCCCATAACAATGCCAAATATTATCCCTCAAACTTCTCTTGAACAAATCTGAGTCTACACCTCAAAAGGAATGTGCATACCATATATCAAGTCTCTGCTACTGCTGGTTCATGAGAAAAAGATTTACAAAGATTTTGGTGCCCCTTGGGGGCGTGGCACCACCCAGGAGGAGGGGCAACTTCATTTGAACAAATCTGAATTGGCATTAGGTAATGAACATTTAGCCAACATTTGAATAAAATTGGGCTAGTGATATAAGAGGAGAAATCGATAATGTAAAGTTAATGCCGGCCGGACGCCGGACGACGGACGGATCACGATCAGTAAAGCTCCAGCTGAGCTTCGCTCAGGTGAGCTAAAAAAAAATAACTAGTGTGGGCATACCTATGACCAACAAATATTATAAATGAAAGTGTCAATGACACTGTAGCTCAACTTGTCAAGACAAAGACATGTACATGTATAGTATGTGACACAGCAATGACAAACATCTAGGTAATGACCTGATAACAAAGGTACATATAAAGTATTTTAACGGTCTGTACATAAATACTGACCGTTGCCTGTAACAAATGTATAGGTAAAGTATTGTAAAGGTGGGTGACAGTCAGATGCTAAACTAGAAAAGAAATCTTTTGAGTCCCAGAGTGGGTCTGACTGAACCCCAAAATATTTGTTGTCATAGCACAGTGATAACAAAGGTACCCTAAAACACAATCGTTCCTGTCCCAAGGTGAAAACAAAGGTACCCAAGTAGTTTTGTGAAGATCAGTTCATAAATACAAGCTGTATAGAACTTGTGACAAAAAACTGATTGGACCTAATTTCGGTACAAAATGGCCACTGGCAGCCACCTTGAATTTTGGACCGTACCCAGAAACACTCATTCTCGTCCCAAGGTGATAACAAAGGTACGCAAGAAGTTTTGTGAAGATCGGTTCATAAATACAGCCTCTACCCTGAGCCGTATTGACATGTGTGCTTACATTGTGTAAGTAGCACTGAATAAATCAAAGTTCATCTAATTTTTAATAATTTCTGCACGAAAAAAAAAAAAACTTACAATATGTGATGTATTCCATGTTACTAAACATTCATACAAAAATTTATTTAAATCTGAACTTTCATACAGAAGTTCTGTACAAAAGACTGATTGCACTAATTTTGGTACAAAATGGCTGCTGGTGGCCATTTTGAATTTTGGACCACACCCAAAAACACTCGCTCTCATCCCACGGTGATAACAAAGGTACCCAAGAAGTTTCGTAAAGATTGGTTCATAAATATGGCCTCTGGTCTGAGCTGTATAGAAGTTGTGTACAAAAAACTGATAAGACCTAATTTCGGTACAAAATGGCCACTGGCAGCTATCTTGAATTTTAAACCGCACCCAGAAACACTCGTTCTTGTTCCAAGGTGATAACAAAGGTACCCAAGACATTTCGTGAAGAACAGTTCATAAATACAGACTCTAGTCTGAGCCGTATTGACATGTGTACTTACTGTGTGTAAGTAGCACTGAAAAAAATCAAAGTTCATCTAATTTGCATAATTTCTGCACGAGAAAAAAACCCGTATTATATGTGATGTATCCCATGGTACTAAACATTCACACAAAAAATTATTCAAATCAGCGCTTTCATATGGAAGGTCTGTGCAAAAATCTGATTGCACCTAATTTTGTACAAAATGGCTGCCATCGGCCATCTTGAATTTTGGACCGGACCCAAAAACACTCGTTCTCGTCCCACGGTGACACCAAAGGTACCCAAGAAGTTTCGTAAAGATCAGTTCATAAATACAGCCTCTAGCCCGAGCCGTATTGGCATTTGCACTTACAGTGCTGAAAGTAACACCAAAAAACATCAAAATTAGTCTAATTTGCAAAATTTACGCACAAGAAAAAAACCTGTATTATATGTGATGTATCCCATGGTACTAAACATTCACACAAAAAATTATTCAAATCAGAGCTTTTATATGGAAGTTCTGTACAAAAAACAGATTTCTGCATCGTTGGTACAAAATGGCGGCTGGCAGCGATCTTGAATTTCGGACACTCGTTCTCGTCCCACGGTCATAACAAAGGTACCCAAGAAGTTTCGTAAAGATCGGTTCATAAATAGCTCAAATTTGCTTCGGAAGACAAAGTTGAGCTAAAAATAATAATTTACTTAAGTTATGAATATTCTCGGATGGACTCACACACAGACGGATGGATGGACGGACAGATGGATGGACGCACGCACGCACGTATCCCAGTATACCCCCATTTTCTTCGAAAGTGGGGGTATAAAAATTTGGCTGATATGCTGACTCAGCATTTTTTTGATCCACCCACCCCCCCCCCCCCCAACCCCCAACAGAACCCTGACACAACCGATGCATTTTTTTTACCATTCAATTCTACTGGTCCTAAGGATGCTTCATACCAAATAACAGCTCTCTGTTCTGTGCGGTTTGGGAAATATGGGCATTTGAAAATATTTCTATTTTTAGCTCCTGGGGTTCTCACGGGGACACAGGAATTTTTTTTTTTTACCTGAGTCCAGAACTTATGACTCAATAATACCACATACCAAATTTAGTTCAAATCGGACCATCAGTTCAGAAAGTTAAAAAATTTCTAGTAATTTATATATTTTTTATACTTACCAATGACCCAGACTTAGCTGGTGCTAACTCTTAAAAATCTAGGGCCAAACACAAATTTTGCCCCCCAATCCCCAAAATTTGCATCTAAAACCAAAGAAATCATGTCCTGAATGGCCCTCCATACTTTGCCTCTACTACGCATGTGCAGTGTCAAGGAGGCCCCGAAATTGGCACCAATTATCATTCTTACAAGCAGTACCTGGTCAGCACTATGTACTCAGCGGGGAGGTATGAGTTCCCAACTCCTGGGAGGGCCATCCCCGTCTGGGTCATTGGTAAGTATAAAAAATATATAAATTACTATAAATTTTTTAACATTTTTATATGTACCAATGACCCAGACATAGCTGAATAGTAAAAAGGCTGAAAGGCCTAGGACATAGAGGAAAATCCAATAAGCTCAACTATATAAAATAGAGTCATCCCCTCGAGGAGAAAAGGAGTATTAGGCTTTACATGTATCTTTCTTATTTATGATAAATTAGAAAAGACACAACACCCTCCATAATTGAGCATAATAACATTCATGTTCTCTATTAACATCCAGTATAATCCTTATACTAATTATTTTTAAAGTAAGTCAATAAATAAAGTTAGTCCAGAGAATTGAGACTCTTTATACTCTTTTAAAAGTGTCCGAGGATTGTATATTAATGCCCGTTTGACACGTGACATATACAAATGCTTCACACCGAGCTACACTTTAAAAATATGACATGAATGAATTTTTAAACATTAACTTTTCACTTTAAAACTATCCCGGTAACAACTCAGAATTACTGACTCCGGAGGAGGTATCCCCTTGTTTTCACTATAAAACAGGTGACCTAAGGGAACACCATCCCCCCCACTTCCCCTTGCCCTGGGTCAAATAGCCCAGAGCGAAGAGGACAGCAGGACGGAGTCACTGCCTGAACAGAAAGCCTGCATAACTATAGTTGCAACTGTTTAGTGAACGACATTCTGAGCAGCAGATAACAGACCTAAACAATGCAGGTCTCTAGAAATGGACTCAATATTTCTGAGATAAAAATTTGTGAATGTGGATGGCTGAGACCAATATGCAGCCTTCATTAAATCTGTAATAGCCACACTATTTGCATAAGCCCAAGATGTAGAAAGAGCTGTTACTTCATGAGCCGAAATCTTAAGCACAGACTGCTGAGTTGAAGATAGATTATCATAAGCAGTACGGATAGTTAATTGAATCCATCTAGCAATAGAATGGACCGTAATGTCCTTTCTTATTAGGCATCAGAGACAGAAAGAAGCATTTACGTCCCTTTCTGATAAACTGAGATCTTGTTTATAAATACATAAAGCTCTAACCGGACAGAGTAAAGGCCTATGCCCGTCTGAAGACGGAAGGGCCTTAATAACAATAGGTTCCGGATATTTATTAGGAGCCTGATTCTTAGCCAAAAATCCAACATTAGTAGTGAAGGTAATAGTGTTCCCGACACTACGATAGTGAGAATCGTCCACCGATAGTGCATGAAGCTCACTGACTCTTCAAGCAGAAGAGAAAGCTAAGAGAAATGCTGTCTTATAAGACCAGAATTTGAAATCTACTGTCTCAAGAGGCTCAAATGGTTTTCTTTTAGTTTAAGAAGAACCCAAGCTAAATTCCATTTAGGAATTAATCTAGGTCTATTTATCGAAAAGTTTCTAACTAATTTAGATAAAGAGACATTAGATCCAATTGTAAACTATCATGGTGTGCATAGGTATCAGATAACATAGACCTATAACCTTTAATAGTAACAGGCTGCAGTTGATCTCGTCAAACAAGTATACTAGAAAGTTTGCAATGTCTGGTATGGAGGAATCAAAAATATCAACAGAATGATCCCTACACCAACGTTGAAAGACCTTCCACTTAGCCGCATAGTATAGCGAAGAGGAGGTCCTCCTACAGTTAGAAATCGCGACCACTGCTCGTCCTGTACAAAGCTTGCCGTGCAAAAAGGACCGCACAACGGAATACGTGAAGGTTGAGACCTTGCGGGTTGTGATGAAGTTGACATGATTTCCCCTTCGAAAGAAGATCCTCTCGTGGAGGAAGTTTTCGCGGTTAAGTCCCACAGCAGACACCTGAGTAGATTTATCCACGGTCTCTGTGGAGACAGAGATGCTACCAACAGAATTGCATTGTGATTGTTTTATCTTTAGCAATATTTGCCGAATCAACAGCACTGGAGGATACGCATATCCTATCATTCCGTCCCACGAGATTGATTGAGCGTCTACTGCATATGATCCGGACATGGAGACACATACGTCTGCAATTGATTGTTGAGTTGTGTCACAAATAAGTCTATCATTGGCCGCTCCCATTGGTAGCAAAGCTGATTGAATACCTGTTTGTTGAGAGTCCATTCTGACGGCAACAAGCGACCCTTCCGTGAAAGGGAGTCTGCTAATACATTGGGACGACCCGGAATATGACGGACCGAAAGCAGAACTTGGTGTTCTAGAACAAACAGAAGGATTCTTTCCGTTAAATTGAATAACGGAGCGGAATGAGTGCCTCCCTGGTTCCGGATATACGCAACTACTGTCGTATTGTCGGACAGGATTTGGACATGCGCTTTCTGAATAATGTTCATCCAATGACGTAGTGCAAGCCAAACTGACGTCATTTCTTGGATGTTTATGTGCTTGCCTAGAAACTGCGGAACCCAAAGACCCTGGCACTTCAAATCCGTTGGGATCAATGTTGTACCTCAACCTGTTTGACTGGCATCTGTCATAATCGTAAAACTCGGATCCGGCAACTGCAGTGGAACTCCCTGAGTCAACCACTGAATGTTTGCCCAAGTCTGAATCTCTTGTTACACTTGATTTGACAAGAGAACGTCTATATCGAGCAATTCATAGATTGCTGAAAGCTTGCCGTCGAAGAGAAGCTTCTCCAAGACCGAAGCGACTCTGAGAGTTCTTCACCTTACTATCCACGCGCGTGGATGTAGCTAGGGCTGTGTCACGTCTAACCAACTCCAGGTTTGCCACTGAAGGGCGGAGTTATATGTGGAAAAGCTACTGCCCTTGAAAGAAATCTCAATGAGGATCATATCCTGGAATTCTTTCCCTTGAAGATGTAATGATAACACCTTAGTAAGGTGGTCTGCATATGATAAAGCGTCTAAGTTAAGTCTGTTAGACATTATTGTCGTTTCCAACGTCGTGGTTGGAATTGACATAGACGACGGTATAGTCAATTCCAAGTCTTCAGCCTCGTCGTCTAGACGCAGAGGAACTCTCGGTATGCCCTGTCCTGACGTTTCAAATTTATTCCTTGAATTGATGAAAGGCAGATTTAGAGCATTTGCAGACAAGAAACCAGACTTGCCTGTTTTGGTAGCAAGCTTATGTATAGCGTCGTTCAATAATTCGAATGTTCTTGTGACATTATTGGACTGAGTCAGAAACTCAGGGACGATGTCCCTGAACCGATCAAAAAAAAATTCTGTGTCCAATGACGCTATTAGTCTCTTATCTGGCATCGCAGCATTCTAGTCCAACAGAACAACCTCTGGAAGATAATGCCGGATGAAATCTACGGCAGCTTATGTTGTTCCGAAAGGGAAAGCTCGAAATCCTCCGAATCCCTTTCGCCATCCTGTCGGACCCTATGAAGTTCTCGGTCGTCCGTACCTGATGCTTCAGCGGAGCGTACCGACCCAGCGTCGTCGGATAATTCCTGATCCGACAGAGATTCTGTCGTTTGCTGGGATGCTGCGATAAGTTGTGCTATTTGGGATAGCACGTCCGTCACTGAGGCCCATGGAGTAGCGGTCTTACGTTGCTTTGCCGCTGGAAGCTCGGTGTACGTTGACCCCTGCATACTTCTCTTATGCGAGCGTCCGGAGTATACAGGCCTCGTGTCCCTTGGCTACCGGATGGCGTGACCTGTTCGCCGTGGAATCCCTGATTGGCGAAGCTGGCTGGATATCCGTGGTCACATAGCCAAGGTGCGGTCGTGTGCACTGCCGTGAGGATGAGGAAGCCTTATCGACAGTCTCTCCAGACTGTCTTTATAACGGAGCGTCCCGAGCAGCGGACGTATGTCCCAGATGTTGTTGTACAAGAGAGGGACCTCTCTCGCTCGCAGCCCGGATGGACCTGGACGAGCTAGGAACCGGACTAATAGGCTTCCTCCGATCTCTCCTCTGATCCGTCGTCACTGGGTGTGCACTTTTGTCTTATTATAGTGCTCGCATCACCCAAATCTCCTTCCTGGACCGCAACGGATGAACCCGGCCACGAACCATTCGATGAATGGACGCTACACCGGGCGAGCTAGCGGATGTCAACGCCGTCAATCCTTCTAGGGACCTCTTAGGCAATTGACGTATTTCCATGAGCAATTATTGCCGCTAGCTCTTCATTTAACTATGACGACGGAGGCACACTTTTGAAAGACATCACGGAAACTTTTGCAAACAAGAAACCAGACTTGCTTGTTTAGTAGCAAGCATATATATATATATATATATATATATATAGCGTCGTTCAATAATTCGAATGTTCCTGTGACATTATTGGACTGTGTCGGAAACTCAGGGACGATGTCCCTGAACCGATCAAAAAAAAATTCTTGTGTCCCAAGATGCTATCAGTCTCTTATCCGGCATCGCAGCATTCTGGTCCGACGAAACAACCTCTGGAAGATAATGCCGGATGAAATGTACGGCAGCTTATGTTGTTCCGAAAGGGAAAGCTCGAAATCCTCCGAATCCCTTTCACCATCCTGTCGGATCCTATGAAGTTTTCGGTCTTCCGTACCTGATGCTTCAGCGGAGCGTACCGACCCAGCGTCGTCGGATATTACCTGATCCGACAGAGATTCTGTCGTTGCTGGGATGCTGCGATAAGTTGTGCTATTTGGGATAGCACGTCCGTCACTGAGGCCTGTGGAGTAGCGGTCTTACGTTGCTTTGCCACTGGAAGCTCCGTGTACGTTGACTCCTGCATACTTCTCTTATGCGAACGTCCGGAGTCTACAGGCCTCGTGTCCCTGGCTACCGGATGGCGTGACCTGGTCGCCGTGGATTCTCTGACTGGCGAAGCTGGCTGGATATCCGAGGTCACGTAGCCAAGGTGCAGTCGTGTGCGCTGCCGTGAGGATGAGGAAGCCTTATCGACAGTCTCTCTGGACTGTCTATATAACGGAGCATCCCGAGCGGCGGACGTATGCTCCGAATGCGAAACGTTTTGTACCACAACATCTGGTCCCAGATGTTGTTGTACGAGAGAGGGGCCTCTCTCGCTCGCAGCCCGGATGGACCTGGACGAGCTAGGAACCGGACTAATAGGCTTCCTCCGTTCTCTCCTCTGATCCGCCGTCACTGGGTGTGCACTTTGTTGATTTATAGTGCTCGCATCACCCAAAACTCCTTCCTGGACCGCAACGGACGAACCCGGCTGCCGAACCATTCGATGAATGGACGCTACACCGGGCGAGCTAGCGGACGTCAACGCCGTCGATCCTACTGGGGACCTCTTAGGCAATTGACGTATTTCCATGAGCACTTTGCCGCTAGCTCTTCATTTAATTGTGACGACGGAGGCACACTTTTGGAAGACATCACGGATACATCACCCTGTTCTTGTTTCTCTGAAATAGAGATTGATAAACTACAGTGACTCTGCGGAGAAAGGATCGGCATGGTCATTTCCCCGCTAACAACATACCGCGACACACGCTTCCCATGTTTGTCATCCCAATTGACACATACTGAACAGGAGTTAGTGCGAGTACACCGACTACAATTAATACAATGATTATGAAAGTCAGAGGAAGATTTCCTCTTATTACAATTTGAACAATATCCTTTCCTTGTGAAAAGAATACAAAAAGTCCTAGTACTCGCACCAACCCCTGAAAACAAAGATACATAATAACATGATCCATTAACATAGAAAAAATAATTGAAATCAAAAAAAATTTTTGAAAAAATATTTTTTCAGAAAAGCCCAAGTTTCTGAAAAGTAACGTTGAGCCCCAATGGATCCCAAGCCTAAGTGTGGACAAAAATTTTTTAAATATTTTAAAAAATTAATGTAACACTTACGAATAATAATAATGTATCTTGTTATGATTAAACTAACACAAAGACAAGAAATCCCCCTCCACAGAGACTGTTGTCAATGTAAACAAGAAGTGTATAAACACCAGAAACATGACTCCAGGCACTGATAACCATGGCCCGAAATCAGTTACCAATAATACACTATCTGATGCAAAACAGAGACTTCTAGGGAAGAAACTGCAGAACATCAGATGGTAGATGCAGAACACTACGCCTAAACACCCATGGGTGAGGACGTAAACATGGGGAAAAGAACAGAATTCATTCTGTTACCCAGCTAAAACTCCCAAGAAATTTTAGTAATAATATTACAGAAAATATGCTAAAAGCATGGGAGAATAGCAAGGGGGGAGTTAAAGGAAAGGGAGAGAGGAAACACTGAACAAGCAGTGTAACTTTATAGCAAGAATGACAACAACAGGCCCATGCCTCGAAAATAGGTAACTTAACATAATTTCATAAAAAAATTTAAGTTACAGCCCTGATTATTTTCGGTCACTCATTTTTCCTCTCGTCCTTCTATTTCCTCTTTAGATCCATCATTTCTCTAATATTTATGTGTCTGGCATCATTTAAACTGAGATTTACAAGCACAAAGATAAGTCAGATGTGAACTGATGATGGGCCAAACAAAGAATGATAATTGGCGCCAATTTCGGGACCTCCTTGACACTGCGCATGCGCAGTAGAGGCAAAGTATGGAGGGCCATTCAGGACATGATTTCTTTGGTTTTAGATGCAAATTTTGGGGATTGGGGGGCAAAATTTGTGTTTGGCCCTAGATTTTTAAGAGTTAGCACCAGCTATGTCTGGGTCATTGGTACAGTATAAAAATATAGTGATTTTGGGCAGGGCCAAAAATCTTGCCCCTCCCATTACAAAGGCAAATATTGCTCCACAAACTTCATTTGAACAAACTTGATTTTACACCTCAAAAGAAAGATGCCCACAAAATATCAAGTCATTGTACCCATTGATTCATGAGAAGATTTTTAAACAAGAGGCCCCAAAGAGCCTTAATCGCTCACCGGCCAAAGTGGTTCAAAGAAGTATTTGGGGTCACATTCAGTTAGTCATGGTTCATCAACACTACAAAGGAATGAAATCATGAGAGACAAATTTTATGGAACTAGAGACATGGCTTGAACAAACTTGAATCTTACCCCCCTAAGGATGCTGCATACCAAATATCAAAACATTCATCTGCTGGATCTGAAGAAGAAGATTTTTAAAGAAAATTCCTCATTTTGAACTAAGTTATCAATCATGCTCCCACAGTGAGCCCAAATATGGACCTAGGGACATGGCTTGAACAAACTTGATTCTCACTCCCCTAAGGATGCTGCATACCATATATTAAAACATTCTGACTGCCAGATCTGAAGAAGAAGATTTTTAAAGAAAATTCCTCATTTTGAACTAAGTTATCATTCAGGCTCCCACAGTGAGCCCAAATATGGACCTAGGGACATGGCTTGAACAAACTTGATTCTCACTCCCCTAAGGATGCTGCATACCAAATATTAAAACATTCTGACTGCTAGATCTGAAGAAGAAGATTTTTAAAGAAAATTCCTCAATTTGAACTAAGTTATCATTCGGGCTCCCACAGAGAGCCCAAATAAGGACCTAGGGACTTGGCTTGAACAAACTTGACATATGATGGGGAACATGCACACCAAATTTGGCTCAATTTGATCCAGAAGTTTGTGAGGAGTAGTCGTTAATGTAAAGTTCACAACGGACGACGACGGACGACGGACGGCAAGTGATAAGTTAAGCTCCCTTCGGTGAGCTAAAAATTTTGGTGCATTTTCCCCACCCTCTCCCTTTGGGGCTAGGCAAGTCCATTTGAAAAAAAAAATAAAAACGCGATGTCAGAAGAAGCAATCACCTCAAATTTAACTAAACACCATGTTCACAGACGACGGACAGTGAGTGTGCACTATAGCTCATCCTGACTTTCAGTTAGGTGAACTAAAAAGAAGTTTGAATGGCAATTTTTGTGTGCAGTGCAGGGTGGATTTGACAATATGTTAGGTAAAGCTTCAGTAAAAAGTACAAATTTTTACATTTCTCTTCTAATGAAAGTGTCAATGACACTGTAGCTCAACTTGTTTAAGACATGTACATGTATAGTATATGACACAGCAATGACAAACATCTAGGTAATGACCTGATAACAAAGGTACATGTAAAGTATTGGTAAGATCGGTTCATAAATACAGCCTCTAGCCTGAGCCATATAGAAGTTGTGTACAAAAAACTGATTGGACCTAATTTCGGTACAAAATGGCCACTGGCAGCCATCTTGAATACTGGACCGCACACAGAAACACTTGTTCTCGTCCCAAGGTGATAACAAAGGTACCCAAGAAGTTTTGTGAAGATCGGTTCATAAATACAGACTCTAGCCCGAGCCGTATTGACATGTGCACTTACTGTGTATAAGTAGCACTGAATAAATCAAAGTTCATCTAATTTGCATAATTTCTGCAAGAGAAAAAAATCTGTATTATATGTGATGTATTCCATGTTACTAAACATTCATACAAAAATTTATTCAAACCAAAACTTTCATACAGAAGTTCTGTACAAAAAACTGATTGCACTAACTAAAGTACAAAATAGCTGCTGGTGGCCATCTTGAATTTTGGACTGCACCCAAAACCACTCGTTCTTGTCCCACGGTGATAACAAAGGTACTCAAGAAGTTTCGTAAAGATCGGTTCATAAATACAGCCTATAGCCCAAGCCGAATTGACATTTGCAGTTACAGTGCTGAAAGTAATATTAAATAGATCAAGGTTAGTCTAATTGGCATAATTTATGCACGAGAAAAAAACCTGTATTATATGTGATGTATCCCATGGTACTAAACATTCACACAAAAAATTCTTCAAATCAGAACTTTCATATGGAAGTTCTGTGCAAATATCTGATTGCACCAAATTTTGTACAAAATGGCTGCCAGTGGCCATCTTGAATTTCAGACCAGACCCAAAAACACTTGTTCTCGTCCCGCGATGATAACAAAGATACCCAAGAAGTTTCGTAAAGATTGGTTCATAAATATGGCCTCTAGCCCGAGCCGTATTGGCATTTGCACTTACAGTGCTGAAAGTAACACTAAATACATCAAAGTTAGTCTAATTTGCATAATTTACGCATAAGAAAAAAACACGTATTATATGTGATGTATCCCATGGTACTAAACAATCATGCAAAAAATTTTTCAAATCAGAGCTTTCATATGGAAGTTCTGTGCAAAAATCTGATTGCACCTAATTTTGTACGAAATAGCTGCCAGTACCCAACTTGAATTTTGGACCGGACCCAAAAATGAAAAAAATTTATAGTAATTTATATATTTTTTATACTTACCAATGACCCAGGCTTAGCTGGTGAAAACTCTTAATTATTCAGGGCCAAATACAAATTTTGCCCCTCCCAATACCCAAAATTTGCATCCAAATCAAAAAATTCAATGTCCTGTATGGTCCTCCATACTTTTGTCCACTGCGCATGCGCAGTGTCAAGGATGTACCAAAATTGGTGCCAAATCCTCATTCTTACAACCAGTGCCTGGTAAATGTTATATGATCAGCGGGGAGGTATGAGTTCCCAACTCATGGGCGGGCCATCCCCGTCTGGGTCATTGGTAAGTATAAATTACTATAAATTTTTTCATATTTTTATACTGTACCAATGACCCAGACTTAGCTCAATAGAAAAAAGGCCTAGGACATAAAGGAAAAACCAATAGGCTCAATTACATATACAGAATTATCCCCTCAAGGAGAAACAGGATTTACATATATCTTTCTTGTTCATACAAAATAAGAAAGACATATTACCAATCCGTAATTGAGCACAATAACATCAATGCTCTATATTAACATCCAGTATAACCCATTATACTAATTTCTTAAAGGAAAGCTAAGAGAATGAGACTCTTTATACTCATTTAAAAGTGTCTGAGGATTGTATATTAACGCTTGTATGACACGTGACATATACAAATGCTTCACACCGAGATACACTTTAAAAATATTACATAAATGAGATAGACATTAGCTTTACACTTTAAAACCATCCCAGCACTGACTCGGAACTACTGACTCCAGAGGAGGTATTCCCTTGCTTTTCACTATAAAGCAGGAGATATAAGAGAACACCATCCCCACCTCCTCCCCCCTCCTTCCCCTTGCTCTGGGTCAATCACCCCAGAACGAAGAGGGCAGCAGGACAGAGTCACTGCTAGAACAGAAAGCCTGCATAACTATAGTTGCAACTGTTTAGTGGACGACATTCTGAGCAACAGATAATGGACCCAAACATCTAAGGTCGCCAGAAATAGACTCAATATTTCTAAGGTAAAAATTTGTGAACGTAGAAGGCTGAGACCAGTATGCAGCCTTCATCAAATCTGTAATAGCAATACTATTAGCCTAAGCTAATGTGCTGAAATCTTAAGCACAGACTGCTGAGCAGAAGATAATCTTTCATAATAATAACACTTTGGCCAGCCGCTGATTTGTCGCGGTTCTCGGACGAGAAGGCCATGGTTACCCCTGTACTCCCAACTGCCTCCCTATTCCCACGCTTCTCCTCTTCTCCCAACACTCGGAGACAAATTGCTTGATGATATCCCTTGTCCCATTCTTCCCAATCTCTCCGAGTAGCATATTAACCCTCTCCTTTGAGTCTCCCCTAACCACATGTCCTTCATTCTCCCATCCCACTTCCCCATTATACTCCCAGTGAATCTCATTCTTTTAGGCTGATACTTTGGGCATTCTAGAAGAAAGTGTTCCAGGGTCTCCACCATGTCCAAGTTACACATCTGGCACTCCCTTTCACAGTCTTTCCCAAATTTTCCCCTCAGCTCCAGGGATCGCGACCTCAGCTTAAACAACAGTGACCCCCCAAAGGTGCCATCAAGGTACTCTTCAAAACCTGGCTTCTCTTTATCACGCAGGCCACCCAAAGACCTCTTTGATTTGACACCCTCTCGCCAATTACTCGCCATGACCTTTTCTCTGACGATTTTTTTACCCTGGTTTGCCCCAACGTCCAGGTCCGAGATCTCCAATGAGTAGTTCTCTACTAGCTCCCTCACTTGGACCATCCACCCCGTTTTGATATTTGAGTTGAAAATTCTCAGGAACATTGCTTTACACCATCGGCTGTCGGGGAGATTTACCAAATAATTAAGATAACCGAGCTTCAACAGGTCTATCCTGTCCTTGATCCTCATCCACCCAAGCTCACCCCTGATTGCTTCTAGCGCTGCGGCATTACTCGACCCCGTTATCCATCGGCCTGCATCGTTCTGCAGGATTTCCAAGCTCTTTACGGCCGTCTGGTTTAGGGGTACCACTTCCGTACCGTATGTTATACTTGGCAGCCCCACCATTTCCCAAATGGTTTTCCCCACGAAAACCTTATTGAAACTGTTTCTCCCTATAAGTTTCATTTGGTTAAGGATTTGCTTCCGCTTCAGAATCAATTTATTTGTGTGGTTCCGGTAGATGCCTCTTCCTGTAATGTTTATATTTACCCCCAAATACTCGTAATCACCTGTCTCTCCCACGCTGAGAAGTTTGCTGCTCCCTTCCGGAATGCAGAACTCACCCACTCTCCACCTTCGAGTGGGGTCCACTTTGTGGCCCACAGGTATAATTTTGCTCTTGCTTTCATTAAGTTCGAGTCTCCATTTGCTCCCATATTTCCCAACAATTCCCAGCATTTTTGTTAGCCCCTCTTCGCTTTCTGACACTAGAACCATATCGTCTGCAAAAAATAGCCCTGGGATCTTCAAGTCCCCAACTGCTACCCCCTCCTCGCTATGCAGGAGTTCATCTCCTAAACCTTTGATGTACAGTGCAAACAGGATCGGCGAAAGGATACACCCCTGTTTTAGGCCTATCTCCATAGGCACACTTTTCGTTGTAATGTTTCCCAGGCTAAGTTCACTCTGTATATCTTTATATAATGCTTTCATAATTCCAACAAACTCGCCTCCTAAGCCCATAGCCTCCAGCTTGCACCACATACCTTCCCTCCATACTCTATCGTATGCCTTTTTGATATCCAAAAAGGCCATAAACATCTTTTTCTTTTTTGCTTTTGCGGATTCTATCATTTGGGATAGTGTGAAAAGATGGTCAGTAACTCTCCTTCCCTTCCTGAAGCCATTCTGGATTTCTCCCCAAAAACCCTTCTCCTCAATCACCTCTTCTAGTCTCCCATACAGGACTTTACAGAAAGCCTTTCCAATATTGCTACTGACAGAGATCCCTCGACAGTTATCCAAAACGTCTTTTTCCCCCTTTTTGTGAATAAATGTCACTTTACTTTCTCTCCACTCCTTTGGGACCGCTTGATTTTCTATGGCTAGATTGAATACGGCAGTTAGGCTTTTAACGAGTTCCTCTCCCCCTTTTTTGATAAACTCGTTAGGAATTTCATCCACTCCTCCCGCTTTTCCATCCCTTAATTTTGATATCACCTTTCGCACCTCCTCCGTTTTAATTTTGCTGCACACGAAGCTCGATAGGTTTTCCTCGACCAGATTCGGACACTCTGGTGGGCTCCCCATACCCCATCGCTTATCGTTTACCTTTTCCCAGTGCTTGACTAGTTCTGATGCAACTTGATCTTGCTCGTCTGTAACTTTGCCATCTACTTTAATACTCTGTGGGTTACTTCCTTCGTTACGTTTATTCACCCATTTTCAAAATACGTTCGAACTCGACCCCCTTGTCGTTCTTATCGTCCTAATAAGACAGCTATTTCGTACTCTCCGATTATCGTCTTTAATCTTATTTACTTTATTTCGTGCTTGGTGGTATTCTTCCTTAGCAACTGTGGCCTCATTGCTTTCCGCCCCCTTAAGTTTTCTACTTCTCCTGTATGCAGCACATTTAGCTTTTCTTCCCTTTATGGCCCTTTTCAGTTCTTCGTTCACTCTGTACCCAAGTTCCCGTGTTGGCACCCTGACCTTTCCTACGCTTTCCTTTCCTGCCTCCACCAGGCTCGCAACTATGACGTCGGCCATCATCTGGACACTGCCCCTCTTGGGTACGGTTGCAAGCTTTGGTTTCAGTTTTTCATTGAACTTCGCCCAGTCAGCATCTTTTTTGAGTTCCCAAATCTCTTTAGAGCTTCCTTTGCTTTTTACTAGAGATTTGGCCCTGATCGTCACTGTAATCAAGTTGTGATCACTATCCACCTCCATTTTACCCTCATCATCCACTTCTACCCCTATCACCTCCCTCCATAAATTAATATCTGTGAGGATGTAGTCGATTATTGATTTTCTGTCGTTCCTCTCCCAGGTCCATTTACCCTTACACCTCGTGTCCCTGTTCAGAATCTTCAGACCGAGCTCATTTGTGAAGTTCAACAGCTTCCTTCCATTCCTGTTGACTTTATTGTCCCCACCCTCTATGCCTTCTTCATCATTACCTATGTGGCCATTAAAGTCACCCATCAGAATTATACCGAGCCCCTTGTTTTGTAATTCGGTGATATTGGACCTCAGTGTTGAGTATATCGAATCATTCCATTCGGGTTTGCTTCCCTCCACCGCACAATACACAACCCCAAGGGCAATACTTTTGTTTTTCAGACTGATCCTTACCCATCCAATTTCTTTCGATACCTCAGCCGGGGTGCTGATGTTTTCCAGGTTTTCAGCGATGGTTTTAAATCCTCTTTAATGTACATGCCTACCCCTCCCCCTTTTTTCTGGCCTTCCGTTCGCCCTACACCTATCCATACGTACCCCCTTACTTGGTCTACCCATACCTCATGTCTTACCCACATTTCGCTTAAGCCCATGACGTCAAACTCCTCTGCCTCAATCAATGTAGCAATTTCACTTACTTTCCGGTGGAGACCCTGGATGTTGCTATAACCCACTTTCAGGGTGTCAAGGTTCATTGGCTTCCGCCTACTGGTCCCTTTATTATCTAGACCTTGTATGTTTGTATATCCCACTTTGTGTACCTGTTCTTTCCTTGGGAAGCTATTCCTATTGATTTGGATTTTTGGTCTCTTTTCCTTATCCCCCTTGTCCCATTTTTTACACCTATGGTTCGTGACACATTTTCTGTGATTATTCCCCCTTTCACTGACCCCCCCCCCCCCCCCTCCCCTCCCTATACCAAAAAAGGCTCCACCACCTGCAACATATTTCTTCCTAAAACCTCTGTACCCCTTGGGCTAAGATGGAGACCATCCCTTCCATATAGGTCATTTCTGCCCCAAAACGATCCCCAATTGTCTACAAAGGGTATCCCAAGTTCCTTACAATACTCCCCCAATTCCTCGTTGGTCCCAATGATCCGCGAATTACGCTCGCCCCCACCACCTAGTACTGGGAGAAGCCCCGAAACCACTACCTGTGCATTCTTGGCATTCAGTTGAGTTATTAAGTCCTTGTAAGTCTCAATAAGCTGAACTGATTTTCTCTCCCTGATGTTGTTGGTCCCTATGTGTACAACAACCACTGGGTCTGGGCCTGACCCCTTTACTAATCCATCCACTCTGTCCCTTAGGTCCTCCACCCTAGCCCCCGGAAAGCACAAATTGGTCCTGTTGACACTGTCGGGCCCACACACCACCCTATCCAACCCTCGCACTATACTACTCCCTGCAACCACCAACTGCCTCTTCCTGTCCTTTCCTGTCCTCTTTCCCGTCCTACTACCCCTGTTACCACCTCTGTCCCCACTGGGCCGGCTCGCAATATTGCACTTCATAAGCAGTACGAATAGTCAACTGAATCCACCTAGAAATAGAATGGACCGTAATGTCACTTCTATTAGGAAGCAGAAACAGAAAGAAACATTTTCGTCCCTTTCTGATAAACTCAGATCTACGCTTGTAAATACGCATCGCTCTAACTGGACACAGCAAAGGCCTATGGCCATCTGAGGACGGAAGAGCCTTAATAACAATAGGCTCAAGGTACTTATTAGGAACCTGATTCTTAGCCAAAAATCCAACATTGGCAGTCAAAATAATAGTATTGCCAACACTACGATAGTGAGAATCATCAACAGATAGAGCATGAAGCTCACTAACTCTTCTAGAAGAAGAGAAGGCTAAGAGAAAAGCTGTCTTATAAGATAAGTATTTGAAGTCTACTGTGTCAAGGGGTTCAAATGGCGCTTCTTTTAGCTTCAGAGGAACCCAAGCTAAATTCTACTTAGGAATTAACCTAAGGGTGTTATGGCTATTTATCGAAAAGTTTTTAACTAACTTTGATAAAGAGACATTAGATCTAATTTGTAAGCTATCATGATGAGCACAAGTATCCGATAGCATAGACCTATAACCCTTAATAGTTATTGGCTGCAGTTTGATCTCGTCAAACAAGTAGACCAAAAAATTAGCAATATCTGGAATGGAGGGATCATAAGTATCAATAGAATGATCCCTACACCAACAAGAGAAAACCCTCCACTTAGCAGCATAATTTAGCAAAGAGGAGGTCCTCCTACAGTTAGAAATTGCGTCCACTGCTTGTCCTGTAAATTGCTTGCTGTGCATGAAGGACCGCACAACGGAAATACGTGAAGGTTGAGACCTTGTGGGTTGTGATGCAGTGTGCGCGATTTCCCCTGCGAAAGAAGGTCCTCCCATGGAGAAGAACCTGATGCTCTCGGACAAACAGAAGGATTCTTTCCGTTAAGTTGAACAACGGAATGGAATGAGCGCCTCCCTGGTTCCGAATGTACGCTACTACTGTCGAATTGTCAGACAGTATCTGAACATGTGAATTCTGAAGTATGTTCATCCAATGATGTAACGCAAGCCAAACTGACATCATCTCTTTGATGTTTATGTCCTTGTTCAGAAATTGCAGATCCCAAAGACCCTGACACCTCGAATCTGTTGGGCTCAATGTCGCGCCCCAACCTCTTTGACTCGCATCCATCATAACGTAAAAAACGGATCTGGCAGTTGCAGTGGAACTCCCTGGGTTAACCACTGAATATCTGCCCAAGTCTGAATCTCTTGTTTTACTTGGTTTGACAAGATGATGTTCGTTTCGAGCGAATGAATCTTCACACTCACAATTCTGAGTGAAAAATATCTGGAGTGGACGAGTGTGTAAGCGCCCCATTGGAATAAGATCTGCGACGGCTCCGCACAAACCTATCAGTCGCATAAATTTCTCGCTGTTACTACATCTGAGTATAGACAAAAGCGAGCGTAACAACTGACTAACTTGGCTCTGGGTAACGGCAGACGAACCAGATTGTTGTGCGCCTCGAAGCTCATTCCCAAGTGAATGAATGACTTGGACAGAACTAGATCAGACTTCTTTTCGTTTACTATGAAACCGAGATGTCGGAGCAATTGAAGCAGACTCTGAACATCGTTCTGAAGAGTTAATCTTTTGCCGTACCTCTGAAGAATGTCATCCAACTAGGTTTATGTTACCGCAGACGAATGAGCTCGGAAATGAATCCTTACTGAGTTCATTATTTGAGTGAAGGTCTAGGGCGCTAGATTCAGTCCGAAGCACATTGCTCAGAACTGATAAACGACTCCTAGGACAGCGAAGCAAAGGTACTTTCTGAACGCTGGATGTACCATGATGTGAAAGTACTCATCCTTGAGATCTATGCTCGCAGCATAATCGTTCACTCAAATGCTCGTTCTCACCGATCGAATGGTCTCCATATAAAATTTCGGAGCCACATCAGCTTGCTTATCCAGCTTAGATCTATAACTGGACGGAACAAGCCGTCTGGTTTTGGTACCAGGAACAGGTGACTGTAAAAACCCGGAGATTCCTGGTTTTCTACGACCTCTATTGCGTTCTTCTCCAGAATAGATTGCACCTCTGATAGAAGCGAATCTCTCTTCTGAAGGTTTGACGGAAGCTGAGTCCATCGTGGACTTCGTGTTAACAGAGGTTTTTCTCTGACGGACAGTTTTAGACCTTCCAAAATAACCTCCTGAACCCATCGGTCGTCTGTAATTGACAACCAATTGGTTAGGAATCTTGACAGCCTTCCGCCCACTGGAGCGCAATAGAGGTTCTGACCTTCACCTCCTTGACCTGCAGGGCATGCGGGAGGAGAAACTACGTCCTCCCCGACCTACACCTCGACCAGTCGACCTAAGGACATCTGACCGATTGTCTCAGCCAGCATTACATCCCCTACCTGAGTCGCTACTCGGACGGTCTCTGGAGTAAGAAGTAGATGCTTTTTTAGATCCTCTATAGGAGCTTCACTTGGACGTACTCGCTCCAGAAGTCCCTGACTTACTCCTCTCAGCTGAATGACGTCCTTAGTCCAGCCGAAGAAGTCTGTGTCCAGTGATGCTATCAGTCTCTTATCTGGTATCGCAGCTCTCTGGACAGGTGGAACGTCTGGATAAAATCTACAGCCACCTTATGTTGTTCCAGAAGGGAAAAATCCAGCTCTGCAGATTCCCTTTCACCATCCGACTGGACCAAATGAGAATCGGTCGTCCCTGTCTGACACTGCAGGGGAACATACCGACCCAGCTTCCTCAGACAGTTCCTGATCTGAGAGTTTCCGAAGGTTGCTGGGATGCTGCGATGAGTTGCACTATCTGCGATAGCAAGTCCGTCACAGAGGCCTGTGGAGCTGCAGTCTTGCATTGTTTAGCCGCTGGAAGCTCCTGGGACGGTACCTCTTGCATAATTCTTTTATGCGTACGTCCCGACTAGTAAGGCCTTGTGTCCTTGGCTACCGGATGGAGTGACCTGGTCGACATGGAATCCTTTGTCGGCGAAGCAGGCTGGATATATGAGGTCATGTAGCCAAGGTGCAGTCATGTGTGCTGGCGCGTGGAAGAGGAAACCAATAGACTAGCCGACCCCGGCTGTCTATCCGACGGAGTGTCCCGAGCAGGAGGAGTGGACGTATGCTCCGACTGACGAACGTTAAGTACAACAACATCTGGCCCCAGATGTTGTTGTAAGAGAGAGGGGCCTCTCTCGCTCGCGGTCCGGGTAGACCTGAATGAGCTAGCTACCAGACTAACTGGCTTCCTCTGATCCATCCTCCGATCCGTCGCCGTCGGGTGTGCGTGATCCAAGATTATAGTGCTCGCAACACCCCTTCTCCTCTCCTGGACCGCAACGGACGAAGCCGGCGTCACATCACCCACATTACAGGTGATAGATCCACCAGGCGAGCTAGCTGGCGACAAGGTCGTCAATCCTACTAAGGATCTAGGCACTTGTCTAATTTCCTTGAACACTTTTGCCGCTAGCTCTTCATTGGTTTGCGACGACGGCAGCACACCTCCAGAAGACATCATGGAAACGACACCCTGTTCTTGTTCCTCTGAAAAAGAGACTGAAAAACTAGAGTGACCCTGTGGCAAGAGGACTGGCATGGACCTCTCACCACTAACAATATACCATGACACACGTCTCTAACGTTTGTCGTCCCAACTGGCACACACTGAGCAAGAATTAGTGACTACAGCAAATACAATGAGCATGAGAATCAGAGGAAGACTTCCTCGATTTACAGTTTGAACAATATTCTTTCATATTTAAAAAATATTATACAGCCGTAGTACTTGCACTAACCCTTGAAAATACAAAGATACATAATAATAATATAATCCATAACAAAAATTTCGAAAAATAATTCAAAAGAAAAACTTTTTGAAAAAATTTTGACATGAGCCCAAGTTCCCAAAGGGAACGATGAGCCCAAATGGATCCCCAAAAAGCCTAAGTGTGGACAAAAATTTTAAATCATTTCTAAAAATTAATGTTACACTTCGGACAATATTAATGTATATGGCTATATAATAAACCTTACAGAAGACAAGGAATCACTGACAGAAGTAACCGTTGTCAACGTAAACAAAAGTCAATAAAAACCGGAAACAAGACTCCAGGCACTGAAAAACATGGCCCGAAATCAGTAACCAATTTAAAACACTATCCAAACAGAATCTTCCACAGAAGAAGCTGCAATACATCGGATGGTAGATGCATGATCGAAACGCCTAAACACCCTAGGGTGAAGAATCTTTTTCTTCCCATGGGGATAACAGAATAAACATTCTGTAACTATGCTAAAACTTCCAAGAAATTTCAATAAAAAAATTTCAAAAATTATACCAAAAGTATGGGAGATTAGCAAGGGGGGTATCAAGGAAAAGGAGAGAGGAAACACTGAACAAACAGTGGAGATTTCATAGCAAGAATGAAAACATCAATCCCATGCCCCCAAATTAGGGAACATGAAATAATTTTACATAAAAATTATAAGTTACAGCCCTGAACACATCCATCCACTGTTTCTTCCTCTCATCCTCTTATTTCATCCTTGGATCCACCATATCCATCATGATTATGTGTCTGGCATCATTTTAACTGAGATTATAAGCACAGATATCAGTGAAATGTTACTGATAGAAGGGCCAAACAAAGTATGAGGATTTGGCGCCAATTTCAGTACTTCCTTGACACTGCGCATGCGCAGTGGACAAAAGTATGGAACACATATAGGACATTGAATTTTTTGATTTGGATGCAAATTTTGGGGATGGGGGGGGGGGGGGGGGCAAAATTTGTGCTTGGCCCTGACTAATTAAGAGTTAGCACCAGCTAAGTCTGGATCATTGGTACAGTATAAAAATACACTCGTTCTCGTCCCATGGTGATAACAAAGGTACCCAAGAAGTTTTGTAAAGATTGGTTCATAAATGCGGCCTCTAGCGCGAGCCGTATTGAATTGTTGACGGACAGACGGACAGACAGACGACTGGCCATGGCATAAGCTCAAATTTGACTTACGTCAAAGTTGAGCTAAAAGTTAAAAAATTTATAGTAATTTCTATATTTTTTATACTTACCAATGACCCAGACATAGCTGGTGCTAACTCTTAAAATATAGGGCCAAACACAAATTTTGCCCCCCAATCCCCAAAATTTGCATCTAAAACCAAAGAAAACATGTCCTGAATGGCCCTCCACACTTCACCTCTACTGCGCATGCGCAGTGTCAAGGACGTTCCGAAATTGGCGCCATTAATCATTCTAATAACCAGTGCCTGGTAAGCGCTATGTACTCAGCGGGGAGGCAAGAGTTCCCAACTCCTGGGAGGGCCATCCCCGTCTGGGTCATTGGTAAGTATAAAAAATATAGAAATTACTATAAATTTTTTAACATTTTTATACTGTACCAATGACCCAGACATAGCTGAATAGTAAAAAGGCTGGAGGGCCAAGGACATAGAGCAAGATGGAATACGCTCAATAATATAAAATAGAGTCATCCCCTCTAGGGAAAAAGAAGTAATAGGCCTTACATGTATCTTCCTTATTTATGATAAATTAGAAAGATACAACACCTTCCAAAATTGAGCATCATACATCCATGTACTCTATTAATATCCAATATAATCCTTATACTAATAATTTTTAAAGTAAGCCAATAAATAAAGCAAGTCTAGAGAATAGAGACTCTTATACTCCTTAAAAGTGTCTGAGGATTGCATAATCATGTCCGTTGACACGTGCTATATTCAAAAGCTATACTTTAAAAACTAAGACTTGAATGAATTTTTAAAACATAAACTTCTCACTAAACAACCATCCCAATAACAGCTCAGAATTACTAACTCCGGAGGAGGTATCCCCTTGTAAAACAGGTGACCCAAGGGAACACCCTCCCCCCCCTTTTTTTCTTGCCCTGGGTCAAATAGCCCAGAGCGAAGAGGGCAGCAAAACGGAGTCACTGCCGAAACAGACAGCCTACCTAGCTATAGTAGCAACTGTTAAGTGAATAACATTCTGAGCAGTAGATAATAGACCTAACAATAGAGGCCTCCAGAAATGGACTCGATATTTCTGAGATAAAAATTCATGAATGTGGATGGCTGAGCGCAATGAGCAGCCTTCAAAAATCCATAATAGCGACACTATTAATGTAAGCCCAAGATGTAGAAGAACTCTTACTTCATGAGCCGAAATCTTAAGCACAACTGCTGAGTCAATGATATACCATAAGCAGTACTGAAAGTTAATTGAATCCATTAGCAATAAAATGGAGCGTAACGTCCTTCTATTAGGCATCAAAGACAGAAGAAGCTTACGCCCGTAGTAATAAACAGATATCCATTTATAAATACATAAACACTAACCGGACAGAGTATGAAGACGGAAGGACCTTAATAACAATAGGTTCCGGATATTAGGAGCCTAACTCTTATGCAAAATTCCAACCTAAATAGTAAAGGAAGTAGTGATTCCGAAACTACGAAAGTGAAAATCATCCATCGATAGTGCATGAAACTCACTGACTCTTCAGAAAAGAGAAGCCAACAGAATTACTGTCTAAAGGGTCAGAATTTGAAAACTACTGTTTCCAGAGGCTCAAATGATTACTTAGCTAAATAAGAACCGAAGTTAAATTCCATATAGGAATTTAATCTAAAGATTCTAAGTCTATTTATCAAAAAGTTACTAACTGAGTTAGATAAAGAGACATAAGACTCAATTGTAAACTATCATATAGTGCATAGGTATGAGGTAACATAAACCTATAACCTTAATAATAAGAGGCTGCAGTAGATCTTGTCAAACAAGTATACTAAAAAGCTGCAATGAGCAGTATGGAGGGATCAACAATATGAACATAGTGACCCCTACACCAACGACGGAAGAGCCTCCACTTTAGCCGCATAGAATAGCGAAGAAGAGGATCTCCTACAGTAAGAAATCGCGTCCAAAGCTCATCCAGTACAATGCTTACAATGCAATACGGACCACACAACGGAATACATGAAGGTTGCGACCTTGCGGGTTGTGATAAAGATGACACGATTTACCCAGCGAAAAAAGATCCTCACATTGAGGAAGATTTCGCGTTAAGTCCCACAGTAGACATCAGAGTAAATTACCCACGGTCTCTGTGAAGATAGAGATGCTATCAACAGAAATGTATTGTGGTTGTTTATCTTAGCAATACCTGCTGAAACAACAGCGCCGGAGGATACGCGTATCCTATCATTCCGTCCTATTAGATCAATAGAGCGTTAACAACATTAGCTCAGAGATCCGGACAAGCCAACACATACGTCTGCAATTGATTAGCAAGCTGTGTCGTAAATAAATTATCATTGGGCGCTCCCATAGATAGCAAATCTGATTGAATACTTGTTTGTTGAGAGTCCATTCTGACGGCAACAAGCGACCCCTAAGTGAACGGGAGTCCAGTAAAACAATCAGACGACCCGGAATATGACGGACCGAAACAGAACTTGGTGTACTATAACCAACAAACGGATTCTTTCCATTAAATAGAATAACGGAAACGAATGAGTGCCTCCCTGGTTCCGGAGATACGCCACTACTGTCGAATTAACGGACAGGATTTGGACATGCGTTTCTGAATAATGTTCATGCAATGACATAAAGCAAGCCTAAAAAACATTATTCCGCGGAAGATAATTGCTTGCTTAGAGACTGCGGAACCCAAAGACCCTGGCACTTCGAATCCGTTGGGATCAATATTATATCCCAATCTGTTTGACTGGCAACCGTCATAACTATAACACTCGGATCCGGCAACTGCAGTGGCACTCTCTGAGTCAACCACCGAATGTTTGCCCCAGTCTGAATCTCTTGTAACACTAGATAGACAAGAGAACATGTAAATCGAGCAATTCCTGGATTGCTGAAAAGTTGCCGTCGAAGAGAGGCTTCTCCGAGAACGAAGCGACTCTGAGAGTTCTTCACCTTACTATCCACGCGCGTGGATGAAGCTAGGGATTTGTCACGTCTAACCAACTCCAATCAGCCACTGAAGGGCGGAGTTATACGTGAACAAACTACTGCCCTCAAAAGAAATCACATTGAGAATAATATCCCGTAAATCTTTTCTTGAAGACGTAATGATAACGCCTGAGTAAGGTGGATTACGTATGATAAAGCGTCTAAGTTAAGTCTACTAGACATCATTGTCGTTTCCAACATTGTGATTGGAAAAGACATAGACGGCGAAAAAGAATATTTCCAGTCTTTAACCACGCCGTCTAGACGCATTTGAACTCTCGGTATGCCCTGCTCTGCCAAAATAAATTATTCGTATAAATGATAAAACGGCAGAAATGAGCATTGCGGACAAGAAACTAAACTATCATGCTTGGTAGCAGGCTTATATGCATATATAGCGTCGAAAAATAAAACACATGTTGTAATGACATTATTGGACTGCGTCGGTAAATCAGGGACAATGTCCCTGAATCAATCCAAAATTCCGTGTCCAATGACGCTATAAGTCTCTTATCCAACATCTCAGCAATGTAGACCGAAATAACAATCACTGGAAGATAATGCCGGAAGATATGAATGGCAGCTTCCAATGCTACGAAAGGGAAAACTCGAAATCTTTCGAATCCCTTTCGCCATCCTGTCGGACCCTATAAAGCGTTCGGTCGTCCGTACCTGATGCAACAGCGGACCGCACCGACCCAGCGCCGTCAGATAATTCCTGATTCGAGTAAGAAACTGTCGATTGCTGGGATGCTGCGAAACAACTGTGCTAACTCGGATAGCACGTCCGTCACTGAGGCCTGAGGAGAAGCGGTCCTACAATGCATTGCCGCTGGAAGCTCCGTGATCGTTACCCCGTGCATACTACCAATATGCGAGCGAACGGAGTATATAGGCCTCGTGTCCCTTGGCTACCGGATGGCGTGACCTATTCGCCGTGGAATCACTGAATGACGAAACTGATCGGATACTCGAGGTCACGTAGCCAATGTGCGGTCGTGCGCCCTGCTGTGAGGATGAGGAAGCATTATCGACAGTCTCTCGGACTGTCAATATAACGGAGCGTCCCGACCGACAGACATATGCTCCGAATGTAAAATATCTGAACCACAACATGCTGTCCCCTATGTTGTTGGACGAGAGAGGGACCTCTCTCGCTCACAGCCCGGACGGACCTGGACAAGCCAGGAACCGGACTAACAGGCTTCCTCCGATCTGTCCTCAATCTGCCGTCACTGGGTGAGTACTAAAGTAATTATAGTGCTCGCATCACCCAAATCTCCTCCCTAGACCGCAACGGACGAACCCGGCAGCCGAACCATTCGATGAATGCACGCTATACCGGGTGAGCTAGCGAATGTCACTCCGTCGATCCTACAAGGGATCTCTTAGGCGATAGACATATTCCATGAGCACTAATTGCCACTAGCTCTTCATTAACTATGACGACAGAGGCACACTTTTGAAAGACATCTCCGTAACTTTGCGAACAAGAAACCAGAAATGCTTGGTTATAGCAAGCATATAATAATAATATATATATAGCGTCGTTCAATAATTCGAAAGTTGTGTGACATTATTGGACTATGTCGGAACTGAGGGACGATGTCCCTGAACCGAACCAAAAATTTCTAAGTCCACCGACGCTATCAGTTTCTTATCCGGCATCGCAGCATTCTGGTCCGACGAAAGAAGCTGTAGAAGATCAAGTCAGATGACATACACAACAGCATATGCTGTTCCGAAAGGGAAAGCTCGAAATCCTCCAAATCCCTTTCGGTATCCCGTCGGACCGGATGAAATTTTCGGACATCTGTACCCGCTTCCGCGGAGCGTCCCGACCCAGCATCGTCGGATAAAAAATATGCGACAGATTCAGTTGATGCTGGGATGCTGCGATAAACTGTGCTATTTAGGAAGCACGTCCGTTCCCGAGGCCTGTGCAGTAGCGGTCTTACGATGCATTGCCGCCAGAAGCTCCGTGTACGTTGACTCCTGCACACTTCCTATGCGAACGTCCAGAGTCTGCAGGCCTCGTGTCCCTGGCTACCGGATGGTGTGACCTGGTCGCCGATGATTCTCTGACTGGCGAAGCTGACTGGATATCCGAGGTCACGTAGCCAAGAGCGGTCGTGTGCGCTATCATGAGAATGAGGAAGCCTTATTGACAGTCTACTCCGGACTGACTATATGTCGGAGCGTCCCGAGCGACGGACGTATGCTCCGAATGCGAAACATTTTGTACCACAACATCTGGGGCCAGATGTTGTTGTACGAGAGAGGGGCCTCTCTCACTCGCCGTCCGGATGGACCAGAACGAGCTATGAACCGGACTAAAAGGCTTCCTCCATTCTCCCTCTAAACCGCCGTCACTGGGTGTGCATTTGGTTGATTTATAGTGCTCGCATCACCCCAAAACTCCTTCTAGACCGCAACGGATGAACCCGGCTGCCGAACCATTCGATGAATGGACGCTACACCGGGCGAGCTAGCGGACGTCAAAGGCCGTCGAACCTACTAGGGTCCTCTTAGGCAATTGGCGAGTTTACATGAGCACTTTTCCGCTAGCCCTTCATTAATTGTGACGACGGAAGCACACTGTTGGAAGACATCACAGATACATCACCCTAATCTTGATCGTCTGAAATAGAAATTGATAAAGTAGAGTGACCCTGCGGGGAAAGGACCGGAGTGTCCAATTCCCCAATAACATACCGTGACATACGCTTCCCATGTTGTCATCGAAATCATACGATACAGAACAGGAGTTAATGCGAGTACACTGACCACATATAGAATGATTATAAAAGTCAGAGGAAGACTTCCTCTTATTACAATTGATCAAAATCCTTTCAATGTGAAAAGAAAACAAGTCCTGGTACTTGCACCAACCCCTGGCAATCAAAATACATAATAATAATATGATCCATTAATATAGAAAAAATAATTGAAATCAAAATATTTTGAAAAAATATTTTTTCAGAACAGCCCAAGTTTCTGAAAAGTAACGTTGAGCCCCAATGGATCCCAAGCCAAAGTGTGGACAAAAATTTTAAAAATATTTTAAACCATTTATTCAACACTTACGAACAATAATAATGTATCTAGTTATGATTAAAATAACATCAAGATATTATTTTCAAGAAATCCCCCCCTCACACAGAGGGCTGTTGTAAATGTAAACAATGAATGTAAAAACACAAAATAAGACTCCAGGCACCCAGGCCCGGAATCAGTTACCAAAAATACACTATCTGATGCAAAACAGAGACTTCCAGGGAAGAAACTGCAGAACATCAGATGGTAGATGCAGAACACAACGCCTAACCACCCGTAGGTGAAGACGTAAACATGGGGAAAAGAACAGAATTCATTCTGTTATTCAGCTAAAACTCCCAAGAAAATTTAGTAATAATAATTACAAAAACTATGCCAAAAGCATGGGAGAATAGCAAGGGGGGACTTAAAGGACAGGGAGAGAGGAAAACACTGAAAAATCAGTGTAACTGAAGAATCAGAATGACAACAAAATGGCTGCTGCCTCGAAAATAGGAAACTTAACATAATTTCATTAAAAAATTTTAAGTTACAGCCCTGATAATATTCTGTCACACTTTTTTCCTCTCCTCCTTCTCTATCCTCCTTAGAATCACCATTTCACTAATATTTATGTGTCTGGCATCATTTAAACTGAGATTTACAAGCACAAAGATCAGTCAGATGTTAACTGATGAAGGGCCAAACTTAGAATGATTAATGGCGCCAATTTCGGAACGTCCTTGACACTGCGCATGCGCAGTAGAGGTGAAGTGTGGAGGGCCATTCAGGACATGTTTTCTTTGGTTTTAGATGCAAATTTTGGGGATTGGGGGGCAAAATTTGTGTTTGGCCCTATATTTTAAGAGTTAGCACCAGCTATGTCTGGGTCATTGGTACAGTATAAAAATATGATAAATTTACAGTAATTTGTATATTTTTTATACATACCAATGGCCCAGACTTAGCTGGTGCAAACTCAATATAATTTAGGGCCAAACACAAATTTTGAACCACCAATCGCCATAATTTACATACTAAACTGAAAAATTTAAGTCCTATCCAGTCCTCCATACTTTTGTTAACTGTGTATGCATAGTAACCAGGAAGGTATCGAAATTGACGCCAAGCATCATTCTTTCTAAAGTGCCTGCTAAATGTTATAATCAGCAGGTAGGTATGAGTTCCCACTCATGGGAGGGCCATCCCCATCTGGTCCATTGGTAAGTATAAAAAATATACAAATTACTTTAAATTTATCATATTTTTATACTAATAATCAATGACCCAGACTTAGATGAATAGTAAAAAGGCTGGAGGGCCTAGGACTTAGAGGAAAATCCAATCTCTCAATTACTTCGATAAAGAATAGCTCCTACGGGAGAATAGGAGAAGACAGAGGAATTACATATGTCCTTCTCTTATAAGAAAAAAAGAGAATGACATAACACCAACAATGTAATTGAGAATAACATAATTTCTCCATTTAATGCCAGCATAACCCCTTATGCTAATTCGGTGAAGGAAACCAATTATAAAGCTAGTCCAGAGAATGAGATGCTTTATACTCATTTAAAAGTGTCTGAGGATTGTATAGAAACACTCATTTGACACATGACATATACAAATGCTTCAAAGTGAGCTACACTTTAAAAACAGTACATAAATGAGACATAGTTATTGCTTCACACCGAGCTACACATTAAAACCACCAAGCGCCGATGCTGGACTACTGTCTCTGGAGGAGGTATTCCCTTGCTTTTCACTATAAAGCCAGATAATATAAGGGAAAAACCGTCCTCCCCCTTCCCCTTGTTCTGAAGGACAATTCCTTAGAACGAAGAGGGCAGTGGAATGGGGTCAGTGCTCGAGCAGACTGCCTAAGACATCTTCTAGATGTAAGATTAATGGACGACATTCTGAGCAACAGAAAGAGGACCTAAAGATCTAAGGTCACCGGAGATAGACTCTGAATTTCCAAGGTAAAACTTGGTAAATGAAGAGGGCTGTGTACAGTAGACAGCCTTCATAAGATCAGTAATGGCTGTACTGTTAATATAAGCCCAAGAAGCAGACAGCGCTCTGACTTCATGCGCTGAAATCTTGTTGACAGAACGTTGATCTGAAGATAGACTTTCATAGGCAATACATATTGCCAGCTGAATCCATCTAGCAATAGAATGAACAGATATATCCTTTCTGTTAGGAATCAGGGAAAGAAAGAATCTTTTTCTTCCCTTTCTAATAAAACTCGATCGACGTTTCTAAATGCGCATTGCTCTGATTGGACACAGCAAAGGACTACGGTTGTCAGAGGACGGTAAAGCCTTAATAATAATAGGCTCAGGCCACTTATCCAGAATCTGATTCTTAGCCAAGAATCCCACTTCTGTAGTGAAGGTAACAGAATTACCCACACTACGGTAATGAGAATCATCAACAGATAATGCAAGAAGTTCACTCACTCTTCTGGCAGACGCAAAGGCTAAGAGAAAGGCTGTTTTATAGGTCAAGAATTTGAACTCTACATCGTCTAATGGCTCAAAAGGAGCATCTTGAAGCTTCAACAGAACCCAAGCCAAATTCCATTTAGGAATTAATCTGAGGGTTCTAGGTCTATTAAAAGAGAAATTTCTAACTAGCTTGGATAAAGAAGTATCTGATCCAATAGCCAAGTTATCATGATGAGCATAAGTATCTGATAACATAGACCTATAGCCCTTAATTGTGACAGGCTGCAAGTTTAATACGTCTAACAAGTAGACCAGGAAATTGGCAATCTGAGGAATGGACAGATCGTAAATGTCTACAGACTGGTCCGTACACCAACAGAAGAAACCCTCCAATTCAACGAAGAGGAGGCCCTCCTACAGTTAGAAATTGCGTCCACTGCTCGTCCTGCAAAATGTTTTCTGTGTAAGAAGGACTGCACAACGGAAATACGGGAAGGTTGAGACCTTCCGGATTGTGATGCAGTGCATGGGACTTCCCCTGATATAGGTCCTTTCGAGGAGGAAGCTTCCAGGGAATGTCCCATAACAGACACCTGAGAAGATTGATCCAAGGTTTCTGTGACGAGAGAGATGCTACTAGCAGGATTTTGCAGTGAGACTGTTTGATTTTTAACAGAATCTGCTGAATCAATGGAGCAGGAGGATATGCATATCCTATCATTCCATCCCATGAGATCGATAGAGCATCTACTGCGTATGCTCGATGATCTGGGCATGGTGACACGAACGTCGGTAATTGATTGTTCAGGTGTGTTGCAAAAAGATTTATCATGGGACGATTCCACTGGTAACAGATATGACTGAATACTCGCTTGCTGAGAGTCTAATCCGATGCTAACAGGCGACCTTTTCGAGAGAGCGAGTCTGCTAGTACATTCAGACGACCCAGTATATGACGGACTGAGAAATGAAAGTGATGACACAGAGCGAATAGGAGAATTTTCTCCGTTAATTCACATAACAGAATCGAAAGAGTGCCTCCCTGGTTCCTGAGATCAGCCACTACCGTCGAGTTGTCCGACAGTATTTAAACATGGACGTTCCCTATTTGAGCAATCCAATGTTGTAGTGCTAGCCAGATAGACATCATCTCCTTTATGTTTATGTGCTTCTCTAGGAACCGAGGGTCCCAAAGACCCTGACACTTCAAGTCTGTGGGACTTAGGGATGCACCCCAGCCCGTCTGACTCGCATCCGTCATTATCGCGAAGACCGGATCTGGCTGCTGAAGCGGAACTCTCTGAGTTAACCACTGGAGATCCACCCAAATCTGAACCTTTTGTTTTACTAGGTCCACTAAAACAATCTTGGTTTCGAGCGAATGCGTCTTCACACTCCAGTTCTGAGTAAAGAATATCTGGAGCGGACGCATACGCAGATGGCCCATCGGAATAAGATCCGCAGCCGCTCCGCACAGCCCCATCAGTCGCATAAACAGTCACTGCAGGAGAGTTTAGACAAAAGTGAGCATAACAACTGACTAATTTTGCTCTGAGTAACGGCAGACGAACCAGATTGTTGTGAGTCTCGAAGATCATTCCCAAGTGAATGAAGGACTTGGACAGGGCTAGATCTGACTTTTTCTTGTTTACTATGAAACCGAGACGTCGGAACAACTGAAGCAGACTCTGTACATCGTTCTGAAGAATAATACTGTTGCCGTATCTCTGAAGAATGTCGTCCATATAAGCCAACATTACCACAGCCGAATGAGCTCGGAAGTATGACATTACCGAGTTCATTATTCGAGTGAAGGTCCAAGTAACCAGGTTCAAACTGAAGCATATCGCTCTGAACTGATAAACCTCTCCTTGCATGGCAAAACACACATACTTTCTGAATGCCGGATGTACCAGGACATGACAGTACGTGTCCTTTAGATTTATGCTTGCCGAATAGTCGTCCACTCGAATGCTCGCTCTAACCGACTGAATGCTTTCCATATAGAACTTTGCAGCTATGATCAACTTGTTTATCCAGCTCAAGTCTATTAATGGTCAGAACGAGCCGTCTGGCTTCGGTACGAGAAACAGGTGACTGTCAAAACATGGAGAATTTTGATTCTCGACAACCTCTATTGCTTTTTTTGATAGGAGAGCCTGTACCTCCGCAAGGAGAGACTCTGTTTTGGAAGAATTCACCGGAAGATTTGTCCAATGCGGACTTCTTGTAAGTGGGGGCTTTGCTTGGAATGATAGCCATAGACCTGCCGAGACTACATTTCTCACCCACTGATCTTCCGTAATTTCCATCCAGTTTTTCATGAAGTTTGATAACATTCCGCCAACTGGAAAGCAACAGAGGTCTAGACCATCACCTGTACAACTTGCGAGACTTGTGGGAGGAGAAACTACGTCCTCCCCACAAAGAACCTCGTCCCGTCGGCCTAGGGGCGTCTGACTTATAGTCTTGATAAGACTTGCACCCCTTTCCCGAGTCGCTATACTGACGACCTCCGGAGTAACTGTAAGAGAGATTGTTTGACCCTCGCGAGGAGCTCCCTTTCGATGATTGGGAACTGGAACGACCTCGCCTACTCTGGCCAGATGATGCACGTTGTTGAGACGCTGATCTCAGTAGCAGTACGCTGGAAGCCTTTTTTGGTAGCTTGTTCATAGACTAAGGAAAACTTGTCGTCAAACAGTGTGTGTCCGGAGACCGGAGCGACTCGGAGAGAACTTTTCACCCTGTCATTGATAATTGATGATGACGCAAGGGCTGCATACAAGATTGCCCTGGAAAGAACTCATAGCGAGGAACTAACATGCTCCAATTCAGTTCCATTTAGACGCTGTGCCAAAGCCTTGGTGAAATGATCTACGTAGGACATAGCATCCGGAATCGCTCTATTAGATGAAATAGAAGATTCCATCACATCCGAGCGTAAATTGAATGATGTAGGCAAGGATATATCCAAATCCGCAGCCTGCTCATCCAGACGCAGAGGAGCTCTCTGAACATCTTCACCAACCATTTTAAAATAACGTGATCCAGGAAATGGTATACTGATTGAAGATGTCGATAAGAAACCGCCTTTCTTATTCGAACTTGCTAGGTTGAATATGGCATTGTTAATGTGGCTGAAGGCTTCTGACATTTGCCAAGATTGTACAAAGAAGGAAAGAACATCATCTTTCCTTCGCATGACATATCTGTCCAGAGACGACAGCGGTTTCAGCCAAGCAGACACATCTTGCTGAACAGGTGGAACAAGGTCAGGATAGTGTTGATGAATGAAATTCATCACTACCATATGTTGTTCCGAAAAGGAAGGGTAATCCTCTAATCCTCCTCCTTCTCCCTTTCACCATCCGACTGATTCAGCTGAGAATTTCGGTCAACAGCATCTGAATGTACAGATGACCGGACCGACCCAGCACCGTCCGACAACTCCCCACCGGAGTCTGTGGAAGGCTGTGCATGCACTTGCTGGGAAGCTGCGCAATTTGTGACAGCAAGTCTGTTACAGAGGCTTGAGGAGCAGCGGTCTTCTGTTTTTTCGCTGCTTGCTGCTCCTGGGACGGAGACCTGGATGCAGATCTCTTCCAATGAATGGAGCCTCGGTTCATTAGCTACAGGATGGGCCGACTTCACGGGCGAAGACTGGGTACGTCTTTGGGCAGCTGCCTGGATATCTGAAGTCGGGTAGCTAGTGTGCAGTCGTGTGTGCTTATCTGAACCTGAGGAAGAAGCCGGAACTGTAGCCAACCCTGGCTGCAGTTTAGACAGCGCATCCCGAGCGGCAAGTGTGGATGTTAGCTCAGACTCAGGCAAGTTTCTCAAAATAACATTTGGCCTCAAATGTTGCTGGGTTAGAGAATACTCTCCAGTTTGCGGTCTATCAGATCTCGCTGAGCTTCCCAAAGAGAAACTTGCAGGCTTCTTCGCTTTTTCTGTCGTCGCTGGGTGAGCTTTAGTTTTTGAGGTGCTCGCTCTACCCAATTCTACACTTCCTTCGACCGCAACGGACTTACCCGGTGTTACGGCACCCACTGTCGGGTTGGCCGCTTCACCAGTCGAACTGGTTGCTGGAATAAGAGGTCTTATTCCTTGTTTCAATTAAGGAGCAGTTTAGCAGCCAGTTCTGTTTGCTTATCAGAGCGCGACGACGGCTGCACATTTTGGATGGGTGTCGCAATACCATCACCATATTCTTGTTCCTCGGAAAAAGAAACTGAAAAACTTGAATTATCCTGCGGCGACAGCTCCGGCATCGGAACTTCACCGCCGACAACGTACCGCGACACCCATCTCCAATGTATGTCATCCCAATGTACACATGTAGGTCAAGAATCTGTAGGAGTGCATCGACTACAGGCAAGACAACAAGCATGTAAATCCGAGGAAGACTTCCTCGCCTTGCATTTAGCGCAGTAAGCTTTCAAAATTAATTACAATCCAAAACAGAGTCAATAGCACTCCTACAAATTCAACATCAAAAATACATGATAAGGATACATGAAAATAGCAATCAAACTAATTTCAAAAAAAAAAATTTTGACATTTTTTATTAAAAATGCCTAAGTTCCTAAAGGGAACATCATGCACCCAAGGGCATCCTGATAGAGCCTAAGTGTGGACAAACGCCAATTTATTTTGACCTACACTACCGGAATCATAAGCAATGTATCCTAGAGTAATTCTAAAGTATTATAATAACTAATTACTACATGTTAAGGACATTGTCAAATGTAAACAACGTCAATAGAAAAAAAAAGGAAACCAGACAACAGGCACACAAAAAGGCCCAAAGTCAGTAACCGATTTAAATGCTACCAGATGCAAAGCTAGATCTTCATACGAAGAAAAAATGATACATTAGATAGAAGATGCAAGACCAAACGACCCAACAGCCCTAGGGTGAGGATGTAACCATGGGGATAAACAGAATAAACATTCTGTAACACACGCTAAACTCCCAAGAAATTTAATAAAAAATTTCAATAAAAACAGCCAAAAAGCTTAGGAGTTTAACAGGAGGATTCATGGAAGGATAGGGAAGGAACACTTAACAAACAGTAGGTAAATCATTAGCAAGAATGATGACGTTAGGTGCATGTCCCAAAAGTTAAAAAATTTATAGTAATTTCTATATTTTTTATACTTACCAATGACCCAGACATAGCTGGTGTTAACTCTTAAAATATAGGGCCAAACACAAATTTTGCCCCCCAATCCCCAAAATTTGCATCTAAAACCAAAGAAAACATGTCCTGAAAGGCCCTCCACACTTCGCCTCTACTGCGCATGCGCAGTGTCAAGGACGTTCCGAAATTGGTGCCATTAATCATTCTAAAAACCAGTGCCTGGTAAGCGCTATGTACTCAGCGGGGAGGCAAGAGTTCCCAACTCCTGGGAGGGCCATCCCCGTCTGGGTCATTGGTAAGTATAAAAAATATAGAAATTACTATAAATTTTTTAACATTTTTATACTGTACCAATGACCCAGACATAGCTGAATAGTAAAAAGGCTGGAGGGCCTAGGACATAGAGCAAGTTGGAATACGCTCAATTATATAAAATAGAGTCATCCCCACTAGGGAAAAAGAAGTATTAGGCCTTACATGTATCTTTCTTATTTATGTTAAATTAGAAAGATACAACACCTTGCAAAATTGAGCATCATACATCCATGAACTCTATTAATATCTAGTATAATCCTTATACTAATAATTTTTAAAGTAAGCCAATAAATAAAGTAAGTCTAGAGAATAGAGACTCTTATACTCCTAAAAGTGTCTGAGGATTGCATAATCATGTCCGTTGACATATGCAATAATCAAAAGCTATACTTTAAAAACTAAGACTTGAATGAATTTTAAAAACCTAAACTTCTCACTAAACAACCATCCCAATAACAGCTCAGAATTACTAACTCCGGAGGAGGTATCCCCTTGTTTTCATAGTAAAACAGGTGACCCAAGGGAACACCCTCCCTCCCCCCTTTTCTTGCCCTGGGTCAAATAGCCCAGAGCGAAGAGGGCAGCAGAACGGAGACACTGCCGAAACAGACAGCCTACCTAGCTATAGTAGCAACTGTTAAGTGAATGACATTCTGAGCAGAAGATAATAGACCTAACAATAGAGGCCTCCAGAAATGGACTCGATATTTCTGAGATAAAAATTCATGAATGTGGATGGCTGAGCGCAATGAGCAGCCTTCAAAAATCTATAATAGCGACACTATTAATGTAAGCCCAAGATGTAGAAGAACTCTTACTTCATGAGCCGAAATCTTAAGCACAACTGCTAAGTCAATGATATACCATAAGCAGTACCGATAGTTAATAGAATCCATTAACAATAGAATGGAGCGTAACGTCCTTCTACTAGGCATCAAAGACAGAAGAAGCTTACGCCCATAGTAATAAACAGATATCTGTTTATAAATACATAAACTCTATCCGGAAAGAGTAAAGGCCTATGCCCGTACGAAGACGGAAGGACCTTAATAACAATAGGTTCCGGATATTAGGAGCCTAACTCTTATGCAAAAATCCAACCTAAATAGTAACGGAATAGTGATTCCGAAACTACGAAAGTGAAAAACATCCATCGATAGTGCATGAAACTCACTGACTCTACAGTAAAAGAGAAACCAACAGAATTACTGTCTAGAAGGTCAGAATTTGAAAACTACTGTTTCCAGAGGCTCAAATGATTACTTAGCTAAATAAGAACCGAAGTTAAAATCCATATAGGAATTTAATCTAAAGATTCTAAGTCTATGTATCAAAAAGTTACTAACTGACTTAGATAAAGAGACATAAGACTCAATTGTAAACTATTGTAGAGTGCATAGGTATGAGGTAATATAAACCTATAACCTAACTAATAACAGGCTGCAGTAGATCTTGTGAAACAAGAATACTAAAAAATTGCAATGAGTAGTACAGAGGGATCAACAATATGAACATAATGATCCCTACAGCAACGATGGAAGAGCCTCCACTTTAGCCGCATAGAATAGCGAAGAAGAGGACCTCCTATAATAAGAAATCGCGTCCAAAGCTCGTCCAGTACAATGCTTACAATGCAATACGGACCACACAACGGAATACATGAAGGTTGAGACCTTGCGGGTTGTGATAAAAATGACACGATTTACCCAGTGAAAAAAGATCCTCACATTGAGGAAGATTTCGCGTTAAGACCCACAGTAGACAAGAGAGTAAATTACCCATGATCTCTGTGAAGATAGAGATGCTATCAACAGAAATGTATTGTGGTTGTTTATCTTAGCAATACCTGCTGAAACAACAGCACCGGAGGATACGCGTATCCTATCATTCCGTCCTATAGATCAATAGAGCGTCAACAACATTAGCTCAGAGATCTGGACAAGCCAACACATACGTCTGCAATAGATTAGCAAGCTGTGTCGTAAATAAATCATCATTGGGCGCTCCCATAGATAGCAAATCTGATTGAATACTTGTTTGTTGAGAGTCCATTCTGACAGCAACAAGCGACCCTTAAGTGAACGGGAGTCCAGTAAAACAATCAGACGACCCAGAATATGACGGACCAAAACAGAACTTGGTGTGTTATAACCAACAGACGGATTCTTTCCATTAAATTGAATAACGGAAAAGAAAGAGTGCCTCCCTGGTTCCGGAGATACGCCACTACTGTCGAATTAACGGACAGGATTTGGGCATGCGTTTCTGAATAATGTTCATGCAATGACATAAAGCAAGCCTAAAAAACATTATTCCGCGGAAGAAAATTGGTTGCTAAGAGACTGCGGAACCCAAAGACCCTGGCACTTCGAATCCGTAGGGATCAGTATTATATCCCAATCTGTTTGACTGGCAACCGTCATAACAGCCACACTCGGGTCCGGCAACTGCGGTGGCACTCTTGAGTCAACCACCGAATGTTTGCCCCAGACTGAATCTCTTGTAACACTAAATAGACAAGAGAACGTGTAATCGAGCAATTCATGGATTGCCGAAAAGTTGCCGTCGAAGAGAAGCTCCTTCGAGAACGAAGCGACTCTGAGAGAGTTCTTAACCTTACTATCCACGGGTATGGATGTAGCTAGGGCTGCGTCACGTCAACCAACTCCAATCAGCCACTGAAGGGCGGAGTTATACGTGAACAAACTACTGCCCTGAAAAGAAATTACATTGAGAATAATATCCCGTAAATATTTTCTTGAAAACGTAATGATAACGCCTCAGTAAGGCGGATTACGTATGATAAAGCGTCTAAGTTAAGTCTACTATACATCATGTTGTTTCCAACATTGAAGTTGGAAAAGACATAAATGGTGAAAAAGAATATATCCAGTCTTTAACCACACCGTCTAGACGCATATGAACTCTCGGTATGCCCTGCTCTGCCAAAATAAACTATACGTATAAATGATAAAATGGCAGAAATGAGCAACGCGGACAAGAAACTAAACTATCATGCTTGGTAGCAGGCTTGTATATATATATATATATATAGCGTCGAAAATAAAACACATGTTGTAATGACAATATTGGACTGCGTCGGTAAGTCAGGGACAATGTCCCTGAACCGATCGAAAAATCCGAGTCCAATGACGCTATAAGTCTCTTATCCAAGATCGCAGCAATGAAGTCCGAAATAACAATCACTGGAAGATAATGCCAGAAGATATGAAAGGCAGCTTCCGATACTACTAAAGGGAAAACTCGAAATCTTTCGAATCCCTTTCGCCATCCTGTCGGACCCTATAAAGCGTTCGGTCGTCCGTACCTGATGCAACCACGGACCACACCGACCCAGCGCCGTTGGATAATTCCTGATTCGACCGAGAAATTGTCAATTGCTGGGATGCTGCGAAACAACTGTGCTAACTCGGATAGCACGTCCGTCACTGAGGCCTGAGGAGAAGCGGTCTTACGATGCATTGCCGCTGGAAGCTCCGTGATCTTTACCCCATGCATACTACCAATATGCGAGCGAACGGAGTGTATAGGCCTTGTGTCCCTTGGCTACCGGATGGCGCGACCTATTCGCCGTGGAATCACTGAATGACGAAACTGATCGGATACTCGAGGTCACGTAGCCAATGTGCGGTCGTGTGCCCTGCTGTGAGGATGAGGAAGCATTAAGGACAGTCTCTCGGACTGTCAATATAACAGAGCGTCCCGACCAACGGACATATGCTCCGAATGTAAAATATCTGAACCACAACATGCGGTCCCCTATGTTGTTGGACGAGAGAGGGACCTCTCTCGCTCACAGCCCGGACGGACCTGGACAAGCCAGGAACCGGACTAACAGGCTTCCTCCGATCTCTCCTCAATCTGCCATCACTGGGTGAGTACTAAAGTAATTAAAGTGCTCGCATCACCCAAATCTCCTTCCTAGACCGCAACGGACGAACCCGGCAGCCGAACCATTCGATGAATGTACGCTACACCGGGTGAGCTAGCGAATGTCACTCCGTAGGCGATAGACATATTCCATGAGCACTTATTGCCGCTAGCTCTTCATTAACTATGACGACAGAGGCACACTTTGAAAGACATCTCCGTAACTTTGCGAACAAGAAACCAGAAATGCTTGGTTATAGCAAGCATAAAATAATAATATATATAGCGTCGTTCAATAATTCGAAAGTTTGTGTGACATTATTGGACTATGTCGGAACTGAGGGACGATGTCCCTGAACCGAACCAAAAATTTCCAAGTCCACCGACGCTATCAGTTTCTTATCCGGCATCGCAGCATTCTGGTCCGACGAAAGAAGCTGTAGAAGACCAAGTCAGATGACATACACAACAGCATATGTTGTTCCGAAAGGGAAGGCTCGAAATCCTCCTAATCCCTTTCGGGATCCCGTCGGACCGGATGAAACTTTCGGACGTCCGTACCCGCTTCCGCGGAGCGTCCCGACCCAGCATCGTCGGATAAAAAATATGCGACAGATTCAGTTGATGCTGGGATGCTGCGATAAACTGTGCTATTTAGGAAAGCACGTCCGTTCCCGAGGCCTGTGCAGTAGCGGTCTTACGATGCATTGCCGCCGGAAGCTCCGTGTACATTGACTCCCGCACACTTCCTATGCGAACGTCCGGAGTCTGCAGGCCTCGTGTCCCTGGCTACCGGATGGTGTGACCTGGTCGCCGAAGAATCCTTGATCGGCGAAGCTGGTAATATATCGGCGGTCACGCAGCCAAGGTGCGGTCGTGTGCGCTGACGAGAAGAGGAAGCCTTAGCAGTCTCCGCGGACTGCCTATACAACGGAGCGTCCCGAGCGACGACCGTATGCTCCGCTTGCGACACATTTTGTACCACAACATCTGGGGCCAGATGCTGTTGAAAGAGAGAGGGGCCTCTCTCGCTTGCCGTCCGGATGGACCGGAACGAGCTATGAACCGGACTAAAAGGCTTCCTCCGTTCTCCCTCCGATCCGCCGTCACTGGGTGTGCAGTAGGTTGATTTATAGTGCTCGCATCACCCCAAAATTCCTTCTAGACCACAACGGACGAACCCGGCTGCCGAACCACTCGGTGAATGGACGCTACACCGGGCGAGCTAGCGGACGTCAAAGGCCGTCGAACCTACTAGGGTCCTCTTAGGCAATTGGCGTATTTACATGAGCACTTTTCCGCTAGCCCTTCATTAATTGTGACGACGGAGGCACACTGTTGGAAGACATCACAGATACATCACCCTAATCTTGATCGTCTGAAATAGAAATTGATAAAGTAGAGTGACCCTGCGGGGAAAGGACCGGAGTGTCCAATTCCCCAATAACATATCGTGACATACGCTTCCCATATTGTCATCGAAATCATACGATACAGAACAGGAGTTAATGCGAGTACACTGACCACATATAGAATGATTATAAAGTCAGAGGAAGACTTCCTCTTAATACAACTGATCAATATCCTTTCAATGTGAAAAGAAAACAAGTCCTGGTACTCGCACTAACCCCTGGCAATCAAAATACATAATAATAATATGATCCATTAATACAGAAAAAATAATTGAAATCAAAATATTTTGAAAAAATATTTTTTCAGAACAGCCCAAGTTTCTGAAAAGTAACGTTGAGCCCCAATGGATCCCAAGCCTAAGTGTGGACAAAAATTTTAAAAATATTTTAAACAATTTATTCAACACTTACGAACAAAAATAATGTATCTAGTTATGATTAAAATAACATCCAGATATTATTTTCCAGAAATCCCCCCCTCATACAGAGGGCTGTTGTAAATGTAAACAATGAGTGTAAAAACACTAAAATAAGACTCCAGGCACCCAGGCCCGAAATCAGTTACCAAAAATACACTATCTGATGCAAAACAGAGACTTCCAGGGAAGAAACTGCAGAACATCAGATGGTAGATGCAGAACACAACGCCTAACCACCCGTAGGTGAAGACGTAAACATGGGGAAAAGAACAGAATTCATTCTGTTTTTCAGCTAAAACTCCCAAAAAAATTTAGTAATAATAATTACAAAAACTATGCCAAAAGCATGGGAGAATAGCAAGGGGGGACTTAAAGGACAGGGAGAGAGGAAAACACTTAAAAACAGTGTAACTAAACAATCAGAATGACAACAAAATGGCTGCTGCCTCGAAAATAGGTAACTTAACATAATTTCATTAAAAAATTTTAAGTTACAGCCCTGATAATATTGTGTCACACATTTTTTCCTCTCCTCCTTCTCTATCCTCCTTAGAATCACCATTTCACTAATATTTATGTGTCTGGCATCATTTAAACTGAGATTTACAAGCACAAAGATCAGTCAGATGTTAACTGATGAAGGGCCAAACTTAGAATGATTAATGGCGCCAATTTCGGAACGTCCTTGACACTGCGCATGCGCAGTAGAGGCGAAGAGTGTAGTGGGCCTTTCAGGACATGTTTTCTTTGGTTTTAGATGCAAATTTTGGGGATTGGGGGGCAAAATTTGTGTTTGGCCCTATATTTTAAGAGTTAGCACCAGCTATGTCTGGGTCATTGGTACAGTATAAAAATATGGGAAACATGAAATAATTTTTATAATTATTGTATAGTTACAGCCCTGAACATCTCAAACCACCGTTGTACACTTCCATCATCCATTTATAACCTTGAATCCACCAATTTTTTCATTGATTTGTGTCTGGCATCCTCAAAAAAGGAGATTTAAAGCACAGATGTCAGATCATTGTTTACTGACTTGGGGCCAAACAAAGAATGAAGCTTTGCACCAATTTTGGTATCTTCCTGGTTACCGCGCATGCACAGTTAATAAAAGTTTGGAGGACCAGATAGGACTTAAATTTTTCAGTTTTGTATGCAAATTTGGGGGATTGGGGGGGTTCAAAATTTGTATTTGACCCTGAATTATATCGAGTTTGCACCAGCTAAGCCTGGGCTATTGGTTTTTAGTATAAAAATATACACTTACACGGGACTCTCTGAATACTTAAGAACACAAACTGACAATTTTCATTCAAGTCTCTGATACTTTAACCCTCATGGACCTATTGCAGGCTTTGAAAGTGTGTCCTCATAAAATGTATAACAACCTCTAGTTGTGATATAGGTGTTTCAAAGTAGAAAAAACTTATCTATGAAAGGGTTGCTTGTCAAATCGTAGCTGCCTATTCAAGCATACTTTACGATAAATCATTCCTCTAACTAGGTGTACAGATGATAAGCATTTCACACAACGTAATATGCCCATCCCACATTCATGCTCTAATAAAGAGACACATAATTTATTTCAATTCTTATATAATACCCAAATCTGAAGAGATCTTAACACGTAGCTGCAATATATAATACAACTGAAGTGACATACATAGAGGGTTTCCTCATATTTGTCCAACAGTGACTGTAGAATGGCTGGCAGGTAATCTGGATGATACATCACTGCATCTGCTAAGGCCATGGCAGTTGCCTTCCTGACTATCTCCTCTGAATGAACAACATCATCAACATACAACATACACAGTTCTGCAAATGGTTCTTCAATGTCCAGATCTTTCCTCAAACTGAAATATACATTGCATATTATAAGGAATAATAATTTAACCCTTTACCTTACATGAAAGGCAGATGACACTTGCAAACAAAATTCTTCAATAACTAATTTTTTGCATCAAAAGCATAGCTTATGACCCCTCATTGGAATGAGCTCATTCCAATGAGGGGTCATAATCAATGTTTTGGAGACAAAAAATGGAAAAAAATAATGATAATTGAAGGGTGATTTTTGTGAATAGCACTGGCCGGTTTTGGTGATACGTTGGGTAAAGGGGTAATGATCTTGGCTGCTGTATTTTGAATGCGCTGAAGCAGGTTAATAGATTTTAGCAAAGTCCAAAATAAACAAAATTGCAGCAATAGACCAATGAAGACAGGATCCTAGACTGTATAACAGTTTTCAGTGTTTTGATCAAGTAGTTTTCTGATTTTGTTGATGTTTCTTATCTGGAAGAAGCAGCTTTTGCTCACTTTACTGATTTGGTTACCCAGATCAAAGTTATTATTAAAAATAAAACCAAGGTTCAGAGCAGTGTTGTTTGAGTTCCTACTGACATCACCTATTTTCAGACAGTTGATTAGATTTGTTTAATGTTTTGTACCCAATTGTAAACATTCTGTCTTGTCACCATTTAATTTGAGAAAATTTCTCCCCATCCATTGCCAAATATCCTCGATGCATGCCTCCAGTGTTGTTAATGAGTCGTAAGCAGACAAATATAACTAAAATATATAAATAAAATAAATATATCATTGGCATAGAAATGAAAATTTACAAAGTGCTTCTTGATGAAATCACCATGTGGTAAGGTCTAAACTGTGAACAATAGGGGTCTGAGTACTGAGCCTTGAAGAACACCATATTTTAGCTCAATGGGCTCAGAGAAGGTATCGCAAATTTTCATGCATTGCATGCGATCACTTAAATAAGAACTTACAAAATGAAAGCAGATCTGCATATGTTGTGTCGTTTTCCTAAGTGTGACAACAGAATTTGGTGGTTGATCAAGCTAAGGAGTGTCATAAAAGCTGTAAGTACACACCAATAAGGTTATGTCATGTGTCATTAGTGTTTTATTTATTTACTTATTGGTGTTTAAGGTCACACATTTCTGCACAATGGCTAATCGTGACTCCAACATGGTGATAAAGTCAAGTTTAGTCAATTGTCTATACCCCTGCTGCCCATTTTAGAGGACTTCCACCCCAAGCATTGGTGACTGGGTTCTATGTTACCAGTCAAACAGAGCTTGTTTACTACAAAAAACAAGCACTGCTTTGCTTCAGAGGGTTCCAACGGGGGCATTTCTGCTTCAAAAAATCATTTCATCTCTTCATAAACAAATGACACTCCTTAGCTTTAACCTCCAGCAAACTATTCTTGTCTTACAGTGGTATAACTCTTTGCTTGCTGTTGGAGCCTCACAACAATACTACTCTGTTACCAATTAGAATAATATTGGTTATCGTTAACAAAATATTTCCACTTACTGTCTGTTCCGAAACTCCTAGTGGTGTAAATAAACATCAATAAAACAAAATAAAGAGAGTGATGTTCTGTTTTCAGATTCCTATTATTTGAAATAAATTTCCGGTAACATGGCTTTGTTTTGTTATACCATACTACCATATTTGATAATTGTCTCAATGATTTATTTTCATTCTTACTGGAGATTAGCATGTAAAATTACAATAGCATTAATTTGTCAACAAGGCCATTTTGACATCGCCGGGAGAGTTCATTTTGGAGCAGGTAAGATGTGTGTTCAACCATTTGCAAAAGAATAGTGCTGTTGTAATTGTTTTCATGTTTCTTAGTAAATTAAATTGAATCTGAAATTAAGCCTATACATGATGAGATGCTCCATCAAACTGATAATTAACTTTTAGTCTAATTCAAAAAAAAACCTCTCAAAGTTTAGTCGTCAATTCCCAAGTAAATCCCCCCAAAAAGCAACTCAGTGTGTTTGCCTTCTCTGTGTTGAAAAGTTAAAAAATGTATAGTAATTTATATATTTTTTATACTTACCAATGACCCAGACTTAGCTGGTGCTAACTCTAAAATATTTAGGGCCAAACACAAATTTTACCCCCCAATCCCCAAAATTTGCATCTAAAACCGAAAATTACATGTCCTATATGGTCCTCCATACTTTTACTCCACTGCGCATGTGCAATGTCAAGGAGGTCTCGAAATTGGCGCAATTATCATTCTTACAACCAGTGCCTGGTAAGCATTATGTACTCAGCAGGGAGGTATGAGTTCCCAACCCCGTCTGGGTGATTGGTAAGTATAAAAAATATATAAATTACTATAATTTTTTAACATTTTTATACTGTACCAACGACCCAGACCTAGCTGAATAGTAAAAAGGTTGGAGGGCCTAGGACATAAAGAAAATCCAATAGACTCAACTACATATACAGAATTATCCCCTCGAGGAGAAAGGAGAAATAGGCTTATATCTTTACATGTATCTTTCTATTTGCATCAAAACGAGAAAGACACAACACCATTCTGTACTTGAGCACAATAACATCAATGATCTCTATTAACCTCCAGTATAACCCGCTATGCTAATTATTTTTAAAGGTAAGCCAATAAATAAAAGAAGTCCAGAGAAATGAGACCCTTTATACTCATTAAAAGTGTCTGAGGACTGTATATTAACGCCCGTATGACAGGTGACATATACAAATGCTTCACCCGAGCTACACTTTAAAAATATTACATGAATGAGTAAACATTATCTTTACACTTTAAAATCATCCCGGTACCGACTGGAATTACTGACTCCAGGGAGGTATTCCTTTGCTTATCACTATAAAGCAGGTGACCTAAGGGAACACCCCCCCCCCCCCTTCCCCTTGCCCTGGATCAAATACTCCAGAGCGAAGAGGGCAGCAGGACACTGCCGGAACCGAAAGCCTACACAACTATAGTTGCAACTGTTTAGTGGACGACATTCTAAGCAACAGATAACGGACCTAAACAATGCAGATTTCCAGAAATGGACTCAATATTTCTAAGGTACTAATTCGTGAAAGTGTAAGGCTGAAACCAATGTGCAGCCCTCATTAGATCTGTAATAGCAACACTATTAGCGTAAGCCCATGATGTAGAAACAACTCTTACTTCATAAGCTGAAATCTTAAGCACAGACTGCTGAGTTGAAGATATTATCATAAACAGTACTGATAGTTTGATAGTTAATTGAACCCATCTAGCCATAGAAAGGACCAAAATGTGGAGGAAGCTTCCACGGCATGTCCCACAACAGACATCTGAGTAGATTAATCCACGGTCTTTGTGGAGATAGAGATGCTACCAACAGAATTTTGCATTGAGATTATTTAACTTGAGCAATAACTGCTGAAGCAACGGCGCTGGAGGATACGCATATCCTATTATTCTGTCTCACGAGATCGATAGAGCATCTATTGCAAACGCTTGAAGATCCAAACATGGTGACACATACGTCTGCAACTGATTGTTGAGATGCATCGCAAATAAGTCCATCATTGGCCGCTCTCATTGGTAGCAAATCTGATTGAATACTCATTTGTTGAAAGTCCATTCTGACGGCAACAAGCGACCCCTCTGTAAAAGGGAGTCTGCTAATACGTTCAGGCGATCCGGAATATGACGGACCGATAGGAGAACTTGATGTTCTAGTATAAACAGAAGGATTCATTCCGTTAACTTGAATAACAGAATGGAATGAGTGCCACCCTGGTTCCGAATATACGCTAATACCCGCTGGGATGCTGCGATAATTTGTGCTATCTAAGATAGCATGTCCGTCATGGAGGCCTGTGGAGCTGCGGTCTTACAGGATTTAGACGCTGGAAGCTCCTTGGACGTTGACTCCTGCATACTTCTTATATGCGAACGTCCGGAGTATGAAGGCCTCGTATCCTTGGCTACCGGATGGCGTGACCTGGTCGCCGTAGAATCCCTGGTCGGCGATGTTGGTTGAATATCACTGGTCACGTAGCCAAGGTGCGGTCGCGTGTGCTGCCGTGAGGATGAGGAAGCCGAAAGAGCAGTCTCTCAGGACTGTCTATATAACGGAGCGTCCCGGGCGGTGGACGTATGCTCCGACTGAGGAACGTTTTGTACCACAACATCTGGGCCCAGATGTTGTAGTACGAGAGAGGGACCTCTCTCACTCACAGCCCGGATGGCCCGGATGGATCTGGACGAGCTAGGAACCGGACTAATAGGCTTCCTCCGTACCATCCTCGATTCCGTCGTCACTGGGTGTGCACATTGTATTTTTAAGTGCTCACATCAACCAAATCTCCTTCCTGGGCCGCAATGGACGAACCCGGGTGCTGAGCCATTCGGTGAATGGTTGCGACACCGGGCGAGCTAGTGGACGCCAAAGCCATCGATCCTACTAGGAAACTCCAGGCAATTGACATATATGCATGAGCACTTATACCGCTAGTTCTTCATTTGCCTGTGATGAAGGAAGCACACTTACGAAGACATCATGGTAACATCACCTTGTTCATGTTACTCAATGGGACCTGTGGAGCCGCGGTCCTATGTAATTATCCGCTGGAAGCCCCAGGGATGTTCATTCCTACATTTATATAATATGCGAACGTCCCAACTGGAAAAGCCTCGTGTCCTTGGCTAGCAGATGGAGTGACCTGGTCGACGTTTATTCCTTGGTCGGCGAAGCAGGAGCACCAGGGACGTTCAATCCTGCATTTATATAATATGCGAACGGACAATATTAAAGTATCTTGCTATGAACTGAACTAAGCAGAGGACAAGTAATCACTATCAGAAGTAACAGTTGTCAACACAAACAAAAAGTGTACACAACCAGAAACATGACTCCAGGCACTGATAAACATGGCCCAAAATCAGTTACCAATTTAAACACTATCTGATGCAAAACAGAAACTTCCAGAGAAGAAGCTGCAGAACATCAGATGGTAGATGCAGACCAAAATGCCTAAACACCCAAGGGGGAGGACGTAAACATGGGGAAAAAACAGAATATTATTCTATTATCAAGCCAAAACTCCCAAGAAATTTTAGTAATGAATATTACAAAAAATATGCCAAAAGCATGGGAGAATAGCTAGGGGGGAATAAAGGAAAGGGAGAGAGGAAACACTGATCAAACAATGGAACCTTCATAGCAAGAATGACCACAACAGGGTCATGCCTTGAAAATAGGTAACATGAAATAATTTCATAAAAAAAATTATAAGTTACAGCCCTGAAAATTTCCTTCCACTGTTTCTTCCTCTCCTCCTTCTATTTCCTCCTTATATCCACCATTTCTCTCATAATTATGTGTCTGGCATCATTTAAAATGAGATTTACAAGCACAAATATCAGTCAGTTGTATCTGAATTGAGGGCCAAACAAAGAATGATAATTGCGCCAATTTCGAGACCTCCTTGACACTGCGCATGTGCAGTGGAGTAAAAGTATGGAGGACCATATAGGACATGCAATTTTTGGTTTTAGATGCAAATTTGCGAGATTGGGGGGTAAAATTTGTGTTTGGCCCTAAATAATTTATATTTTCATTGGTACAGCATAAAAATATAGAAATAGCCTTCTCTGTGTTTCTTTCAAAGGTTCGGACCGATAGGGGCACTGGCAGCAGTCAAGTCACTGTAAGTATTTCGACCTTGATCTGCACACAGGAACAAAGATGGCAGAGTGGGAATATTCTATCTACTTTTGATTATCGGTGAATATGGGGGCCTTGTAACAAGTTTTCTCATTGAACAAGTGTGGCACACAATGGGTATAACTAAACGTGACCAGTCAGTATTGATGTGAGGATTTCAAACATGAGGGGTGGAATAGCCAATGTGTTGTACGTAGACTATAAATAACATGTTCCGACAGCAACTACAAAAAGCCTACAAGTGACCATTATTCGTGTCGTCCGAGAGTATTTTTCAACAAATTCTCCAAAAGTTATGATTTCCTTGTATCTAAGAGGATAATTTATGGAGTGTCACTAAAGGAAAAGGTCAGAGGCATAAATGAGGTGTGTGGTGGGTGTGGAGGGGTGGGGGTGCTGGTTACCAAATCCAATAAATTTTCCAATCTGGACATTTTCGCCTGGATTGGATTTCAATTCGTTTATAAGCTTGATAAATGTGAGTGTCCATATTCTTTCTTATGAGAACGCATTTGATATTTAAAGTTTTGAAGGTTCCAAGGCAGCTGATCAAATAACGACTTGAAAGAGGATATCAAGCTCACTTAGTGATTTCAACCTCGGTTGATTCAAACCAGGTTGATTTGGATGTCTACTGACTCTAGAAGTCATCTCGATTCGTGTCCTCATTTTTGTTTATTCAGATTCTCAGTCTGAATGTTTCATCTGGTTATCTGCAAAAAAATATCAATTTAAAGTAATTTGTATATTTTTATACTTACCAATGGCCCAGACTAGCTGGTGCTTAACTCAAAAGTTTATAAGGGCCAAACACAAATTTTGAACCCCCCAATCCCCAAAATTTGCTTTCAAAACCGAAAATTAAAAGTCCTATCTGGTCTTCCATACATTTATTCTCAGTGCTTACGCAGACGTCAGGAAGTGACCAGAATTGGTGCCAACATCATTCATTGTAAAAGAGAGTACTACATAAAAATTCAGCAGGGAGGAATGAGTGCCCGCTCATGGGAGGGCCATCTCTGTCTGGGCCATTGGTAAGTATTTATTTATTTATTTATTTATTTATTGGTGTTTAAGGTCAGATACTTATGCACAATGGCTACTCATGACCATGACAGTTTTACGGGTGGAGGAAGCCGGAGTACCCGGAGAGAGCCACCGAGCAACGAAGAGCAGCTGCCAGCTCCCCAACATTGTAACTCCGCACTGCAGCACAGGCAGGGTTAGAATGGTTGAAGACATGCACACCATCGAAGTGCAGTACGCCTTAGTACACGGCGTTATCATGCCCTCATGTGGACAATCGGGGTTGAGTGCCTTGCCCAAGGACACAACATGGGTCATTGGTAAGTATAAAAATATACAAATTACTTTAAATTTATAATATTTTTACACTGTAAACTAATGGCCCAGACAAGCTGAATTGTAAAAAGGCAGAGGGCCTAGGACTTCAGAATTAGTAGATCAACATAGTTCCAATCCTGTAAGTGTAATCCAAGGTGAAAGGAAATTAAAATTATTAGGAATTACATGTATGTCTCTCTATACAGTAATACAGAAGAAGACGTATCATAAAAAAGGAGCCCAGTTCAAGTAATTCCATAAACTTGAAGCATGAAGACTATGCTAATTGGATGTAACGAGTTCCCAATTTTTAAGGCTAGCCCGGACTAAGCCCCAAAAATTAGGATGGCGTATTTGAGAATGAGAGAATATCCCCCACAAACATACGCCATATACAATAAAACTCCAGCTGTATGCAGGATATAGTTACAGACAAAACAGCTTCACTCATAGTAACATACTTATCAAGCCGGTGGAGAGGTAAATGAAAGTGTCAATGACACTGTAGCTCAACTTGTCAAGACATGTACATGTATAGTATGTGACACAGCAATGACAAACATCTAGGTAATGACCTGATAACAAAGGTACATATAAAGTATTGTAACGATCTGTACATAAATACTGACCGTAGCCTGTAACAAATGTATAGGTAAAGTATTGTAAAGGTGGGTGACAGTCAGATGCTAAACTAGAAAAGAAATCTACTAAACAAGTAAAGAAATCTTTGAGTCCCAGAGTGGGTCTGACTGAACCCCAAAATATTTGTTCTCATAGCACAGTGATAACAAAGGCACCCCAAAACACACTCATCCCTGTCCCAAGGTGAAAACAAAGGTACCCAAGAAGTTTTGTGAAGATCAGTTCATAAATACGAGCTGTATAGAAGTTGTGACAAAAAACTGATTGGACCTAATTTTGGTACAAAATGGCCACTGGCAGCCATCTTGAATTTTGGACCGCACTCAGAAACACTCGTTCTCGTCTCAAGGTGATAACAAAGGTACCCAAGAAGTTTCGTGAAGATCGGTTGATAAATACAGCCTCTAGCCCGAGCCGTATTGACATGTACACTTACAGTGTATACAAGTAGCACTAAATAAATCAAAATTCATCTAATTTGCATAATTTCTACACGAGAAAAAAACTCGTACTGTATGTGATGTATTCCATTTTACTAAACATTCATACAAAAATTTATTCAAATCAGAACTTTCATAAGAAGTTCTGTAAAAAAGACTGATGGCACTAATTTTGGTACAAAATGGCTGCTGGTGGCCATCTTGAATTTCGGACCACACCCAAAAACACTCGTTCTCATCCCATGGTGATAACAAAGGTACCCAAGAAGTTTTATAAAGATCGGTCCATAAATATGGCCTCTAGCCTGAGCCGTATAGAAGTTGTATACAAAAAACTGATTAGACCTAATTTCGGTACAAAATGGCCACTGGCAGCCATCTTGAATTTTGGACCGCACTCAAAAACACTCGTTCTCGTCCCAAAGTGATAACAGAGGTACTCAAGAAGTTTCGTGAAGATCAGTTGATAAATACAGACTCTAGCCCGAGCTGTATTGACATGTGTACTTACTGTGTGTAAGTAGCACTGAAACAAGAGGCCCCAGGGGGCCTGAGGGCGCTCACTTGACATGGTAGTCTAAATATCAAACCAGGGACTTGACTTGAATAAGCTGCATACGCCCCTCCTAAGAAAAGCATATACCAACTAGATGAAGCGATTGTGCCCACACAATACACAGGATTTTCCTTCTATTTTCAGTTCCTGCACTTTTACGTCCCAAAATTGAGATAAGCACATAAAAAACCGATTTTTTTCCCAAACAAAATACTTTCAGCCTAAATTTTTTTCTTCTTCTTAAAACGCATAAAAAACGATAAAACTAATTTCAGGATTTTGGTCCAAAATTTTCTAAGTCCCACCCGGACCCCAAATTTTCAGGGGAAAAAAAAAAAAAATTTTTTTTGTCTTAAAATTGACCAAAACGCAGAAAAAACCAAAAAATTTTTTTTCGGATTTTGGTCCAAAATTTTCTAAGTCCCACCCAGACCCAAAATTTTCAGGGGAAAAATTTTTTTTTTTTTTTTTTTTTTTTTGTCTTAAAATTGACAGAAATGCATAAAAAACCAAAAAAAATTTTTTCTGATTTTTTCGAAGTCCCACCCGGACCCCAAATTTTCAGGTAAAAAAAAAAAAAATTTTTTTTTTGTCTTAAAATTGACCAAAACGCAGAAAAAACAAAAAAATTTTTATTCGGATTTTGGTCCAAAATTTTCTAAGTCCCACCCGGACCCCAAATTGTCAGGGGAAAAAAAAAAAAAAAAAAAAATTTTTTTTGTCTTAAAATTGACCAAAACGCAGAAAAAACAAAAAAAAAAATTTTTGGATTTTGGTCCAAAATTTCCCACCCGGACCCCAAATTTTCAGGGGAAAAATTTTTTTTTTTTTTTGTCTTAAAATTGACAGAAATGCATAAAAAACAAAAAAAATTTTTTTCGGATTTTGGTCCAAAATTTTCTAAGTCCCACCCGGACCCAAAATTTTCAGGGGAAAAATTTTTTTTTTTTTTTTTTTCTCTTAAAATTGACCAAAACGCAGAAAAAACAAAAAAATTTTTTTTCGGATTTTGGTCCACCCGCACCCCAAATTTTCAGAGTAAAAAAAAAATTTTTTTTTTTCTCTTAAAACTGACAGAAATGCATAAAAAACAAAATAAAATTTTTTCGGATTTTCGTCCAAAATTTCCTTAGTCCCACCCACACCCCAAATTTTCAGGGGAAAAAAAAAAAATTTTTTTTTTTGTCTTAAAATTGACCAAAACGCAGAAAAACAAAAAAAAAATTTTTCGGATTTTGGTCCAAAATTTTTTAAGTCCCACCCGCACCCCAAATTTTCAGGGTAAAAAAAAAAATTTTTTTTTCTCTTAAAACTGACAGAAATGCAGAAAAAACAAAAAAAATTTTTTTTCGGATTTTGGTCCAAAATTTTCTAAGTCCCACCCGCACCCCAAATTTTCAGCCTAAATATGAACCCAGGGATTTGGCTTCAACAAACTTGAATCTCATCCCCCTAAGGATGCTGCATACCAAATATCAAAACATTCTTATTGCTAGATCTCAAGAAGAAGATTTTTCAAAAATACTCCTCATACTGCACTAATTTAAACATTTGGGCTCCCATAGAGAGCCCAAATATCAACCCAGGCAATTCATTTCAATAAACATGTGAAACAATCTTCCAAAGATGTTATATGTGAAATTTTAAAGCTTTTCAGGCAGTGGTTTCGCAGAAAAGTAGTCTTATGTTTTTCCCATTACCCACAGTGTTAAAAAATGCTGACTCATCACTTTTTCAAACTCCCCAAAAAGTACCCCATCATAAAACCGATGGCAATTTTTTTTTATCATTCCATTCTGTTGGTCCTGAGGAAGCTTCACAACAAATAAGAATTCTCAGTGCCGTGTAGTTTTGGAGATATGGGCGTTTTCATTTTTTTCTATTTTTAGCTCCTGTGGTTCCCACGGGGCTATGGGGAAAAAAATTTCGGCATAAATTAGGTACTTATGACCCAATAAGCACTCATGTAAAATTTGGTTCAAATCGGCCTCGCGGTGTGGAAAATAGAAATTTGGGGCGGGGCCAAAATTTTTGCCCCTCCTTTTACATCGTCAAATATAGCCCCTCCAACTTCTCTTGAACAAACTTGAGTCTACACCTCAAAAGGAAGCTGCATACCAAATATCAAGTCTCTGCTATTGCTGGTTCTTGAGAAGAAGATTTTTTAAGAATTGCAGCATTTTTGCCCCATCCCTCTGCTCAATGTGAGCTGAAACCTAATTTGACAAAAAATCAAAGTCCGCAGACACAACCCCTTCTCACATGAAATTTCATTAATATGCGGCCAGTGGTTTGGGAGAAAAAGCCCAAATACCACCTTCACGATGGACGCCGGACGAAGGACAAAAAGTGATCAGAATAGCTCACCCTGACTTTCAGTCAGGTGAGCTAAAAATCAAAGTTCATCTAATTTGTATAATTTCTGCACGAGAAAATAACCCGTATTATATGTGATGTATCCCATGGTACTAAACATTCACACACAAAATTTTTCAAATCAGCGCTTTCATATGGAAGTTCTGTGCAAAAATCTGATTGCACCTAATTTTGTACAAAAGGGCTGCCATCGGCCATCTTGATTTTCGGACCACACCCAAAAACACTCGTTCTCGTTCTACGGTGATACCAAAGGTACCCAAGAAGTTTCGTAAAGATCAGTTTATAAACTTTGGACCGAGCCGTAGTGGCATTTGCACTTACAGTGCTGAAAGTAACTCAAAATACATCAAAATTAGTCTAATTTGCATAATTTACGTACGAGAAAAAACCCTGTACTATATGTGATGTATCCCATGGTACTAAACATTCATACAAAAAATTATTCAAATCAGCGCTTTCATATGGAAGTTCTGCGCAAAAATCTGATTGCACCTAAGTCTGTACAAAATGGCCGTCAGCGGCCAACTTGAATTTCGGATCAGATCCAAAAGCACTCGTTCTTATCCCACAGTCATAACAAAGGTACCAAGAAGTTTCGGAAAGATCGGTTAATAAATACGGCCTCTAGCCTGAGCCGTATTGAATAGTTGACAGACAAACGGACTACTGGCCATGGCATAAGCTCAAATTTGGCTTCGCCAAAGTTGAGCTAAAAATCACCCCCCTTTTGAAGGAATCTTCAAAAAGAAAGAGGGGAGCGCTCTGGAATCAGTAAAAGCGGTACCAAAAAACAATACAAGACATGGTAGTCTAAATATCAAACAAGGGACTTAACTTGAATAAGCTGCATACGCCCCTCCTAAGAAAAGCATATACCAACTAGATGAAGCAGTTGTGCCCACACAATACACAGGATTTTCCTTCTATTTTCAGTTCCTGCACTTTTACGCCCCAAAATTGAGATAAACGCATAAAAAACAGATTTTTTTTATTTTTGTTCGGAAATTTTCGAAGTCCCAAACAAAATATTTTCAGCCTAAAATTTTTTTTTCTTTCTTTTTAAAATTGACCAAAACGCATAAAAAAACCAAAAAACTAATTTCCGGATTTTGGTCCAAAGTCCCACTCGGCCCCCAAATTTTCAGTGTAAAAAAAAAAATTTTTTTTGTCTTTAAATTGACCGAAATGCACAAAAAAACAAAAACAAAATTTCCGGATTTTGGTCAAAATTTTCTGAGTCCCACCCAGACCCCAAATTTTCTGTGTAAAAAAAAACAAAATTTGGTCTTAAAATTGACCAAAATGCATAAAAAAAACAAACAACAGGCCCCAGGGGGCCTGAGGGCCCGAGGCCGCTCACCTGACATGGTAGCCTAAATATCAACCCAGAGAATTCATTTCAACAAATTGCATCTGCTCCTCCTAAGAAAAGCTTATACCAAATATCCAAACATTCTGGCCTGTGGATCTAAAAATGAAAGTGTCAATGACACTGTAGCTCAACTTGACAAACTTGAACTTGGTAAGTTATAAGTGAAATGGCAAAATTGAAGATCATTGGGACCAATGTTGGTGAAATTTAAAATTAACAGCATTGTGTGTACACAACGTTAGAGTAATCCATTCCTTTTTAAATGTAAACTGTAAAAGTGGGCATATCTATTTCATTTGAACAAACTTTTGAATTGACATATGGTAATGAACATCCATACCAAGTTTCGAGCAAACCGACCTAGCGGTTTCAGAGGAGAAGTCATTTGAAAAATGTTCACGACGCCAGACGACGGACAGAAAGTGATAAGTTTAGCTCCCTTCGGTGAGCTAAAAACTAATTTCTGGATTTTGGTAAAAAATTCCCACCCAGCCCCCAAATTTTCAGTGTAAAAAACCCACTTATTTTTGTCTTAAAATTGACAGAAACGCATAAAAAACAAAAACAAAATTTCCGGATTTTGGTCAAAACTTTTTAAGTCCCACCCGGCTCCCAAATTTTCAGTTTAAAAAAAAAAAAAATTTTGTCTTAAAATTGACCGAAACGCATAAAAAACAAAAAAAAAAATTCCAGATTTTGGTCCAAAATTTTCAAGTCCGGAACAGGACCCCAAATTTTCAGCCTAAATATGAACCCAGGGACTTGGCTTTAACAAACTTTAATCTCACCCCCCTAAGGATGCTGCATACCAAATATCAAAAGATTCTTATTGCTAGATCTGAAGAAGAAGATTTTTAAAGAATATTCCTCATAGTGCACTAATTTAAACATTTGGGCTCCCATAGAGAGCCCAAATATGGACCCAGGGAAATGATTTCAATAAACATGTGAAACAATCTTCCAAAGATGTTATAAAGATGTTATATGTGAAATTTGAAAGCTTTTGGAGCAGTGGTTTGGGAGAAAAGTAGTCTTAAACATTTTTCCCATTACCCACAGTGTTAAAGAATGCTGACTCTGCACTTTTTCAAAGTCCCAAAAAAGTACCCCATGATAAAACCGATAGCAATTTTTTTTTACCATTCCATTCTGTTGGTCCTAAGGAAGCTTCACACCATATAAGAATTCTCAGTGCCGTGTAGTTTTGGAGATTTGGGCGTTTTAATTTTTTTCTATTTTTAGGTCCTGTGGTTTCCATGGTGCGACGGGAAAAAAAAAATTGGGCATATATTAAGTACTTATGACCCAATAAGCCCTCATATCAAATTTGGTCCAAATCAGCCTCTCGGTTTGGAAAATAGAAATTTTGGGTGGGGCAAAAATTCTTGCCCCTCCCATAACGATGGCAAATATAGCCCCTAGAACTTCTCTTGAACAAATCTGAGTCTACACCACAAAAGGAGGCTGCACACCTAATATCAAGTCTCTGCTACTGCTGATTCATGAGAAGATTTTTTAAGTTTAGGCTCAATTTTTGGGCGTGGCTCTACCAAGGGGCGGGTCAACTTGATTTGAACAAACTTGAATTGACATATGATAAGGTACATGCACAGCAAATTTTGTAGAATTTGGTCCAGTAGTTTGTTAGAAGAAGCTGATAATGTAGAAGTTAACGCCGGTCGCCGGATGGACAGACGACGGACAACGAACGGAAAGTGATTAGTAAAGCTCCCCTTGAGCTTCGCTCAGGTGAGCTAATAAATATTCATCGAACAGGCACTCAGGTATTAATTATTATTAATAAATGGTGCTTAATGCCACTTCAGAATCTAAGGCTATAGTGATGATCCTGGGAATTAATATCGCCCGCTATATAATGTACACCAGAGTCGGCATACGCAAACAGGTCGAAAACAGGAGATATAATATATAACATACACATGTCCAATAGAACCACAATGAACGATCTCTGGAGAGTAAACACACTTCCAAGGTAACCCACAGGCGACCCCATTCAGGTGTACAATAAATTCCAGTAACAACACATGTACAATAAATTCCAGTAACAACACTCCCCGATGTGTACTATCCAATATCTATGACACTATAAACATGCGAATATACGAGGGAGTGTAAAACAAGGTGTATTCAATTGAGTACCAACATTAATAGAAACCTGGATCTAGAAATGGAAGTAGGTATGATTAACAGGGTCGACACGGACCGCCCCTGAAATAACTCATAATTTCTAAGGTCCATAACATACAATAATGCGTCTGCCTAATAATTATTATGTGCGTGAGCATTGAAATCCCGCATGTAATCATCTGAATACCAGTTAACTGGCTATGCAGCCTCCGAGGTACCCAAAGACTAGCAATTTATTTATGATGAATTATGCGCTCGTATATGACATATAGACGAACAATCACAGGAAACCAACCAACTAAAAACTGGATGTGCCCATGAGGTCGCCACAGAACACGACCCAGCCGCCAATCGAGAAGTCAAGAAATGCATGTTTGTATTTCAACTCAAATGAGGCTTGTGGAAAGAAAACTACGTCTTGCCAGGTAATCGTCTCTAAACACATTGGCAGTGGGGGGAGGGGGCGGGGGGGGGGGGGGGGGGATTCAAAGTCATATCGAACCCTCCTCACCCGCATTACTTTAATCGTTCTTGTGTTAGTCATAAAATAATATACAAAAAGTTGAACATGATGATTCATGACGTGTAGGAAAATCTTCTCCGTTATTTAGCATAACAGAAATGAGTGGGTACCGCCGTGGTTCCTGATGTATGCTACTACTGTCGTGTTGTCTGACCAAATTTGAACATGGACGTCCATTATTATGAGAGTCCAAAGTTGTAGCGCTAGCCATATTGACATGAACTCTTCATGTTTATGTGTTTCTCCTGGAACCGAGGGTCCCAAAGACTCTGACAATTCAAGTCTGCGGGACTTAGGGTCGCGCCCCAACCCGTCTGACTCGCATCCGTCATAATCGTGAAAGCCGGATCCGGCAGTTGCAGCCTAACTCCCTGAGTTAACCACTGAATATCTGCCCAAATCTGAACTCTTGTTTTAATAGGTCCGTTAAAACAATACTGGTTCAAGCGAAAGCATCTTCACACTCCAGTTCTGAGTAAAGAATATCTGGAGGGGACATGCGCGCAGGCGGCCCATCAGAATGAGATCCACAGCCGCTCCGCACAGCTCCAACAGTCGCATGAATTCCCTCACTATTAATGCGTCTGAGTGTAGACAAAAGCGAGCATAACGACTAATTTCACCCTGGTAACGGCAGACGAACCAGATTATTGTGAGTCTCAAAGCTCATTCCCAAGTGAATAGATAACTTTTTCTCATTTACGATGAAATAGAGACGTCAGAGTAATAGAAGCAGACTCTGAACATCGTTCTGAAGAATAATTCTGTTGCCGTATCCCTGTAGAAGGTCGTCCAAATAAGCAGACGTTACCTCAGATGAATGAGCTGCAAAGTATGACATTACCGAGTTCATTGTACGAGTGAATGCCCAGCGGGACAGATTCAGACCAAAGCATATTACTCTGAACTGATACACCTTCCCTTGTACGGCAAACCGCAGGTACGTTTAGAATGCCGGATGTACCAGGACATGAAAGTATGCATCCTTTGATCTATGCTTGGCGCATAGTCGATCACTCGAACGCTCACTTTTACCGACCGAATGGACTCCATAAATAAATTTTTGGAGCCATGATAAGCTTGTTATCCAGCTCAAGTCTATTACCGGTCGGAACGAGTCGCCTGGCTTCGGTACGAGAAACAGGTGACTGTAAAAATCTTGAGAATCCCGATTCTCGATGACCTGTATTGCTTCCTTTGATAAGAGAGCTTATACCTCCGGTGGGAGAAACTCTCTTATGCAAGAATGTGATGGAAGATTTTTCGAACGCGGACAACTTGTTAGTGGGGATTCTGCTCGGAATGATAGCTGGAAGCTGTCCGAGACTACACTTCTCACCCACTGATCTTCCATGATTGTTATCTAGTTTTTTGCGGAGCTTGATAACCTTCTGCCAACTGTCCAGCAATAGAGGTCTAAACCATCACCTTATGACCTGTGGGGCTTATGGGAGGAGGAACCACATCCTCCCCGCGAAAAACCTCGTCTCGTCGGCCTAGGGGTGTCTGACCTATAGTACCGATCAGACTTACGCCCCTTTTCCAAGTCGCTGATGACCTCCAGCATAATTATAAGAGTGTTTCTTGTACCCTCGTGAGGAGTTTCCTTTTGACGATTTTTGTCTGGAACGCCCTCCTTTACTCTTGTCTGTTGAAGCGGGTCGCTGATACGCCGACTTCAAAAGCAGAGCAAGAGAGGTTTCTTGGTAGCCTGTTCATAGACTAACGAAAGCTAGGCGTCAAAAATAAAATGTCAGGAAACCGGAGCGACTCGGAGAGAGCTTTTCACCTTGTCTTCTTAACAGTGATGACGACGCAAGGGCAGCATCATGTCTGATTAACTCCAGATTAGCCACTGTTAGGGTGGAGTTAAACATGGTATACATAATTGCCCTAGAAAGAACTCTGAGAGGTATGAACGTCCTTAAATTCCTTTCCCTTGAGACGTTCCGCCATAGCTCTTGTAAGGTGATCTGCATAAGACATAACGTCCAAATTCGCTCTATTTGAAGAAATTGCCGTCTCAATTGTATCTAGTGAATAGTGAATGATACAGGTAAGGATACCTCTGGATCCCCGACCTGCTCAACCAAACACAGAAGAATTCTCTGAACATCTTCCCAGTCGGTTTTTAAATGAACGTGGTCCAAAAAATGGTATGTATACGGAAGATGAAGATAAGGAAACCACCTTCTTTCTCGCACTCAAGAGGATAAATACGGAGTCGTCTATATGGCCAAAGGCCTGCGACACCCGCATAAACTGAACCGGAAAAGAAAGGACTTCTTCCTTTGTCCGTATAAAATCTGAGCCCAACGACGGCAGTGGTTTCTCTCTTGTCGTCGCAGCATTCTGATTCGGCGAAAAAAAATCAGGGTAGTATTGATGGGTGAAAGCCATCGCAACCATGTACTGTTCCAAAAGGGAAGGCTAATCCTCTTCCTTATCCCTTTCACCATCTGAGAGAATCATTTGCGAATCTCAGTCTATTGCATCTGCGTAAAAAAACGACTGGACCGACCCAGCACCGTCCGACAGCTCAGATTCTGAGTCTGAGGGAGGCTGCATCTGCACCTGCTGGGATGCTGTGATCAGCTGCACAATCTGCGACAGCAAGTCTGTCATCAAGGCCTGAGAAGCAGCGGTCTTCCATTCCTTAGTCGCATGCTGCTCCTGTGATGGTGTGTCGGAAATGATACTTTCTCCGAACGTCCCGATGATCGAGGTCTCATCTCCCTAGCTACCGGATGGTCCGGGCGGGCGGACATATGCTCCGTCTCATGCAAGTTTCCAACCAGAAAACTTCATTTTGGACTTGTGAAACGTAGCGGAGGAAGCCTTGACTGAAGACGACCCTGGCTGCAGACTAAACAAAGCGTCCCGAGTGGAGGGTGAACAAAGTTTCTCAAAACAACATCGAACCCAGATGTTGCTAGATTAGAGAGGGGGGTCTCTCCTGATCGCGGTCTATCAGACCTTGCCGAGTACAAGAACTTGCTGACTTCCTCCCTATTTCCGACATCGCTGGGTGAGCTATTTATATTATAGTGCTCGCTCTACCCACATCCACTTCCTATGACCGCAACGGACTTACCCGGCATCAGGGCACCCACGGACGGAGTACTGCTTCACCGGTCGAGCTAGCTACTTGCAAGAGATTGAAACCCTTAACAAAAGGCCCTAACTCTTGCAATAATGAGCACTGCAGCAAGCTCAAAATGCTCCATGGAGCGCGACGACGGTAGCACACTTGGATGGGTGTCAGAATATCACCATGTTCATGTTCCTCTGAAATAGAAACTGACAGAATGAATTAAAACATGGTGAGAGGCCTGATCCTCAGAACCTCACCGCCAACAACGTACCGCGACACCCAACTTCAACATCAGTCATCCCAGTGAACACAAGAATGCCAAGAAACCGCAGGAGTGAATCAACTAAAGTCGATATCAGTCCTCCAAACTCCACAACAATATATAAATGCAAGAGGCCCCAGGGGGCCTGAGGGCGCTCACTTGACATGGTAGTCTAAATATCAAACCAGGGACTTGACTTGAATAAGCTGCATACGCCCCTCCTAAGAAAAGCACATACCAACTAGATGAAGCGATTGTGCCCACACAATACACAGGATTTTCCTTCTATTTTCAGTTCCTGCACTTTAACGTCCCAAAATTGAGATAAACACATAAAAAACAGATTTTTTTCCCAAACAAAATACTTTCAGCCTAAATTTTTTTCTTCTTAAAACGCATAAAAAACGCTAAAACTAATTTCCGGATTTTGGTCCAAAATTTTCTAAGTTCCATCCGGACCCCAAATTTTTGGTGTAAAAAAAAAAATGTTTTTTTTGTCTTAAAATTGACAGAAACGCATAAAAAACAAAAAACAAAAAAATTACGGATTTTGGTCCAAAATTTTCGAAGTCCCACCCGGACCCCAAATATTCAGGGTAAAAAAAATTTTTTTTTTTGTTGTCTTAAAACTGACCGAAATGCATAAAAAACAAAAACAAAAATTTTCCGGATTTTGGTCCAAAATTTTCGAAGTCCCACCCGGACCCAAAATTTTCGGTGTAAAAAAAAAAATTTCTTTTTGTCTTAGAATTGACAGAAACGCATAAAAAACACAAAAAAAAAATTTACAGATTTTGCTCCAAAATTTCCCATTCCGGACCCCAAATTTTCAGGGTAAAAAAAAAAAAAAATTTTTTGTCTTAAAATTGACAGAAACGCATAAAAAACAAAAAAACAAAAATTCCAGATTTTGGTCCCAAATTTTCGTAGTCCCACCCGGACCCCAAATTTTCAGGGTAAAAAAAAAAAAAAAAAATTTTTTTTGTCTTAAAATTGACCAAAACGCAGAAAAAACACAAAAAATTTTTTTTTCGGATTTTGGTCCAAAATTTTCTAAGTCCCACCCGGACCCCAAATTTTTAGGGTAAAAAAAAAATTTTTTTTTTTTTGGTCTTAAAATTGACAGAAATGCATAAAAAACAAAAAAAAAAATTTCTGGATTTTGGTCCAAAATTTTCTAAGTCTCACCCGGACCCCAAATTTTCAGGGGGAAAAATTTTTTTTTTTTTGCTTGTCTTAAAATTGACAGAAATAAATGAAAAACAAAAAAAAAAATTTTTGGATTTTGGTCCAAAATTTCCCACCCGGACCCAAAATTTTCAGGGGAAAATTTTTTTTTTTTCTGTCTTAAAATTAGTCCCACCCGCACCCCAAATTTTTTTTTTGTCTTAAAATTGACCGAAAGGCAGAAAAAACAAAAAAAAATTTTTTCGGATTTTGGTCCAAAATTTCAAAGTCCGCAACAGGACCCCAAATTTTCAGCCTAAATATGAACCCAGGGATTTGGCTTCAACAATAGAGAGCCCAAATATCGACCCAGGCAATTCATTTCAATAAACATGTGAAACAATCTTCCAAAGATGTTATATGTGAAATTTTAAAGCTTTTGGAGCAGTGCTTTCGGAGAAAAGTAGTCTTATGTTTTTCCCATTACCCACAGTGTTAAAAAATGCTGACACAGCACTTTTTCAAACTCCCCAAAAAGTACCCCATCATAAAACCGATGGCAATTTTTTTTGATCATTCCATTCTGTTGGTCCTAAGGAAGCTTCACAACAAATAAGAATTCTCAGTGCCATGTAGTTTTGGAGATATGGGCGTTTTCATTTTTTTCTATTTTTAGCTCCCGTGGTTCCCACGGGGCTATGGGGAAAAAATTTTGCCATAAATTAGGTACTTATGACCCAATAAGCACTCCCGTAAAATTTGGTTCAAATCGGCCTCGCGGTTTGGAAAATAGAAATTTGGGGCGGGGCCAAAATTTTTGCCCCTCCTTTAACACTGTCAAATACAGCCCCTCCAACTTCTCTTGAACAAACTTGAGTCTACACCTCAAAAGGAAGCTGCATACCAAATATCAAGTCTCTGCTATTGCTGGTTCTTGAGAAGAAGATTTTTTAAGAAATGGAGCATTTTTGCCCCATCCCTCTGCTCAATGTGAGCCGAAACCTAATTTGACAAAAAATCAAAGTCCGCATACATAACCCCTTCTCACATGAAATTTCATTAATATGCGGCCAGTGGTTTGGGAGAAAAAGCCCAAACACCACCTTCACGACAGACGCCGGACGCCGGACGAAAAGTGATCAGAATAGCTCACCCTGACTTTCAGTAAGGAGAGCTAATAACTGAGATACATGAATAATAGCAATCATAATTAAATTCAAAATATTTTTGGTAAACAAAAAATTTTGAAAAAACGCCTAAGTTCCCAAAGGGAACATTAAGAGCCCAAGGGCATCCCGATAGAGCCTAAGTGCGGACAAAATCCACTTTTTTTAGCTACACTACCGGAATAATAATCCATGTATCCTACAGTATACTACAGTAATATAAAACAATAACCAATGTATGAGGATGTTGACAATGTAAACGTCAATGTAAACAAGACATCAGGCACACAAAAAGGCCCAAAGTCAGAACCAATTGAAATGCTATCAGATGCAAAGCTAGATCTTCATACGAAGAAAAAACAATACATCAGACAGAAGATGCAAGACTAAACGACCTAACACCCCTAGGGTGAGGACGTAACCCTGGGGAAGAAACAGAATAATATTCAGTAATATACGTCAAACTCCCAAAAAATTTAATAAAAAATTTCAACTAGTTTTAGCACACTAAAACATATGTCTCCCCTTCCTTTTGAGGTCAGAGGTCAAGGTCACATGCAGTTCATCAAGGTAGCGGACATGCGGTTTCATGGTGACACATCCACATGTCAAAAAAAAAAAAAATTCTGGTCTGGACAATTACTCCCTATTTAGAGTACATAAATTTGACCTTGAGGTCAAGGTCACATGAAGGTCATGATGACATGTGGTCTCACTGTGATACATCCACATGTCAATCATCTAAGTCCCAGGTCAAAAAACAAAAAAAGTTCTGATCTGGACAATTATTCCCTATTTGAAGTACATAAATTTGATCTTGAAGTCAGAGGTCAAGGTCACATTCAGTTCATCAAGGTAGCGGACATGCTGTTTAATGGTGACACATCCACATGTCCAAAAAAAAAAATCTGGTCTGGACAATTACTCCCTATTTAAAGTACATAAATTTGACCTTGAGGTCAAGGTCACATGAAGGTCATGATTATATGTGACATGCGGTCTAATTGCGATACATCCACATTTCAAATATCTAAGTCCTAGGTCAAAAAACAAAAAAGTTCTGGTCTGGATAATTATTCCCTATTTGAAGTACATAAATTTGACCTTAAGGTCAGAGCTCAAGGTCACATGAAGGTCATCAAGGTTGACGACATGCGGTCTCATGGTGACACATCCACATGTCAAATAACCAAGTCCTAGGTCAAAAAACAAAAAAATTCTGGTCTGGACAATTTGAAGTACATAAATTTGACCTTGATGTCAAGGTCACATGAAGGTCACGACATGCAGTCTCATGGTGACACATCCACATGTGAAATAACCAAGTCCAAGGTCAAAAAACAAAAAAATTCTGGTCTGGACAATTACTCCCTATTTGAAGTACATAAATTTGACCTTGAGGTCAAGGTCACATGAAGGTCACAATGGTATGCGACACACCGGCTCATGGTGATACATCCACGTGCCAAATATCTAAGGCCTGGCTCAAAAGACAAACAAGTTTTGGTCCGGACAAAGTTTCCTTGAAACAAGAGGCCCCACGGGGCCTGAAGCGCTCATCTTGTACAGAACACAATTTAAACAGAGTCCAAGAATGAGTCTACATTAAGCAAGCCATCTCCATAGGCTACACTGTCAATCCTTGAGTCCCTCAGGAGTGACAAAAATAATCTGGGCATCATGCCTTTTCTTCAGTTGATCATAAGTAAAATGCAGAGCTCCCCTATGAAGCCCCTTGATACAACCTTTGTGGATTAATCTTAGTTACACACCTCTAGAGGGTACTGAATACAAAATTTCAGCAAAATGGCCAATTCCGGCTCCCATAGAGAGCCCAAATATTAACCCAGGCTCTTGATTTGAACACAGTTAAATCTGACTTCCCTAGAGATGTTGTGTACCGAATATGAAAGCATTCTGACTGTTGGATCTGAAGAAGAGAAATTGTAAAGAAATTTCTTCGAATTTCACTAAGTTCAAATTTGGGCTACCATAGCGAGCCCAAATATTGACCTATGGATCCGATTTGAACAAACTTGAATCTGACCCCCCTAGAGATGTTGTATACCAAATGTGAAAGCATTCTGACAAGTGAATCTGAAGAAGAAGATTTTTGAAGAAATTCCCTCATATTGTACTAAGTTAAATTTCATGTTCCCATATGGAGCCCAAATATTAACCTAGGCACTCGAATTGAACAACCTGGAATCTGCCCCTCCCCCACCCCCCACCCCCCTAGAGATGTTGTATACCAAATATGAAAGCATTCCGACTGGTGGATCTGAAAAAGAAGATTTTTAAAGAAATTTTCTCATATTGCACTAAGTAAAAATTTGGGCTACCATAGTGAGCCCAAATATATACCTAGGGATTTGATTGGAACAAACTTGAATCTGACCCCCATAGAGATGTTGCATACCAAAAATCAAAGCATTCTGACTGATGGATCTGAAGAAGAAGATTTTTTTAAATTACCCTCCACATCGAACAAAGATAAAATTTGGGCTTCCGTAGGAAGCCCAAATATTAACCTAGGGACTTGGTTTGAACAATCTAGAATCTGACCCTCATAACAATGATGTATACCAAATATTAAAAGATTCTGACTGGTGGTTCTGAAGAAAAAGATTTTTAAAGAATATTCCCCATATTACCCTATGTTAAAACTTCGGGCTCCTGTAGAGAGCCCAAATATGAACCAATGAGCTTTACTTGAACAAACTTTTATCTGACCCCCCTATGAATGCTGTATACCAAATATCAAAAGATTCTGATGATTGGTTCTGGAGAAAAGATTTTTTTTAATTTTTGCAAATATGCTGACTCAGCATTTATTCGATGCCCATTACAGAACACCCTAACATAACCGATGGCAATTTTTTTTTACCATTCAATTCTACTGGTCATAAGGATACTTCATACCAAATAAAAGCTCTCTGTTCCGTGGGGTTTGGGAAATATGGGCGTCTGAAAATATTTCTATTTTTAGCTCCCAGGGTTCCCATGGGGATGCAGGAATTTTTTTTTTGCATGGGTCAAGTACTTATGACCCAATACTACCACAAACCAAATTTGGTTCATACCGGACCATCGGTTCAGAAAATAGAAATTTTGGGCGGGGCCAAAAATCTTACCCCTCCTATTACAAAGCCAAATATTACTTTACGAACTTCGTTTGAACAAACTTGATTCTACACCTGCTCCATAGCAAATATCAAGTCATTGCACACACTGGTTCTTGAAAAGAAGATTTTTAAAATATTTTGGAGCATTTTCCCCCACTCCCTCCCTATGGGGCCGGGCATACTGAGTTGAACAAAAATGAAATGCCCCTTTGGGACCATCACTCACACAAACTTTCACTTGAATTGGCCCAGTGGCTTTGGAGGAGAAGACCAAAACATGGTGTTGACGGACGACGGACGATGGACGGGAAGTGATCAGATTAGCTCAGCTTGACTTTGTCAAGATGAGCTAAAAAGCACAAATCTGACCTTCAGATCAAAGGACAAGGTCACATGAAGGTCACAATGGTACGCTACACACCGGCTCATGGTGATACATCCACATGCCAAATATCTAAAGCCTGACTCAAAATACAAAAAAGTTCTGGTCTAGACAGTTTCCCTTAAACAAGAGGCCCCACGTGGCCTTAATCACTCACCTGACAAAGTGACTCTAAGAAGTATTTTAGGTCACCTTCACCATGTCATGCCTCATCAACATTAACTGGTTGAGTGATAGATTTTGTTTGAAGTTCAACATTTGTTACCTAAAATTAGTTTTATTTAAAATCATTGGTGTGTGGCCAATCTCCAATCATTTTTAATAAAGCAAATTTATCTCTGCAGACAAACTGGTTTAGCATGAAGCACAAACAAGGAATGTGAAGAGATAGCCTTGGACATCTCTCCCCAACTGTGGACATCTTCCATGTGCTACATGTACATATTTGCATGCAAGAAAACAAAAATTTTCACAAATTTTCCAAAATATTAGTTTTTTTATCATCATTGGAACAAGCTCAAACAGCTTATTCCAATAGGGGTATGGGAAGATCAGGTATATTTTTGAGACAGAAATGTGAATATATAAATAATGGTGTTTTTTTGTGAATGATGCTGGAGAATTTTGCGTAAAGATATGGTAAATGGTTTGTTCTAGATACAGAATGATGCAAAAGTATTTAAATTTGATTAGGCAAGTTGTTCCTATAATGCATTTAAAAATTGAAGTAACTGTTTTTTTGCTGCCGAACTTTTAGATGTGTGTGTCTGTGTTTGTGTGTGTGTGTGTGTGTGTGTGGGGGGGGTGGGGGGGTGGGGGGGGGGGGGGGGGGGGTAAGAGTGTTCTTGCAAACAAAATTCCTGAATAAATGGAAAATTTTATTTTTTGTGTGAAAGACATAGTGCGTGAATGTTGATTGGAACAAGCTTAGAGAGCTCATTTTAATGTGAAGTCATAAAGCTGTGTTTTACGTACGAAATTCTGGAATAACTAAAAAATTGCTTTTTTGACTCAAAAAGCATGGTGTGCGACCTCTCATTGGAATGAGCTCAAAAAGCTCATTCCAATGGGGTATTTACAAGCGATAAGTACATGTATGTTTAAGAGACAAAAATTAAAATTTGAATAGCGATTTTTGCGAAGAATGCTGACAAGTTTTGGCAGTTATGCTGGTAAAAAGGTAAGATATGCAAAGTGGTTGTTTTTTAGAGGCGACATTTAATTAAGGGGAATTAACCCTTGATTACTGAGGTAACTTCTAAAAGTACTGAAATTTCATGAAGCAATGTGAATAACAGACAACAGTTGCCTAAAAATTTCATGAATAACTAAAATTTTTATTCTTTTGTCTCGAAAACATGGCATATGACCTTTGTTGGAATGAGCTGAATGCGTGTGTTCCAATGAGGGGTCATAAAATTTGAACGGAGATTTGTGTGAATAATGCATTAGTACTGCTAGATTTGGGTAAACGGTTCACCCTGGATACCACCCCTTCTATAGTAGATCTTTTCTGCAAATTTTGTCTAAGATTCTATCAACTTTACAAATAAGTACGTTCATGAATCACAATCAGATCCACCCCACAATGTTGCATACCAAATATCAAAAGATTCTGCCTGCTGGATCTGGAGAAGAAGATTTTTTAAGAAATATGCCTGAAATGCACTAAGTTAAAATTTGGGTTCCTATACGGAGCCCAAATATAAACCCAGGGGGCCGATTTGAACAAACTTGAATCAGATCCACCCCACAATGTTGCTTACCAAATATGAAAAGATTCTGAAGCTGGATCTGGAGAAGAAGATTTTTTAAGAAATTTGCCTGAAATGCACTAAGTTCGAATTCGAGCTTCTATAGTGAGCCCAAATATGAAACTAGGAAGCCGATTTGAACAAACTTGAATCAGATCCACCCCACAATGTTGCATACCAAATATCAAAAGATTCTGCCTGCTGGATCTGGAGAAGAAGATATTTTAATAAATTTGCCCGAAATGCACTAAGTGCGAATTCAGGCTTCTATATTAAGCCCAAATATGAATCCAGGGGGCCGATTTGAACAAACTTGAATTAGATCCACCCCGCAATGTTGCATACCAAATATCAAAAGATTCTGCCTGCTGGATCTGGAGAAGAAGATTTTTGAAGAAATTTGCCCGAAATGCACTAAGTTTGAATTCGAGCTTCTATAGTGAGCCCAAATATGAATCCAGGGGGCCGATTTGAACAAACTTGAATCAGATCCACCCTGCAATGTTGCATACCAAATATCAAAAGATTCTGCCTGCTGGATCTGGAGAAGATGATTTTTTAAGAAATTTGCCTGAAATGCACTAAGTTCGAATTCGAGCTTCTATAGTAAGCCCAAATATGAATCTAGGGACCTGATTTGAACAAATTTGCATCAGATCCATCCCACAATGTTGCATACCAAATATCAAAAGATTCTGCCTGCTGGATCTGGAGAAGAAAATTTTTTAAGAAATTTGCCTGAAATGCACTAAGTTCGAATTTGAGCTTCTGTAGTGAGCCCAAATATGAATCTAGGAAGCCGATTTGAACAAACTTGAATCAGATCCATCCCACAATGTTGCATACCAAATATCAAAAGATTCTGCCTGCTGGATCTGGAGAAGAAGATTTTTTAATAAATTTACTTGAAATGCACTAAGTTCAAATTTGGGCTCCTATACTGAGCCCAAATATAAACCCAGGGGGCCGATTTGAACAAACTTGAATCAGATCCACCCCACAATGTTGCTTACCAAATATGAAAAGATTCTGCCTGCTGGATCTGGAGAAGAAGATTTTTTAAGAAATTTGCATGAAATGCACTAAGTTCAAATTCGAGCTTCTATAGTGAGCCCAAATATGAATCTAGGAAGCCGATTTGAACCAACTTGAATCAGATCCACCCCACAATGTTGCATACCAAATATCAAAAGATTCTGCCTGCTGGATCTGGAGAAGAAGATTTTTTAAGAAATTTGCCTAAATGCACTAAGTTCGAAATCGGGCTTCTATACTGAGCCCAAATATGAACCCAGGGGGCCGATTTGAACAAACTTGAATCAGATCCATCCCACAATGTTGCATACCAAATATCAAAAGATTCTGCCTGCTGGATCTGGAGAAGAAGATTTTTAAAGAAATTTGCCTGAAATGCACTAAGTTCGAAATTGGGCTCCTATACTGAGCCCAAATATTAACCCAGGGATCCGATTTGAACAAACTTGAATCAGATCCACCCCACAATGTTGCTTACCAAATATGAAAAGATTCTGCATGCTGGATCTGGAGAAGAAGATTTTTTAAGAAATTTGCCTGAAATGCACTAAGTTCGAATTCGGGCTTCTATAGTAAGCCCAAATATGAATCCAGGGGGCCGATTTGAACAAACGTGAATCAGATCTACCCTGCAACGTTGCATACCAAATATCAAAAGATTCTGCCTGCTGGATCTGGAGAAGAAGATTTTTGAAGAAATTTGCCTGAAATGCACTAAGTTCGAATTCAAGCTCCTATAGTGAGCCCAAATATGAATCTAGGGAGCCGATTTGAACAAACTTGAATCAGATCCACCCTACAATGTTGCATGCCAAATATCAAAAGATTTTGCCTGCTGGATCTGGAGAAGAAGATTTTTTAATGTTTTTCCCATTGCCTACAGTGTTAAAAAGTGCTGACTCAGCACTTTTTCAAAGTCCCGAAACTGTACCCTATGATAAAACCGATGGCAATTTTTTTTTACCAATCCTTTCTGTTGGTCCTAAGGAAGCTGCACACCAAATAAAAATTCTCAGTGCCGTGCAGTTTTGGAGATATGGGCGTTTTAAATTTTTTCTATTTTCAGCTCCTGCGGTTCCCACGGGGCTGCGGGAAAATTTTTTTTTGCATAAATCAAGTACTCATGACCCAATAAGCCCTCACATAAAATTTGGTTCAAATTAGCCTCTCGGTTTGGAAAATAGGAATTTTGGGCGGGGCAAAAAATTTTGCCCCTCCCATAACGACGCCAAGTATAGCCCCACAAACTTCTCTTGAACAAATCTGAGTCTACACCTCAAAAGGAAGCTGCACACCAAATATCAAGTCTCTGCTACTGCTGGTTCATGAGAAGAAGATTTACAAAGATTTTGGTGCCCCTTGGGGGCGTGGCACCACCCAGGAGGAGGGGCAACTTCATTTGAACAAATCTGAATTGGCATTAGGTAATAAACATTTAGCCAACATTTGAATAAAATTGGGCTAGTGGTTTAGGAGGAGAAGTCGATAATGTAAAGTTAACGCCGTACGGACGACGACGGACGACGGACAGAAAGTGATTAGTAAAGCTCCCCTTGAGCTTCGCTCAGGTGAGCTAAAAAACGCATAAATCTGACCTTCAGGTGATACATCCACATGCCAAGTATCTAAGGTGTAGGTCAACAGACAAAAAAGTTATGGCCCGGACAAAGTTTTTATGAGAAGAAGAAGAAGAAGAAGAAGAAGAAAGGGGAGACATAATAAAAAAAATAGCCAAAAAGCTTAAGAGTTTAACAGGAAGGGTTCATAGAAGGATAGAGAAGAAATACTTAACAAACAGTGGAATAATCATTATCAAAAATGATGACGTCAGGCATATGTCCCGAAATTGGGAGACATAAAATAATTTTATAAATATTATAAAGTTACAGCCCTGAATGTCCAAAACCACCATTGAACACTTCCTTCATCCAATAACAGCCTTGTATCCACCAATTCTTGCATTGATTTGTGTCTGGCATCCTCAAAAAAGGAGATTTTAAAGCACAGATGTCATTTCATTGTTGATGACTTTAGGGCCAAACAAAGAATGATGTTTGCACCAATTCCGGTCACTTCCTGACGTCTGTGCATGTGCGGAGAGTAAATGTATGGAGGGCCAGATAGGACTTTTAATTTTCGGTTTTGCAAGCAAATTTTGGGGATTGGGGAGTTCAAAATTTGTGTTTGGCCCTTAATAACTTTGAGTTAAGCACCAGCTCGTCTGGGCCATTGGTTTACAGGGTAAAAATATAATCCTGGGAATATGGATAACCAGCACATAGAGAGAACAATCAGCATGTAGGACTAGCATATTCCATAAATCATTGTGCATAACCAATGAAATTCAGAGATGGTAGAGGTCTTCTGAATTAGCCAGAGTGGGGGCCAAATCCACTTCATCAAGAGTATGAAACAGCGAAAAGTTAAAAAATTTATAGTAATTTATATATTTTTTATACTTACCAATGACCCAGACTTAGCTGGTGCTAACTCTAACAAAACCAGGGCCAAACACAAATTTTGCCCCCCAATCCCCAAAATTTGCATCCAAAACAAAAAGAAATCATGTCCTAAAGGACCTCCATACTACGCCTCTACTGCGCATGCGCAGTGACGCAGACGTCCCGAAATTGGCGCCAATTATCATTCTTACTGGCAGTGCCTGGTCAGCGCTATGTACTCAGCGGGGAGGCAAGAGTTCCCAACTCCAGGGAGGGCCATCCCCGTCTGGGTCATTGGTAAGTATAAAAAATATATAAATTACTATAAATTTTTTAACATTTTTATACTGTACCAATGACCCAGACTTAGCTGAATAGTAAACAGGCTGGAGGGCCTAGGACATAGAGGAAAATCCAATAAGCTCAACTATATAGTAAAGAGGTAACCCCTTAAGGAGAAAAGGAGTATTAGGCTTTACATGTATCTTTCTTATTTAATATTAAATTAGAAAGATACACTACCCTTAATAATTGAGCACAATAACATTCATGTTCTCTATTAACATCCAGTATAACCCTTATACTAATTATTTTTAAAGCAAGCCAATAAATAAAGTAGTCCAGAGAATTGAGACTCTTTATAGTCATTTAAAAGTGTCCGAGTATTGTATATTAAAGCCCGTTTGACACTTGACATATACAAATGCTTCACACCGAGCTACACTTTAAAAATAAGACATGAATGAATTTAAACATTAATATTACACTTTAAAACCATCCCGGAAGCGACTCAGAAATACTGACTTGGAGGAGGCATTCCCTTGCTTTTCACTATAAAGCAGGTGACCTAAGAGAACCCCCGCCCCCCCCCCCCCCTTCCCCTTGCCCTGGGTCAAATAGCCCAGAGCGAAGAGGGCAGCCGGACGGAGTCACTGCCGGAACAGAAAGCCTGCATAACTATAGTTGCAACTGTTTAGTGGACGACATTCTGAGCAACAGATAACGGACCTAAACAATGCAGGTCTCCAGAAATGGACTCAATATTTCTGAGATAAAAATTCGTAAATGTGGATGGCTGAGACCAATAAGCAGCCTTCATTAAATCTGTAATAGCAACACTATTAGCATAAGCCCAGGAAGTAGAAAGAGCTCTTACTTCATGAGCAGAAATCTTAAGCACAGACTGCTGAGAAGAAGATAAATCTTCATAAGCAGTACGGATAGTTAACTGAATCCATCTAGCAATAGAATGGACTGAAATGTCCTTTCTATTAGGCATCAAAGACAGAAAGAAACGTTTCCGTCCCTTTCTGATAAACTGAGATCTCTGTTTATAGATACGTAACGCTCTAACAGGACAGAGTAAAGGCCTACGCCCGTCTGAAGACGGAAGAGCCTTAATAACAATAGGTTCCGGATATTTATTAGGAGCCTGATTCTTAGCTAAAAAAACCCACATTAGTAGTGAAGGTGATAGTGTTCCCAACACTACGATAATGAGAATCATCCACCGATAGTGCATGAAGCTCACTGACTCTTCTGGCAGAAGAGAAAGCTAAGAGAAAAGCTGTCTTATGAGATAAGAATTTGAAATCTACTGTCCCAAGAGGTTCAAATGGCTTTTCCTTCAAGTTAAGGAGAACCCAAGCTAAATTCCACTTAGGAATTAATCTAAGAGTTCTGGGTCTATTTATTGAAAAGTTTCTAACCAACTTCGATAAAGAGACATTAGATCCAATTTGTAAACTATCATGATGTGCATAGGTATCAGATAACATAGATCTATAACCCTTTATAGTAACAGGCTGCAGTTTGATTTCGTCAAACAAGTATACTAGAAAGTTTGCAATGTCTGGTATAGAGGGATCGAATATATCTACAGAATGATCCCTACACCAACGACGAAAAACCTTCCACTTAGCCGCATAGTTTAGCGAAGAGGAGGTCCTCCTACAGTTAGAAATCGCGTCCACTGCTCGTCCTGTAAAGTGCTTGCCATGCAAGAAGGACCGCACAACGGAAAAACGTGAAGGTTGAGACCTTGCGGGTTGTGATGGAGTTGACGCGATTTCCCCTGCGAAAGAAGATCCTCCCGTGGAGGAAGCTTCCGCGGTAGGTCCCACAACAGACACATGAGTAGATTTATCCACGGTCTCTGTGGCGACAGAGATGCTACCAACAGAATCTTGCATTGAGATTGTTTTATCTTTAGCAATACTTGTTGAATTAACGGCGCTGGAGGATACGCATATCCTATCATTCCATCCCAAGGGATCGACAGAGCGTCTACTGCAAAAGCTCTTGGATCCGGACACGGAGACACATACGTCTGCAACTGATTGTTGAGATGTGTCGCAAATAAGTCTATCATTGGCCGTTCCCATTGGTAGCAAATCTGATTGAATACTTGTTTGTTGAGAGTCCACTCCGACGGCAACAAGCGACCCTTTCGTGAAAGGGAGTCTGCTAGCACATTCAGACGACCCGGTATGTGACGGACCAAAAGAAGAACGTGATGTTCTAACGCAAACAGAAGGATTCTTTCCGTTAGATTGAACAACGGAACTGAATGAGTGCCTCCCTGATTCCGTATATACGCCACTACTGTCGTATTGTCGGATAGGATTTGGACATGAGCATCGTGAATAATGTCCATCCAGTGACGTAACGCAAGCCAAATTGACATCATTTCCTTGATGTTTATGTGCTTGCACAGGAATTGCGGATCCCAAAGACCCTGGCATCTCGAATCCGTTGGGATTAATGATGCACCCCAACCTGTTTGACTGGCATCCATCATAACGGTAAAACTCGGATCCGGCAACTGCAGCGGAACTCCTTGAGTTAACCACTGAATGTTTGCCCAAGTCTGTATATCTTGTTTCACTTGATCTGACAAGAGAACGTCTACATCGAGCGAATGAATTTTCACACTCCAATTCTGAGTCAGGAAAATTTGAAGAGGACGTGTGCGTAACCGCCCCATCGGAATGAGATCCGCGGCGGCTCCGCACAGACCTATCAGTCTCATAAATTCTCTCGCCGTGACTTTGTCTGCGTGCAGACAATAGCGAGCGTAACAACTGACTAATTTCGCTCTGGTTAACGGCAAACGAACGAGATTGTTGTGCGTCTCGAAGCTCATTCCCAGATGAGTGAATGACTTGGACGGCACCAGATCCGACTTCTCCTCGTTTACTATAAAACCGAGACGTCGGAGCAATAGAAGAAGATTCTGAACATCGTTCTGAAGCGTTAACTCGTTGCCGTACCTCTGAAGAATGTCGTCCAGGTAGGCCGACGTTACCGCAGACGAATGAGCTCGGAAGTAGATCATTACCGAGTTCATTACCCGAGTGAAAGCCCAGGGTGCTAGATTCAATCCGAAGCACATCGCCCGGAATTGATACACCACTCCTAGGACTGCGAAGCGTAGATACTTTCTGAATGTCGGATGTACCATGACGTGAAAGTACGCATCTTTGAGATCTACGCTTGTTGCATAATCGTTCACCCGAATACTCGCTCTGACCGACCGAATCGTCTCCATATAAAACTTCGGAGCGACGATCAGCTTGTTTATCCAGCTCAAATCTATGACTGGACGGAACAAGCCGTCTGGTTTCGGAACCAGAAACAGATGGCTGTAGAATCCCGGAGTCTCCTGGTTTTCTATGACCTCTACCACGTTCTTCATTAAAAGAGACTGCACCTCTGATAATAGAGCGTCTCTTTTCTGCGGATTTGACGGAAGTTGAGTCCACTTTGGACTTCGAGTTAATGGAGGCTTTCGTTTGAAGGATATCTTTAGGCCTTCCGAAGTCACTCCTCTCACCCAAGGGTCGTCCGTAATCGACGCCCATTCTTGTGAAAAGCTTGACAACCCAAGGGAAAATAACAGAAAACATTCTGTAACCAAGCAACTCTCCCAGGAAATTTTAGAATGAAATTTCTCAAAAATATGCCAAAAGCATGGGAGAATTGCAAGGGGGGACTTTAGAAGGCTAGGGGAGAGGAAACACTGAATAAGCAGTGCAACATTTAGCAAGAATGACAACAAGAGGCCCATGCCTCGAAAATAGGCAACTTAACATAATTTCATAAAAAAATTTTAAGTACAGCCCTGATTATTTTTTGTCACTTCTTTTTCCTCTCCTCCTTCTATATCCTCCTTAGAATCACCATTTCTCCAATAATTACGTGTCTGGCATCCTTTAAACTGAGATTTACAAGCACAAAGATCAGTGAGATGTTGACTGATGAAGGGCCAAACAGAGAAATGATAATTGGCGCCAATTTCGGGACGTCTGCGTCACTGCGCATGCGCAGTAGAGGCGTAGTATGGAGGTCCTTTAGGACATGATTTCTTTTTGTTTTGGATGCAAATTTTGGGGATTGGGGGGCAAAATTTGTGTTTGGCCCTGGTTTTGTTAGAGTTAGCACCAGCTAAGTCTGGGTCATTGGTACAGTATAAAAATATAGAGTTTGTTTCAGTCAAAGTCTGATTCTGCCAAGTTAGGATCTTTGGGTAAGGTCAGTTCATGATGGAAGTTGGAAGTTAGTTCGAGGTGGAAATACCAGCAGGGAATGAGCCTTGACAGTATTGTTTGTGGCAGAAATAGTTAGAAGTGTGGCTTATTGTCTGGTGATGGTTCCGAATAGGTGAAGTGATGTTGGCCAAATCTAAATAAGGTCATTCACCACCCTAAACATCATGACTGTACAGCCCAGGCACGTCATTCTATAGAAGGGTGTCGAGATGGAGAGGTTCTAGCATAGCTGGTTTATTGGTCTCGTCACCTACGGTGAATCTTGCAGTTTTAAACAGCCCTACAGCCTGGTTATGTGACTTGGTTGAGTGATTCTAAAGTTGTTCATAAGTGGTGTCCATGATAGTTCATTGTCGATGGTAACGCCAAAGTAGACCTACTCACTTTACTTTTCATTAGCAGGGTATAATCATGAATGGTGTGATTGGATTCGATAATATGATGCTTGCTATTATCACCTCACAGACATACTTGTCGGGTCGAAACTGATAAACCAATCCGCCTCAAAGAATGGTTGGTGGTCTTGATCCTGTTGTAGTGTAGCTGTTTCCCCCCGAATCATTGATGATGCGATTTAAAAATTTCTGAATCAGTGGAACATGAATCATTAGGACAACTTCTAATCAAATTCAATTTGGACAGTTTGTAAGGCCTCAAGCTTATATCCTCCCATTGGAAAGAGCACTTTGCATGCTTTCCACTCAGTGGGCCTAAGCTATGTTTTGGAAGCACGAAATGATAATTTTAGGGAAATGTTTGGCAATTGTTGGCAGGAAGTTGAATTAAGTAGTGGATTAAAATAAATACAGAGGACCCTGTAAATTGAATAGCCACTTTAGCAATGAAAATTATTCAATTAACAGGAGTATTCAATTAACAGGGATTGTGTCACTTTCCTGTATTGTACAAACTTAGCTCTTACTCTATTATATCTTGTTCGATAGAGCTCATTAAGCTCTGTCAAACAAGAAATAATAGATTAAATGCCTGCACTGAATGTACTGAGGCCATATAGGTCTATAAATAAAGGAAAACTGGGGAGAGTCAGGGTAATTTTTCGACAGGTTACAAGATTTTTATTCAATTAACAGGAGTTTACTCTATAACCTATATTCAATTAACAGTAACAGATCAAATTTGTACTGGAGGTATAGTAATTGCTTTTGTGTTGGGAAATTATATTCAATTAACAGGGGTATTCAGTTAAGAGATATTAGGAGGACTCCACTGTACTACTTCACCCAACAGCCAGGGATCTGTACAGCAAGTGTTGGCAAGAAGTAGAATTGGGTAGAAGAATAAACAAATACTACTTTACCTAACAGCAATTTTCTTCACATCATCTTGGGTGTCATAGCAAGCAACAGTTACTCGATGTGCAATCTTCAGTCCAACTTCATTATTATCATCAATATTTGGTAATACATGTGCTAATAGGGACATACTCTGAAATTAAAAGTATAAACTTGTGATCTATTATGTACAGAAAGATATACATATTTCAGTCAAAAAGGCACCCTAGAATGATAATATGAGTTTCAGTAAATTTAAGTGAAATCTTGTCACCTTGTCACTGACCAAACTTTTTCAAACTCTTAGTTTGGAAGAGATGAAAAGTTTCATGACAGTGTGATGCAGAGGTAAGAGAGATGTTCATCACGAAAGAGCCCAGTCAAACAAAATACATAAGTGATTCACCTTTTAACCTTCTGCTGCAAAGAAAGAAAGACCAAATTTGATAAAAAAATTCATGAAAATTTAAAGAAATATTAGTTAAAATTCTGATTCATTTTACTGTAGAAAATCTGGTTAACTCTGAAATGTTAGAAGCATTTACACATTTTTTTTGTTAAACTTTGACATTCTACATCTTGTGGCTTTGCACTAAGTTCTAGGCAAGTCTTGGCTCCCTTGTTTAGAAACAAGTGCCAAGGTATTAAGAGTAAAACTTGCAAGTGTACACCAAAGTTTGAACATTGGGGCACCTGCTCTGTTGCGGTAAAAAAAACCCATTAAAGTCAGAATTAGGCCCTTAATGGTTAAAAGTGCCCAAATTATACTTATTCTGGGGGCAAGAGATTTGCTGTTTCAGGCAAAAATATCCACTAGCAGCATATAAGGAGTGAAATATGTAAAAAACTTCCAGAATGCACATTGATTTTGTAGAATTTGTATTAATTTTCAATTGATTACAACAAATTTACTTCACTGGCAGGGATTTACTCTACAAACCAGATACAAGAAAAGGCAAAATTGCATGCACTGTAAATAGTTTGGTGTTTGATAATGATATACAATTAACAATGCCATTCTATTAACCAACCAACAAATGTGGAAGAATTCATTGTACATGTCCTCTCTTTGGCAGAAGAATTTTTTTTTTTTTTAATAACTTTAAATATTTGTTATAGACTTCCATTAACAGACAAGCTGCTGCCATCCATGAAGCTTCTGATTTACTTTGCCTAGCTTTTTAACATCTTGTGGCTACCAATCCAAGAGGAAGAACAAACTCTTAGCATTTTTATAAAGTTAACTTGTTCTTGTTCACAAACAATGCAAATTACCTCCAAAATAAAGCGTTGAAGTCGTAAAAGTCGGAATTAGGCCCTTAAGGGTTAACTTGCTGTTTTCATAGTTGTAGATGAAATGAAAGTGTCAATAACACTGTAGCTTAACTTGACTGTGTGTAGTGTATGATGAAAAGTGTTTGATGAGAAGGATAATGTTCCAATGTTCATGAAAGGATTATGAAATAAGACAAGAATTGTGACAATTGAGAATACGTTAATTTCTGTTCCCTGTAGGCTATGTTTTCAATAAGAATAATTTGAGTGTAGACTGTACTAAAGAATTAAGACTTTGGTTCATGTGGCCCTAACAGTTAACGTTTGTCAACCAAAGTTACCAAGTAACAGTAAAATCTCCCCGTGGGAACCCTGGGAAGTAAGCAGCACTTGTTTACTGTGGTAAACCAGTTCCGCTTTACTAGTAAAATAGGACCCAGTCACCAATGCTTGGGGTGAAAGTCCTCTAAAATGGGCAACATGTTGATCAACGATTGACTAAACTTGACTTCATCTCCATGTTGTGTCACGATTAGCCATGGTGCGTAAATATGTGACGTTAACCACCACCAACAAACAAACAAACAAACAAACAGTAAAATCATTCCAAAACGAATCATCCTACTCAGTTACAATGAAATTCCTTCATAAATATAACTCAGTAGATTTTGCTAAAGGAATCTAGGTCACGTGATGGTTCAGCAGTCACGGTTGGCCGATCATGACCAAGTGTCTCATCTAGATATCAAACCAAGTTACAATGAAATCCCTTCATAAAAACAAACTGTAATCAGTGCTAAAGGAATCTTGGTCAAGTGACCAGGCAGCGGTAACGGCTGACCGATCGTGACCAAAATACGACAGTCTCATCTAGACATCATACCAAGTTATCCTTCCAAGTTACAATGAAATTGCTTCATAAATATGAACTGTAGACTGTGCTAAACAAATCTAGATCCCCTGCTAAAGGTTTTCTGGCCTCGGGCCTGTGTAGCCATCATGGTTGGCCAAAATAGGACTTTCTCATCTAGACATTATACAGAGTCATTCTACCAAGTTACTATGAAATCCCTTCATAAATACAACCAGTAGACTGTGCTGAGGGTTTTTGGGTTTTGAGCTCTCGCAGCAGGCACGGTTGACCGATCGCGACCAAAAAGGGACATTCTCATCTAGACATTATATGAAGTCATACTATCAAGTTACAATGAAATCCCTTCATAAATTTATTTATTTATTAAAGTTTACTGTGACAGCCAAGGTCATATCGTGTCGGTGACAGTTTTATGGGTGGAGGAAGCCGGAGAACACGGAGAAAACCACCGAGCAACGACAAGCAGCTGCCAGCTCTCCAACATCATAACTCCACACTGCAGCACAGGCTGGATTAGATTGGTTGAAGACAAGCACACCATCGACATGCAGAGCGCCTTAGTACATGGCACCATTATGCCCCCTTGTGGACAATCGGGGTTAAGTGCCTTGCCCAAGGACACAATGCAGGAGTCCAAATCGATCGCTCAGACTGTCACCCATCTAAGGACTAACAAGGCTTGACATTGCTGCTTAACTTTGGCGATCTGACGAGAACCGGTCACCGCAATGCCACGTGCCCCCCTCCCTCCTCCCTTCATTAACAGGACTTTGGATCTGATGAGAACCGGTCACCGCAACGCCACCGTTCCTCCCTCCGACCTTCATACATACGACAACCTGTAGACTGTGCTAAAGGTTTTCGGGTTTTAGGCTCTCGCGGCTGTCAGGGTTGACCAAAAGGGGACATTCTCATCTAGACATTATACAGAGTCATCCTACCAAGTTACAATGAAATCCCTTCATAAATATCTAAATTTTATAGTAAATTTCCTTTCTTATTATACCTACCACAATTGTTTACTTCAGGCTTGCACTACAGTGGAAGTCCCTAACTCGGATAAAATACTCTCTATTTTTGTCTTTCCCAAGCAAGTTGGGAAAGAAAAGTGGTGCAAAAGCACCAATAAAAAATAAGCCAAAACTGGGTCGAGAGCAACCGGCGCAGACCCAGTACGGGACGCTCTCTCCCAAATACAACTCCACGACTTCCATTGCCAGTGCGCATATACCGTCTCTAAAGACTCATTCTTTTTGAATCTGTAAACGTTAGAGTTATGTGATCAGCGGGGAGGAAAGATTCTTTACCCGTAAAGAAGACGGGAGGGCCTCCATGTAAACAATTGTGGTAGGTATAATAAGAAAGGAAATTTACTATAAAATTTAGATTTCTTATCAACCTACTCACAATAGTCTACTTCAGGCTGAATAGACAAAAGGCTGGAGGAAATCGCATAACCAACCCCCACATAACCCCAGTGCACTGGAACCGTGAAGTAGAAGGAAGAGGTCCCGAGGCTTATCAACCATAATGTCGCAATCATTGGTAAAGGACAATGAAAAGAGACATATGAGCCTGTGTGACACACAGACAGAAAAAGGGCAGTAACAGCACAAGGCTGAAACTGACCTTCAAGAAGCCTAATGGCTATGGCAGACAACAGCCTGAGCAGAAGAAAGAGGACCCAGGGCAAAAAGGTCCTCTGACTGCTCCTGCAACTGGCGCAAATAAAAGGTGGAGAAAGTAGAAGCATTTCTCCAGTAGGCTGCCTGCATAACATCCGACAACTTGACGGAGTTAGAATAAGCCCAAGAGGTAGACAGTGCCCGCACCTCGTGGGCAGAAATACGATTGGTAATACAATCGCCAGCTGCTAAACGACTATAAGCCGTACGAAAAGCAAGACAAATCCATCGAGAAATGGATTGAGGAGAGATCTTCTGTCGACCCGGAATGAGAGACAGAAAAAAACGTTTCCTGCCTTTCCGTATGAAGCGTGTCCGATCAAGATAAATGCGAATAGCACGGACCGGACAGAGCAAAGGGCGATTACCCTCAACAGAAGGAAGAGCCTTGATACAGATAGGAGGAGGAGGAGTAGTATCTGGTAACTGATTCTTAGCCAAAAAGGAGCAATCAGTGGTAAAAGTAACACTGTTGGGAGAGCTCCTAAAAAAGGCCGGGTCAACCGAGAGGGCGTGAAGCCCACTAACCCATCTGGCTGAAGCAAATGCCATCAGAAAAGCCGTCTTATATGTGAGAAAAAGCATATTCACCTGGGATAAAGGTTCGAACGGCGCCCCCCCCCCCCCCCCCCCCCCAAGCAAAGCAGCACCCACGAAAGATTCCATCGTGGAGTAAGCTGCAAAGTCCAAGGCCTTTTCAAAGAAAAGTGCCGAACAAGCTTGGAGAGGTAAGGATTAGTGCCGATATGACGCTTCCCCACATAAGAAAAAATCTCTGAAAGCATAGACCTGTAACCCTTGATGGTAACAGGCTGGAGACTCCGAGAATCAAACAGATATTCCAGAAACTCCGCAATCTGTGAAATCGAAGGATTGGCATAATCAACAGAGTGATCAGCACACCATCGACAGAAGACCGTCCATTTAGCTGCATAAGCTAAACCAGTGGAGTGCCTCCTTGAAGAAGAAATGCACTCCACTGCTCGTCTCGAAAAACCTCTACGGAGGAGACAGGACCTGACAAAAGATATGCGTGAAGGCACAACGAAGTCGGGTCAACGTGAAACCTCCTCAAGCGACCTTGACAAAGAAGGTCACGATGTAGCGGGAGACGTGCCGGAACTGCCGCCATCAGCGAGCGGAGCTGATTGATCCACAAACGCTGAGGCGACAGGGGAGCGATCAGAATGATTCGACAACTGCAGGTTCAAATTTTGGCGAGAACCTGAGGAAGAATCGGAACCGGCAGGAAGGCGTAGCCGACTAGACCGTTCCAATCGAGGGACAGAGCGTCCACGGCAAAAGCCAGAGGATCTGGACACGGGGACACGAAAGTGTCCACCTGATGGTTCCAACGAGTCGCAGAGGTCGATGTGGGGATGTCCCCAGAGATTGCAAAGCGACTGGAACACTGCCCTGTGAAGCATCCACTCGGAAATTTAACCCTGCCCTGTCAGGACAGGGAGTCGGCTAGGACGTTCAGACGACCGGGAATGTGATGAACAACCACTCCGGCGTGAACATCCTGAGCGAGCAGTAGAAGATCCCGAGCTAACTCGTACATTGGAACTGAGTGCGTGCCGCCCTGGTTCCGAATGTAAGCAACCACTGTCGAATTGTCGGATAGTAGAAGGACCTGGCGATTCGACAGGTGAGGGATCCACTGCCTGAAACTCAGAAGAAGAGCAAGAAGCTCCTTCTGGTTGATGTGTAGAGCTGCTTGATCCTGGTCCCACATCCCGTGTAGGGAAAGACCGAGAGGATCCAACGTCGCACCCCATCCGAGATTGCTGGCATCTGCCATCAGAACGCGATCGGACGTGGGTAAGTCCAGTGGAACACCCTGCGTAATCCACTGAACATCTGTCCAGGGAAGAAAATGAGGATACAGAGAGTCCGGAAACGGAAGCACCTGATCCAGAGAATCTACATTCGGCCTCCAACGACTGAGCAGAAAGTGTTGGAGAGGTCTGACACGCAGCCGACCTAGAGGAATGAGATCCGTCACCGAACCGCAGAGACCGATCAGCCGGAGAAAACTCCGAGCGGTCGCGGACCTGGACTGGGACAGAGTCAGACCAAAAGCTGAGAGAATCACAGCCTTGGCCTGGGGAACCGCCACCAAATTGAATTTGGTTTGGAAAGACATCCCCAGATGACAAAACGACTGAGAAGGGACCAGGTCCGACTTCTCCTCGTTGACTCTGAATCCTAGCGACGTGAGCAAGCTCAACAGAGTGGCGACATCCGATTCCAGTAAGGCAGCATTGGAATGCCTCTGGAGGATATCGTCCAGATATGCCGAATTAGTCACCATGGACTGTGTGCGATGGAACGCTATCACATGCGACATCAGTCTGGTGAACGCCCAAGGAGCCAGGTTGAGGCCGAAAGGCATGGCCTTGAACTGGTAAACTCGCCCCAGAAAAGCGAACCTGAGATACTTCCGTGACGCCCGATGCATCGGAACGTGGAAGTAAGCGTCTCGCAGGTCGATGCTGGCTGCGAAATCTCCCTGGTGAATTGATTGGCGGACCGACCTGAAAGTCTCCATGCTGAACTTGAGAGCAATGATAGACTGGTTCAGGATACTCAGATCGATAACCGGTCGGAGTCGGCCGTCCTTCTTCGGCACCAAGAACAGGCGGAAATAGAAACCCACTGACTGAACGTTCTTGACGACCTCGATCGCCCCCTTTGCCAGGAGACTGGCAATCTCCGAGGACAAAAGTTCCCGACGTAAAACGTCTGAAGGAACTGTGGTTGGAAGAGGCACCCTTGACAGAGTGGGGTGCCGTCGGAAGGATATGCGCAGCCCGGACCGAACAACATCTAACACCCACGGATCGGATGTGATGGTGGCCCAATGGTCTGCGAACTCTGCTATCCTTCCTCCAACCTGGGACGGGTCGAGGTGAGGACCTTCATTTCGAGCCCCGACGAGGCCCGCGAGAGGAGAAACCACCTCCTCTGCTAAATGAAGAATCCTGAGACTTCCCTCGATTCTGCCGACCACTACCTTTACCCCGTGAGTAAGAAGTAGAGGCGGCGGCAGAAGGACCAGCCTTTTGCTTCACAGAGGAAGCAGAAGGGTACTTGTTAGGCTTGGAACGGCCCTTGCCTCCCCGAGATGGCTGATCAAGCTGACAAAACAGCAGCTGATCTTTGAAATGACGTAGGACGTCATCCCGGACCGTCGACACGGAACCATGAAAAAGTTGCAGACCTGCCAAAGAAGCAGATCAAAGAGCAGCACGCTGCTCCTCGGGAAGGGATCGTCCTGTGTCCAGCACAGCGTCCCTTCGAACTAATTCCAAATTAGCCGTGTTACAGGCATGCGTGTGAGTAAGGTGCATAAGCGCCTTGGACAGCACACGCAAAGGAGCCTGTACCTCGTCAAACTTATCTGGAGGCAGATAAGCAGCCAAAGCTGAGACGACGTGATCTGAGAGAGAAAGCATGCCAAGCATCTCTCTAGATAAGCCCAACGTGGACTCTAGAGTCGTCATTGGAATGACGGCAGACTTGGGCTTGGAAAGCCCGAGGAAAGTGGAGTCCTGATCCAGAACCGTCAAAGTCTGGCAGAGCGACGGATTGGCGGAATCGTAGGAACGATAACACACAGGAGGCAAAAAGGTGTCAACCCTGGTGAAGAACGAAGTCTTCAAAGCCTTGGAATTCAGCTTGGAATCCAATGCTGAAAAAGCTTCAACCACCTGTACCGACTGGCACGGTCGAAGGCGCCCAGAAGCAGGTTGCTCCATAGGCTGTTGGCGCGCAACCGATGATCGCGGCCAGGCTGACACTGTCGGCTGGTTAGCAGGTTTGAGATCAGGCAGAAACCCAAACACAAAGTCAAGAGCTGCCCCCAAGTCCGAAGACTGCTGGCCCTCGACCTCAAGCATGTCGGACTCCTCCCCAGAGTCGGAAGACACATAGCCCATCGTGGGCAAACCAGCCGACGCCTCCCATGGTGTCGGAACACCAGAGGAATCAGAAACCGGCCTGTTTCCAATCCCGGGAGGCGGCGCCATAGGAGGCGCCTGGAAACCACTCATAGCCTCGCTGGAAGCAACAGGAAAGCTCTTAGAAAGAACCTGAGTGAGTAAGGAGAGGGCCTCCCTAAGCTCACTGCCCGTACCGACTGGTTCGACAGGGGAGCGAACCGGCAAAGTGGCTTCACCTCTGACCCTCTTAACCAGCGAAGGGTCACGATCCTCCAAAACACCCGACGTGGGACGACGGGCAGCAGCCGAAACATCTGAAGGCAGACGTGTATAGGGGTACGATGCACCCCGAGGATCAATATGGCGAGAACTCATGAGAGTCACCGCGGACCTCTGCAGGGCAGAAGGTCGAGGCTGCACAAAAGGCGTTGGTCCCCCAAAACTGGTCGTGTGGCCAGAATGAGTAGACGGAAATGCCACGGAGTTCATAGTGTTTCCACTACGAACATCCGAATCCAAAGACACAACTGTGGTGCTCGACGGCGAAGAGACCACAGAGATGGGTTCGGCCGGCAGCCCCTTCCGACTTCGCCGAGTTGAAGTCAGGGAAGGCTGAGGCCGATATCCCACGTCTACAGTATCGGACATTCCTGCAGTCCCCTGCAGCGAAAAGCCAAGGCCGGCTGAAACTGATGACGAAGCAGACGGACCAGCAGTAGTAGTAGATACGTCGAGAGTCGTTGAGGCTGGTGAAATAGTGGAGAGAGCACACCGGCTCGGCTCCGAAGGAGGAGTCACAACCCTAGTGACAGCCTCAGATGTCGACTGGAGGGGGACCGTAGTCCCGGAACCAGGCACCTCTTCACCAGAACACTCAACGGCTCCCGCAGTATCCACCACAGGAAAAGATTGCACATCCCCCACGGAGGAGGAATAACTCTCACCAGACAAAGTCAGCTCGGGAGGCCCCGAACGACCATGTTCTCCTTTCCCGCGGGAACGAGAGGCACGGCCACGAGAACGAACGACACGGTTTACTGACGCCCAGAAGGTGGATGACCATGCTCCACAGACACCACATGGCCGCTCGGCCGAACACCCATTACAGGAGGAACAAGACGAATGTACATCGTCCACATGCTTTGGCAGCAGACATTGCCCACAAGGAATTGTCCTGGGCATGATAGAGGTGAGAGGAGCAGAGAAGGTGAAATCAGAAAACAGAACACCCCCAAAAAAGAGAGAAAGGTGACAGAAACAAAGACCCCAGACGGTCGACCGGGAACCACACAACAGGAAGACTACTCTCAAAAGAAAGAAGAAATACTGTAGGAGTGGTACCCCGCTGACACCTAACTCTAACACAATTAGAAAATTTTGCAAAAAAAAGCATCAACAATAATTGTGAAATAATCTAAGTCCGAACCGCATGGCACACGAAATTCGCGCGCGACTCAAGAGAGAACAAATAAATATACATTATGGACATATAATAGAAAAGAGAATATAAAAAAACACTGTTCCTGAGAATACAAAGGATACACTGTGGTACAATGAATCAGGAATCATCAAACATCGAGCTGGTGGAACACTGATAAGCGTGCAAAAACATCTCGACACGAAGCGGATTATAAAAAGAATGAGTCTTTAGAGACGGTATATGCGCACTGGCAACGGAAGTCGTGGAGTTGTACTTGGGAGAGAGCGTCCCCTACTGTGTCTGCGCCGGTTGCACTCGACCCAGTTTTGGCTTATTTTTTATTGGTGCTTTTGCACCACTTTTCTTTCCCAACTTGCTTGGGAAAGACAAAAATAGAGAGTATTTTATCCGAGTTAGGGACTTCCACTGTAGTGCAAGCCTGAAGTAAACAATTGTGAGTAGGTTGATAAGAAACAACCTGTAGACTGTGCTAAAGGCTTTGGGGTTTTAATCTCCCACAGCCATTGCGGTTGATCGATCGTGACCAAAAGAGGTTGTTCTCATCTAGACATGACCTCGAACCTGCATATGAAATTTTGTGATAATCGGGGTGTAGCCTGTGCCAAAGAAAATGTGAACAGACTGACAGACTAACAGGCTTGCAATAGCTTGTCTTGATTTTGTAAAGTAAAGCTAAAAAATTTTACATACAACTGTTTTCTTACAATTTATTGGAAAGTGCCAATAGGGACTTTCCAATAAACTGTGAGAAAACAATTATTTGTGATCAAAATCCTGCTAAACTAAGGCTTTCCTTCTAATAGCAGGTGTATGTTTAAAAAAAATACTCATATTTCAAATCTTTGAAAAACTACTCAGCACTCTACCAGATAATTATTACAGCATTTTAGTAGGAATATCTAGTCGCCAAAAACTAAAGATATGAGGAAAAAATCATGACTGTGAAAAAGTTTTAACAGTACAGTAGAACTGTTAATTGAATGACCACTATGTGAGTGAAAATATTCAATTAACAGAGTTTTACATTAACAGGATTTTGGCCATTTTCCTGTATTTTAGTGATAAACTAAGTATTTATTCTATTATCTTGTATGTCAGACCTTGTGGAGCTCTGTTAAAAAGAGAAAACAGAATAAATTCTAAAACTGAATGTACTGAGGCAAAATCGGCCTATAAACACAGGAATTCAGTGGTTGTCAGAAAATCATTGAGATATCACAAGACTTTTTATTCAATTATCAGGAGATTTTTCTGTACCCTATATGCAGTCAAGAGGTCAAATTTGTACTGAGGGTATGGAAAATGGTTTGGTGTTTGGTAGTTACATTCATTTAACAAGGTTTTTCTATTGAAAGCTATCTAATTAAGTGGACTCCACTGTATTTAAGTCTAACAATTATGTAATTATTTTTGTAATACAGTGGAATCCAGTTAATTGAATAGCCACTTTGTCAGTGAAAATTATTCAATTAATAGGAGTATTCAATTAACAGGGATTGTGTCACTTTCCTGTATTCTAGAGATAACTTAGCATTTATTCTATTATATCTTGTTTGACAGAGCTGTATGAGCTCTGTCAAACAAGATATAATAGATTAAATGCCTGTATTGGATGTACCGAGGCAAAATAGGTCTACATACAAAGAAAAACTGGGGAGAGTCAGGGTAATTTCTCTACAGTTTACAATATTTTTTATTCAATTAACAGGAGTTTACTCTATAACCTATATCCAATTAACAGGTCAAATTTTCAGTGGAGGTATGGTAAATGGTTTTGTGTTGGGAAATTATATTCAATTAACAGGATTATTCAGTTAAGAGATATCCAAGTGGGCTCCACGGTACATGATAATTTCTTTCTTTCTTTCTTTTTTATTGGTGTTTAAGGTCACATCTTATGCACAGTGACTAATCGTGACCATGACAGTTTTACGGGTGGAGGAAGCCAGAGTACCGGGAGAGAACCACCAGGCATCGACGAGCAACTGTCAGTTCCTCAACATTCTAACTCTGTTCAAGCTCCACTCAAGCAGGGTTACAGTGGTTGAAGACATGTGCAACATCGACATGCAGTATGCCTTAGTACACGGCATCATCATGCCCCCATGCAGGCAATTGGGATAAAGTGCCTTGCCCAAGGACACAGCGCAGGCCATCCCAGATGGGGATCGAACTCGGGACCTCCAGCATAGAAATCCAACAGTCTACAACTGAGCCACCGTGCTCCACTGTACATGATTAGAAGTAGAATGCATAAATTGTGAGATCTCCTAAGAACTGGTTTTCAGAGATAGATTTCTACTGATCAATGTTTGCTTTGACCAAAGAGGAATGTATTGGCTCATTTAATGATGTGCTGAGAAATGTTAATCGAACAGCCGTTGTTGTCAGCTGATATATTCAGCTTATATAGTACTACCTATTTTCACCAGCTCTGGTATATTATGATTGCTGCACAAATATAAAGTCACGTTTTTCCCACTTCAGAGATCAGAAGACTCACACCTCTGCAGTTAGGCTGCATAAAGTAGATCTGTTTCTCAGGCCATTTTTTGTAAAATTGCATGCAGGCAGACGTTTTTTTATTTTATATTATATTTTGTAATTATTTCTTTACCATCAAAAGTTCATGTTCTTAGTTTGTTTTAGGCCTCATAAACTACAAAATAGCATGTCGGCTGGTGTATTTCATCCTTTGAGCGCAAGAAGGGTTTTGCAATGCTGAAGCATTGCAAAGCCTTCATACACTCAAGGGACAAATTTAATTAACGTGGGTAACATATCAGACATAAACCATTTAATTTTTATTTTTTTAAGATGCATTGGTTATAAAAAGAGAGCATGCGGCAGCCAAAATGACCATGCGGGAGAAATTGGGAACAGATTTTTAACTTTTTTAGGACTCACCTTTATTGACTTCAATGAGAATTATCAAAAATAGGCCGATGAAATTGTCAGATGTGTACCCATATGCGCAAATAGTAGAAAGCTGTATGACAGAGGGCCACCCCAGATGCCGACATTATGTACACCATACATGGTATGGGTACATATAGAAATGGATTGGAGGAGTCCTAATTTGATGAATAAAGGGTTAATATCTCCGGATCAAATTATTAGATTTACATAAAAAACTATACAGCACAGCACATCAGTAACCTGAATACATATATAAAGTAACCTGATAATTGGATTAATATTTTTTGAGTTATCGCATGCCGAAGAAATGGATTGGAGGAGTTCTCAATTTGCAGGCTAATGGGTTAATATCACAGGATCAAATTATCAGATTTACACCCAAAACTATACAGCTCGGCACATCAGTAACCTGAACACATATACGAAGTAACATGACAATCGGACTGATATTTTTTGAGTTATCTCATGCCAAAGGGATTGGAGGAATTTTCAATTTGAAGAATAAAGGATTAATATCTCAGTATTGAATAATCAGATTTATATCAAAAACTATACAGCTTGGCACATCAGTATCCTGAAAACATATATGAAGAAACATGACAATCGGATTGATCTTTTATGAGTTATCTCATGCCAAAGGGATTGGAAGAATTTTCAATTTGAAGGATGAAGGGTTAATATCTCAGGATAAAAATAATAGATTTACACCAAAAACTATACAGCTCGGTACATCAGTAACCTGAACACAAATATAAAGTAACTTGACAATCCAAGCAATATTTTTCAAGTTATCGAATGCCAAAGGGATTGAAGGAATTTTCAATTTGAAGGATAAAGGGTTAATATCTCAGGATTAAATTATCAGATTTACACCAAAAACTATACAGCTCGGCACATCAGTAACCTGAACACAAATATAAAGTAACTTGACAATCCAAGCATTATTTTTCAAGTTATCAAAATGCGAAAGGGATTGGAGGAATTTTCAACTTGAAGGATAAAGGGTTAATATCTCAGGATTAAATTATCAGATTTACACCAAAAACTATACAGCTCGGCACATCAGTAACCTGAACACAAATATAAAGTAAGTTGACAATCCAAGCAATATTTTTCAAGTTATCGAATGCCAAAGGGATTGGAGGAATTTTCAATTTGAAGGATAAAGGGTTAATATCTCAGGATCAAAATAACAGATTTACACCAAAAACTATGCAGCTCGGAACATCAGTAACCTGAAGATATATATAAAGTAACATGACAATTGGATTGATATTTTTTGAGTTATCTCATGCCAAAGGGATTGGAAGAATTCTCAATTTGAAGGATAAAGAGTTAATATCTGAGGATCAAATTATCAGATTGACGCCAAAAACTATACAGCTCGGCACATCAGTAACCTGAATACAAATATGAAGTAACTTGACAATCCAAGCAATATTTTTCAAGTTATCGAATGCTAAAGAAATGGATACGGATGCCGGACGGACGTTCTAACAAATGGCTACTTATGTTGGATATATTAGGTGGCAAACCTAAAACACATGTCCAGCATAATAAAACAAGTTTTTTGGGGGAAAATTTTGGGGGGGGGTCAGCTAACCCTAACCCTACCCTTTACTGACCCTAACCCTACCCACCCCTAACCCTAAGCTAACCCTAACCCTAAACTAATCCTAACCCTAGCCACATAACTCTAACACCCCTTCACTGCCCCCACCCCACTCCTAAACCCCACCCTGGAATGCCTTAACCCTACCCTACATTTATCCACCCCCCCCAACCCCCCGCACCCCCCACAATGAGAGATTCTGTTACGTGGCTAGCCGCGTAACAGACTTTAACAACATAAGTATCCTGTTTTACTAACTCGTAGCCACATAAGTAGTCATTTGTTAGTGCAGACAGACGGACAGATGGACAGATGAACGGACGGACAAAGGATGGACGAACGACGGATGGCCACCCCGAATGCCGGCATTATGTGTACCATACATAGTATGGGTACACATAAAAACAGAGACTTCAAAATGTTCACAAACTGAACAATTTGATTTTGTGAAAATCTCCTTTCCTTAGCTGGCAGTGAATGGAATATTTCTACAATACAGATTTGTATTTAGCTTCAGAATGTTTATATGTATAGTAGAAAATATATACTTGTTGTAAGATAAATAAGAGTAACTATACCCGCAGAGAGGCTTCTCTTACAGCTGTACAAGGTGACATTAGTGAATCCAGCAGTACAAAAATCTCACTGTTCCGAAGTGTGGCACACCCATCTTTGCCTGAAGAAGATTTAGTTACTTCAATGAGAGCTAGCGTAGCCAACTGTTGCATCTTGCCTACAGATGTACCAATAACTTGAAGAAGTAACTTCATCATCTGCTTTCTTGGTAGTTTCTCTGGATCATACTGGAAAAACAAATCTTCATTTTTAAAAGATCTAATGTAATGTATTCCAATCATGAGTCAAAAGCTCTCATGATGAAGGGGAAAAACAATTTTTAATTATTCAAAAGTTGGCTTGTTTATTTGGGCATTGGTTTACTTCCAGTATCTCCTAGTACATTGTGAAAACGACTCAAGAACAATGACAAAATTAAACAAGATTGTCTTGTGGCTTCATATTCCCACTGACTTTTCTGACAATAAAGGCATATATTAAGCACATTGGACAATATGAATTTAACCCTTTACCTAATGAATCGGTCGCATCTGCCCATGCAATTTAATAATTAAGCAGTTGAAAAGAAATTTTTTTTCTAAAAATTTCAACAAAACCATATCATGTAACCTTTCACTGAAAGGCACTTATAAAGCTCGCTCCAATGAGAGATCACATATGGTTTTGTTGGAAATTTTTTTTAAAATTTGAAAAAGCATAATATTTAAAATAATAAATATTGTCTGTGTTAGGAAAATGGTGAAGGTTGTAATTGAAAAATGACATCAACTTTTCTGGTTGATCACAGGTTTGGGTCAATTACATGTGAATGTAATTAATATTAATTACAACAAGGGCTATAATTGTGAAAAGTAACAATCAATCAAATTGTAAAAGCCCAAGGAAAAAATGTAAGAGTTGAGCTGACAAGATTTTTTGATGAAAATCAAGACTTTAACAAAGTCCATAAGTATGGAAAAAAACATTTTGTATAAAAAATTTCTTTCCACATGCAAATCTACAAGTCATTCTCCCACTTCATTTCAAATTGAAAAAAATACAATGGATAATACAGGATGCATTAAGTCTACAAATGTCTGTGAGGGAAATCTAGCCATAAAAAGGGTCATACTGGAAAAATTTGGAGAAACGAAAAATTCCTTTCCACATGTATGTCCACATTTCATACTCGTATTCTACGCCATGTTTTGCTAAAAATATATTACAAAATGTAGGTATAACACAAAGTATTGTGTTGAAAAAACCCAGTCATTAGAAGGGTCATTAGCATTCTCCAATAAATTGTAACAAAATAATTTCTTATAAATGAATTTCACTTGAAAATATAATTTCGTACTCTTCCAGTTGAGGACAAGAAATACCCTTTTTGCCAATAAAAAACATTGAAATTTTTTTAGTAAATTTTGTTTCTTAACATACCTACCACAATTGTTTACAACTGGCTGTAAAGTAAGTGCAAGCCCTACTTCAGAACTAACTCAAGCTAATAACTTTTCCAAATGAGTTGGAAAAGTGGAAGAGTGCAAAAGCACGAAAAAAAAGATTGAAAAAGGGTCGAGAGAGACTGGAGCTCGACATTACAGGTACTCTCTGCACACCTCTTTCATTTACCGAGCGCATGCGCAACAACGGTAATGTCAATTCCGAATTTCCACCAATGAGAAGTTTGTGATTTAGCGGGGAGGTAACGATATCAAAAGAGATCCCCTAGGAGGGTGGGCCTCCGGTAAACAATTGTGGTAGGTATGTTAAGAAACAAAATTTACTAAAAATTTTTAATTTCTTCTCAACCTACTCACAATTGTTTACAATTGGCTGAATAAACAATAGGAGGTGAATCACATAACCAATACCAACAAGCACAGCAGAAAGAAATGCAAGGACGGCAGAGAATGACAGTGAAACCTGTAAAAGAAGAAAGTGGAAAGGTGCAGAAAAAGAAGCTGAAACACCAACACCACAGTGTTGAAAAGAATGAAGCACCTGAAAAGAACAAGGCTGAGCGATGCACAAACCTGAAAATACATATTTAACGAGGGTGCACAACAGCCTGAGCAGCAACGAGAGGGCCTAAAGAAAAAAGGTCCTCAGATTGCTGCTGTAGATGGCGGAGATAAAAGGAGGAGAAAGTAGAAGCATTCCTCCAGTAAGCCGCATTCATAACGTCCCTGAGCGAAACAGAATTGAAGAATGCCCAGGAAGGAGTAATGGCACGAACCTCATGAGCATTAAATTGGTTCGAAACAAGATCCGAAGCAGACAAACTGGAATAAGCCAGCTTGATTGGGAGACATATCCATCTGGAAATAGAATGGGAAGAGACAGACTGCCTCCCAGGAATGAGAGACAGAAAGAATCACTTCCTGCCCCTCCAAATGAAGTGCGTGTGATTAATTTAAGTCTTGATCGCATGAAAAGGACAAAGAAGAGGCATCTGGCCATCAACAGTAGGGAGAGCGTGAATGCAGATGGGAGGAGGTACCGAATCAATGAAGCAGATTTGAAGAACAGGAAACTCTTATTAGTGCCAGCACTTCTCAAAAGATTTTGTTTGTTAACAGGGATCCAATGACACTTTCCACAGCCAGGGTCACATCTATATTCTTGAGCAAGCACTTTTTTGTGAGTGCACTTTTGCACTCAGAACACACACTGCGACATCAAACTGTTGCCCTTACAATGAAAGCATCAATGACACTGTAGCTTACCTTGACTATATGCTGTTTATGAGATTAATGTCATAATTACATCATGAATGTTCCATTTAAGTAAACAGTGTCATCATTATTGACTTTTTTGATATCTATCAGAAAAAAAAACTAAAAAAGAAAAAAAATGAGCCAAGCCAAGTCCCTTATAATGAAAGCATCAATGACACTGTAGCTTACCTTGACTATATGCTGTTTATGAGAATAATGTCATAATTACATCATGAATGTTCCATTTAAGTAAACAGTGTCATCATTATTGACTTTTTTGATATCTATCAGAAAAAAAAAACTAAAAAAGAAAAAAAATGAGCCAAGACAAGTCATTCTAGGTAACCAACAATAATGGAAATATATAAATTTTATAGTAAATTTACTTTCTTATTATACCTACCGAAATTGTTTACTACAGGCTTGCACTAGAGTGGAAGAACCTAACTCGGATAAAATACTCTCTATTTTAATCTTTCCCAAGATTTGGGAAAGAAAAGTGGTGTAAAAACACCACGAAAAAATAAGACAAAACTGGGTCGAGCGCCACCGGCGCACACCCAGTATGGGACGCTCTTCCATAGTACAAATCCACAACTTCCGTAAAACAGTGCGCAATGCGTCAATTCATCATTCTTTTGATTCCGAACAACACAGGAGTTATGTGATCAGCGGGGAGGAAGGATTCTTACCCGAATAAGAAGACGGGAAGGCCTCCAAGTAAACAATTTCGGTAGGTATAACAAGAAAGGAAATTTACTATAAAATTTATATTTCTTATCAACCTACCTCAATTGTTTACTACAGGCTGAATAGACAAAAGGCTGGAGGGAATCACATAACCAACCCACACTCAACTCAATAGCACTGGGACCGTGGACAGAGGAAGAGATCCCTAGGCCTATCAAACCATAGCATCACAAACATTAGAAAAGACAATGAAAGATGAGGCGTATGGTGAAGTGCGACGCACAGACAGAAAGGGCAGTAACAGCACAAAGCTGGAACTGACCCTGAAAAAAGCTCAAAGGCAGGGATAGACAACAGCCTGAGCCGAAGAAAGAGGGCCCCAAGGTTCTCTGTCGGCTCCTGCAACTGTCGCAGATAAAAGGAGAATGTAGCATTTCTCCAGAAGGCTGCCAGAATAACATCCGTCAACCGATAACATGACAGAGTTATTAAAAGAGGAAGACAATGCACGCACCTCATGGCAGAAAAAACAATTGGTAAAACAATCACCAGTAGCTAGACGAGCGGAAGCTGCCTGAATAGCAAGACAAATCCATCAAGAAATGGATGCAAGAGAGATCTGGCATGTGAGAGAATGCATATTCATCCAGGATAAAGGCATGAACGCCCCCCCCCCCCCACCCCAAGCAGAGCAGCGCCCAAGAAAGTGACCATCTTGGAGGAAACTGCAAAGTCCTAGGCCTTTTCAAAGAAAAGAGCTGAACAAGATTGGAGAGGCAAGGATGAGTGTTGAAACAATGCGGTATCACATATGAAAAAATGTCTCCGAAGCATGGACATGTACCCATTGCTGGAGACCCCCAGAAACAAACATATACCAGAAACTCCACAAGCGGTGTGATCGAAGGAGTGACCGAAGCAACAGAGTGATCGCACACCATAGACAGAAGAACCTTCCACTTAGCCACAGAGGCTAAACCAGTGGAGTGAGTGCCTCCTTGAAGAAGAAAAGCAACTCCACTGCATGTCTCGAAAAACCACTACAGAGGAGACAGGACCCGATAAAAGACATGTGCGAAGGCACAATGAAGTCGGGTCAACGTAAAACCTCCTCGGGCGACTTTGGCAAAGAAAGTCGCGAGGTAGAGGGAGACATGCCGGAACAGCCGCTAACAGAGAGCGGAGCAGATTGATCCACACCCACCGAGGCGACGGGTGTGATCGAAAGGATTCGACGACTGCAGGTTCATATCTGGGCGAGAACCTGAGGCGGGATCGACACCGGTAGGAAGGCGTAGCCGACAAGATCATCCCAAAGGAGGGCCAGAGCGTCCATGGCGAAAGCCAGAGCATCTGGACACGGGGACACAAAAGTGTCCACCGGATGGTTCCAACGAGTCACAAAAGAGCGATGGAACCCGCCATGTGGAGCATCCACCTGGTGGAAATGACCCTGTCCCGACGGGACAGGGAGTCGGCTAGGAATTTCAGACGACCGGGAATGTGACGAACAGCTACCCCGGCGTGGACATCCTGAGCGAGCAGTAGAAGATCCCGAGCCAATTCGTACATTGGAACAGAGTGCGTGCCGCCCTCCGAATGTAAGCAACCACCGTCGAATGGTCAGACAACAGAAGGACCTGGCGATTCGACAGGTGAGGGATCCACTGCCTGAAACTCAGAAGAAGAGCAAGAAGCTCCTTCTGGGTGATGTGTAGAGCTGCATGTTCCTGGTCACACATCCGGGGAATGGAAAGACCTAGAGGATCCAACGTCGCACCCCATCCGAGATCACAGGCATCTGCCATCAGAATGCGATCGGACGTGGGTAAGTCCAACGGAACACTCTGCGAAAGCCACTGGACATCCGCCCAGAGGAGAAGGTGAGGATAAAGATATTCTGGAAACTGAAGCACCAGATCCAGAAAATCGACATTCGGCCTCCAACGACTGAACAGAAAGTGTTGGAGAGGTCTGACACGCAGCCGACCTAGAGGAATGAGATCCGTCACCGAACAGCAGAGACCGCGCAGCCGGAGAATACTCCGAACCGTTGTGGAAGTGGCCTGGGACAGAGTCAGAGCAAAAGCTGAGAGAATCACAGCCTTGGCCTGAGGAACCGCCACCAAATTGAAATGTGTGCGGAAAGCCATCCCCAGATGATAAAACGACTGAGAAGGGACCAGGTCCGACTTCTCCTTGTTGACTCTGAAACCTAGCGATGTGAGCAAGCTCAACAGAGTGGAGACAGCCGACTCCAGTAAGGCAGCATAGGAATGCCCCTGGAGGATATCGTCCAGATATGCCGAAGTGGTCACCCTGGACTGTGTGCGATGGAAAGCTATCACATGCAACATCAGTCTGGTGAAAGCCCAAGGAACCAGGTTGAGGCCGAAAGGCATGGCCTTGAACTGGTAAACTTGCCCCAGAAAAACAAACCTGAGATACTTCCGTAACGCCCAATGAATCGGAACGTGAAAGTAAGCGTCTCGCAGGTCGAAGCTGGAAGCGAAAACTCCCTGGTGAATTGAACGGAGGACCGACCTGAAAGTCTCCATGCTGAACTTGAGAGCAATGATAAGACTGGTTCTGGAAACCCAGATTGATAACCGGTCGGAGTCGGCCGTCCTTCTTCGGCACCAAGAACAGGCGGGAATAGAAACCCACTGACCTAATGTTCTTGATGACCCGCCCCCTTTGTCAGGAGATTGTCTATCTCAGTGGACAAAAGTTCCCGACGTAAAATGTCTGAAGGAACTGCGGTTGGAAGAGGCACCCTGGACAGAGTGGGGTGCCTTCGGAAGGATATTTGCAGCCCGGACCAAACAACATCTAACACCCAAGGATCGGATGTGATGGTGGCCCAACGGTCTGCGAACTCTGATATCCTTCCTCCAACCTGGGACGGGTCGAGGTGAGGACCTTCATTTCGAACCCCGACGAGGCTCGCGAGAGGAGAAAAAACATCCTCTACTGAATGAAGAATCCTGGGACTTCCCTCAAGACTACCGACGCTTACCCTTACTCCTTGAGTAAGAAGTAGAAGCGGAGGCAGAAGGATCAGCCCCTTTGCTTCGCAGAGGAAGCAGAGGGAACTTCTTAGGCTTGGAACGGCCTATGCCTACCCTAGAAGGCTGATCAAGCTGAAGAAACAGCAGCTGATCGTTGGAATGACGTAGGACATCATCCCGGACCGTCAACACAGAACCATGGAAAAGTTGCGGACCTGCCAAAGAAGCAGATCAAAGAGTAGCGCACTGCTCCTCAGGAAGGGAGCGGCCTGTGTCCAGCACAGAGTCCCTTTGAACTAATTCCAGATTAGCCATGTTACAGGCAAGCATGTGAGTAAGATGCATGAGTGCCTTGGACAGCACACGCAAAGGAGCCTGTACCTCGTCAAACTTATCTGGGGGCAGATAAGCAGCTAAAGCTGAGACGATGTGATCGGAGAGAGAAAGCATACCAAGCATCTCTCTCGATAAGCCCAACGTGTACTCCAGAGTCGTCATCGGAATGACAGACAGACTTGGACTAGGAAAGCCCGAGGGAATTGGAGTCCTGATCCAATACCATCAAAGTCTGGAAGACCGACGGATTGGCGGAATCGTAGGAATGATAACGCGCCGGAGGCAAAAAGGTGTCAACCCTGGTGAAGAACGGAGCCTTCATAGCCTTGGAACTTAGCTTAGAGTCCAAGGCTGAAAATGCTTCAACCAACTGTACCGACTGGCACAGTCGAAGACGCCCAGAAGCGGGTTGCTCCATAGGCTGTTGGCGCGCGACTGATGATGGCGGCCTGGTTGACACTGTCGACTGGTTAGATGGTTTGAGATCCAGAAGGTACCCAACCACGAAATCAAGAGCTGCCCCCATGTCCGAAGACTGCTGGCTCTCCTCGACATCAAGCATGTCTGACTCTTCCCCTGAGTTGGAAGACACATAGCCCATCGTGGGCAAACCAGCCGACGCCTCTCATGGTGTTGGACACCAGAGGGATCAGAAAGTGGCCTGTTTCCAATCCCGGAAGGCGGTGCCATAGGGGGCGCCTGGAAACCACTCGCTGCCTCGCTGGAAGCAACGGACGGGAAGGCTCTTTGACAGAACCTGAGTGAGTAAGGAAAGGGCCTCCCTAAGCTCACTGCCTGTACTGGCCGGTTCGACAGGGGAACGAACCGGCAAAGTGGCTTCACCTCTGACCCTCTTAACCAGCGATGGGTCACGATCCTCCAAAACACCCGACGTGGGACGACGGGCGGCAGACGAAATGTATAGGGGTGTGACACACCCCGAGGATCAACATAGCGGTAACTCATGAGAGTCACAGAAGGTCCAGGCTGCACAAAAGACGTTGGGCCCCCAAAACTTGTCGTGGGCCAGAATGAGTGGACGGAAACGTCACGGAGTTCATAGTGTCCCACTAAGAACATCCGAATCCAATGACAACTGTGGTGCACGACGGTGCAGAGACCACAGTAGAGGGTCCGGCCGGCAGCCACTTCCAACTTCGCCGAGTTGAAGTCAGGGAAGGCTGAGGCCGATACCCCCAGGTCTACACATCCAAACACCACAGCAGACCACTGCAGGTATAAAACTACTGTGCTCAATGGCTGAGAGGACACAGTAGGGGGTTCAGCTGGCAACCCCATCCGACTTCGCCGAGTGGAAGTCGGAGAAGGCTGAGGCCGATACCCCAAAACCACACTACAGACATCCCTGCAGACCCTGGCAGGGATAAGCCGAGGCCGGCTAAAAACGGTGCCCAATGACGTTGTAGACGGAACAGCAGTAGCAGCAGATACGACGGGAGCTGTTGGAACTGGCGGAAAAGCAGAGAGAGCTACCAAGCTGGGCCTCCAAAGGAGGAGTCACAACCCTAGTGACAGCCTCAGATGTCGACTGGAGAGGGCGCATAGTTCCGGAACCAGGCATCTCTTCACCAGAAATCCAACAGCTCCCGCAGTATCCACCACGGTAAAAAACTGCACATTCCCCACGGAAGGGGAATAACTCTCACCAGACATGGTCGAGTCGGGAAGCCCCGAAACGACAGCGTTCCCCACCCCCTGCTGGTGCGGGAGGAGCTGCACATCCACCATGGAGGGGGAGCAATTCTCACCAGACGTGGTCGAATCGGGCAACCCCAAAACGATAGCATTCCCCACCCCCCGCGGGAGTGGGAGGAGCTGCACATCCTCCATGGAGGGGGTCAAACTCACACCAGACATGGTTGAGTCGGGGGGCCCCGAAATGACAGTGTCCCCCCCCACCCCCATGGGGGTGGGAGGAGCTGCACATCCCCCACGGAGGGGGTAAACTTACACCAGACGTGGTCGAGTCAGGAGGCTCCCGAAACGACAGCGTTCGACACCACCTGCAGGTGCGGAAGAAACGGCCATGAGAACGCACCAAGGCGAGGGCAAAAGGAATTGCCCTAAAAGAACCAAACTGGAAATAACAGAGGTGAGAGCAGTAGAAGAAAAAGGTGAACTCAACAGAAACAGAAAGTAGAAGAACACCCTCAACTACAAGAGAAGGTGGCAGAAAAAAAAAAAAAAAGGATGGGTGCATGACAGAACCCAGACGGTCGACAGGGACCGAAAAAACAGAAATTCAGCCCTCAACTGAGTGAAGAAATTCTGTCCAGACAGTCCCAGACTGACACCTAACTCCAAAAATTAATTCATCAACCGAAAAAATTCATTGTCGAATCGCGTGATGTCGAAAACAAAACATTCGCGAAAATGGAATAGTAAATAATATACAATGAGAATGTGGTTGAAAATATTAATGAGAATATATAAAACACAGTCCTGTTATTATATGATCTTCAGATCCATAATTCCAGTCACAGGAAAACCATTATCCACGAGTTGAATTATCACTGTTTCATAATGCATATGGCGGAGACACATTCTTCACGTGGCTCGGATAAAAAAAGAATGACGAATTGACGCATTGCACACTGTTTTACGGAAGTCGTGGATTTGTACTATGGAAGAGCGTCCCATACTGGGTGTGCGCCGATGGCGCTCGACCCAGTTTGGGCTTATTTTTTCGTGATGTTTTTATACCACTTTTCTTTCCCAAATCTTGGGAAAGATTAAAATAGAGAGTATTTTATCCGAGTTAGGTTCTTCCACTGTAGTGCAAGCCTGTAGTAAACAAGAGGCCCCAGGGGGCCTGAGGGCGCTCACCTGACATGGTAGTCTAAATATCAAACCAGGGACTTGACTTGAATAAGCTGCATACGCCCCTCCTAAGAAAAGCACATACCAACTAGATGAAGTGATTGTGCCCACACAATACACAGGATTTTCCTTCTATTTTCAGTTCCTGCACTTTTACGTCCCAAAATTGAGATAAACACATAAAAAACCGATTTTTTTCCCAAACAAAATACTTTCAGCCTAAATTTTTTTCTTCTTCTTAAAACGCATAAAAAACGATAAAACTAATTTCAGGATTTTGGTTCAAAATTTTCTAAGTCAAACCCGGACCCCAAATTTTCAGGGGAAAATTTTTTTGTCTTAAAATTGACCAAAACGCAGAAAAAACAAAAAAAGTCCCACCCGGACCCCAAATTTTCAGGGAAAAAAAAATTCTTTTTTTGTCTTAAAATTGACAGAAAGGCATAAAAAAAAACCCAAAAAAACTTTTTTCGGATTTTGGTCCAAAATTTTCTAAGTCCAACCCGGACCCCAAATTTTCAGGGGAAAATTTTTTTTTTTTTGTCTTAAAATTTACCAAAACGCATAAAAAACAAAAAAAATTTTTTTTCGGATTTTGGTCCAAAATTTTCTAAGTCCCAACCGGACCGCAAATTTTCAGGGAAAAAAACAAATTTTTTTTTTTTTTGTCTTAAAATTGACAGAAACGCAGAAAAAACAACAACAAAAATTTTCAGAATTTTGGTCCAAAATTTTCTAAGTCCCATCCGGACCCCAAATTTTCTGGGAAAAAAAAAAAAATTTGTTTTGTCTTAAAATTGACAGAAAGGCATAAAAAACAACAACAAAAATTTTCGGATTTTGGTCCCACCTGGACCCCAAATTTTCAGGGGATTTTTTTTGTCTTAAAATTGACCGAAACGCAGAAAAAACAAAAAAAAAATTTTTCGGATTTTGGTCCAAAATTTTCTAAGTCCCACCCGCACCCCAAATTTTCAGGGGAAAAATTTTTTTTTTTTTTTTTTTTTGTCTTAAAATTTACCGAAACGCAGAAAAAACAAAAAAAAATTTTTTCAGATTTTGGTCCAAAATTTTCTAAGTCCCACCCACATCCCAAATTTTCAGGGGGGAAAAAAAAAAATTTTATTCTCTTAAAATTGACCAAAACACAGAAAAAACAAAAAAAATTTTTTTTTCGGATTTTGGTCCAAAATTTTGAAGTACGCAACAGGACCCCATATTTTCAGCCTAAATATGAACCCAGGGATTTGGCTTCAACAAACTTGAATCTCACCCCCTAAGGATGCTGCATACCAAATATCAAAACATTCTTATTGGTAGATCTGAAGAAGATTTTTCAAAAATACTCCTCATACTGCACTAATTTAAACATTTGGGCTCCCATAGAGAGCCCAAATATCCACCCAGGCAATTCATTTCAATAAACATGTGAAACAATCTTCCAAAGATGTTATATGTGAAATTTTAAAGCTTTTCGAGCAGTGGTTTCGGAGAAAAGTAGTCTTATGTTTTTCCCATTACCCACAGTGTTAAAAAATGCTGACTCAGCACTTTTTCAAAGTCCCCAAAAAGTACCCCATGATAAAACCGATGGCAATTTTTTTTTACCATTCTATTCTGTTGGTCCTAAGGAAGCTTCACGACAAATAAGAATTCTCAGTGCCATGTAGTTTTGGAGATATGGGCGTTTTCATTTTTTTCTATTTTTAGCTCCTGTGGTTCTGCATAAATTAGGTACTTATGACCCAATAAGCACTCACGTAAAATTTGGTTCAAATCGGCCTCGCGGTTTGGAAAGTTAAAAAATTTATAGTAATTTATATATTTTTTATACTTACCAATGACCCAGACATAGCTGGTGCTAACTCTTAAAATATAGGGCCAAACACAAATTTTGCCCCCCAATCCCCAAAATTTGCATCTAAAACTAAAGAAAACATGTCCTGAGAGGCCCTCCACACTTCGCCCCTACTGCGCATGCGCAGTGTCAAGGACGTTCCGAAATTGGCGCCATTTATCATTCTAATAACCAGTGCCTGGTAAGCGCTATGTACTCAGCGGGGAGGCAAGAGTTCCCAACTCCTGGGAGGGCCATCCCCGTCTGGGTCATTGGTAAGTATAAAAAATATATAAATTACTATAAATTTTTTAACATTTTTATACTGTACCAATGACCCAGACATAGCTGAATAGTAAAAAGGCTGGAGGGCCAAGGACATAGAGCAAAATGGAATACGCTCAATAAAATAAAATATAGTCATCCCCTGTAGGGAAAAGAAGTAATAGGCCTTACATGTATCTTTCTTATTTATGATAAATTAGAAAGATACAACACCTTCCAAAAATTGAGCTTCATATATCCATGTACTCTATTAATATCCAAAAATCCTTATACTAATAATTTTTAAAGTAAGCCAATAATAAAGTAAGTCTAGAGAATAGAGACTCTTATACTCCTAAAAGTGTGTGAGAATTGCATAATCATGTCCGTTGACATATGCAATATTCAAAAGCTATACTTTAAAAACTAAGACTTGAATGAATTTTATAAACTTAAACTTCTCACTAAACAACCATCCCAATAACAGCTCAGAATTACTAACTCCGGAGGAGGTATCCCCTTGTTTTCATAGTAAAAACAGGTGACCCAAGGGAACACCCTCCCCCCCCCCTTTTTCTTGCCCTGGGTCAAATAGCCCAGAGCGAAGAGGGCAGCCGAACGGAGACACTGCCGAAACAGACAGCCTACCTAGCTATAGTAGCAACTGTTAAGTGAATGACATTCTGAGCAGTAGATAATAGACCTAACAATAGAGGCCTCCAGAAATGGACTCGATATTTCTGAGATAAAATTCATGAATGGATGGCTGAGCGCAATGAGCAGCCTTCAAAAATCTATAATAGCAACACTATTAATGTAAGCCCAAGAAGTAGAAGAACTCTTACTTCATGAGCCGAAATCTTAAGCACAACTGCTAAGCCAATGATATACCATAAGCAGTACGCTAGTTAATAGAATCCATTAACAATAAAATGGAGCGTAACGTCCTTCTACTAGACATCAAAGACAGAAGAAGCTTACGCCCTTGTAATAAACAGATATCTGTTTATAAATACATAAACTGTACCCGGAAAGAGTAAAGGCCTATGCCCATACGAAGACGGAAGGACCTTAAAATAATAGGTTCCGGATAATAGGAGCCTAACTCTTATGCAACAATCCAACCTAAATAGTAACGGAAGTATTGATTCCGAAACTATGAAAGTGAAAATCATCCATCGATAGTGCATGAAACTCACTGACTCTACAGTAAAAGAGAAACCAACAGAATTACTGTCTAAAAGGTCAGAATTTGAAAACTACTGTTTCCAGAGGCTCAAATGATTACTTAGCTAAATAAGAACCTGAAGTTAAAATCCGTATAGGAATTTAATCTAAAGATTCTAAGTCTATTTATCAAAAAGTTACTAACTGACTTAGATAAAGAGACAAAAGACTCAATTGTAAACTATCGTAGAGTGCATAGGTATGAGGTAACATAAACCTATAACCTAAATAACAACAGGCTGCAGTAGATCTTGTGAAACAAGTATACTAAAAAATAGCAATGAGTAGTATGGAGGGATCAACCATATGAACATAATGATCCCTACACCACGACGGAAGAGCCTCCACTTTAGTCGCATAGAATAGCGAAGAAGAGGATCTCCTATAGTAAGAAATCGCGTCCAAAGCTCGTCCAGTACAGTGCTTACAATGCAATACGGACCACACAACGGAATACATGAAGGTTGCGACCTTGCTGGTTGTGATAAAGATGACACGATTTACCCAGTGAAAAAAGATCCTCACATAGAGGAAGATTTCACGTTAAGATCCACAGTAGACAAGAGAGTAAATTACTCATGATCTCTGTGAAGATAGAGATGCTATCAACAGAAATGTATTGTGGTTGTTTATCTTAGCAATACCTGCTAAAAACAACAGCGCCGGAGGATACGCGTATCCTATCATTCCGTCCTATAGATCAATAGAGCGTTAACAGTATTAGCTCAGAGATCTGGACAAGCCAACACATACGTCTGCAATTGATTAGCCAGCTGTGTCATAAATAAAACATCATTGGGCGCTCCCATAGATAGCAAATCTGATTGAATACTTGTTTGTTGAGAGTCCATTCTGACAGCAACAAGCGACCCGTAAGAGAACGGGAGTGCGATAAAACAATCAGATGACCCAGAATATGACGGACCAAAACTGAACTTGGTGTACTATAATCAACAGACGGATTCTTTCCATTAAATTGAATAACGGAAACGAAAGAGTGCCTCCCTGGTTCCGGAGATACGCCACTACTGTCGAATTAAAGGACAGGAATTTGGGCATGCGTTTCTGAATAATGTTCATGCAATGACATAAAGCAAGCCTAAAAAACATTATTCCACGGAAGTTAACTGATAGCTAAAAGACTGCGGAACCCAAAGACCCTGGCACTTCGAATCCGTAGGGATCAGTATATATCCCAATCTGTTTGACTGGCAACCGTCATAACAGCCACACTCGGGTCCGGCAACTGCGGCGGCACTCTATGAGTCAACCACCGAATGTTTGCCCCAGTCTGAATCTCTTGTAACACTAGATAGACAAGAGAATGTATAAATCAAGCAATTCATGGATTGCCGGAAAGTTGCCGTCGAAGAGAAGCTCCTCCGAGAACGAAGCGACTCTGAGAGAGTTCTTAACCTACTATCCACGCGTGGATGTAGCTAGGGCTGCATCACGTCTAACCAACTCCAATCAGCCACTGAAGGGCGGAGTTATACGTGAACAAACTACTGCCCTCAAAAGAAATTACATTGAGAATAATATCCCGTAAATCTTTTCTTGAAGACGTAATGATAACGCCTCAGTAAGGCGGATTACGTATAATAAAGCGTCTAAGTTAAGTCTACTATACATAATGTCGTTCCCAACATTTGAAATTGGAAAAGACATAAACGGTGAAAAAGAATATATGCAGTCTTTAATCACACCGTCTAGACGCATATGAACTCTCGGTATGCCCTGCTCTGCCAAAATAAACTATATGTAAAAAAAGATAAAATGGCAGAAATGAGCCACGCGGACAAGAAACTAAACTATCATGCTTAGTAGCAGGCTTGTATATATATATAAATATATAGCGTCGAAAAATAAAACACATGTTGTAATGACAATATTGGACTGCGTCGGTAAGTCAGGGACAAAGTCCCTGTACCGATCGAAAAATCCGAGTCCAATGACGCTATAAGTCTCTTATCCAAGATCGCAGCAATGAAGTCCGAAAAATAATCACTGGAAGAAATGCCAGAAGATATGAAAGGCATCTTCCGATACTACTAAAGGGAAAACTCGAAATCTTTCGAATCCCTTTCGCCATCCTGTCGGACCCTATAAAGCGTTCGGTCGTCCGTAGCATGAAGCAACCGCGGACCGCACCGACCCAGCGCCGTCGGATAATTCCTGATTCGACCGAGAAACCGTCAATTGCTGGGATGCTGCGAAACAACTGTGCTAACTCGGATAGCACGTCCGTCACTGAGGCCTGAGGAGCAGCGGTCTTACGATGCATTGCCGCAGGAAGCTCCGAGATCGTTACCCCGTGCATACTTCCAATATGCGAGCGAACGGAGTGTATAGGCCTCGTGTCCCTTGGCTACCGGATGGCGCGACCTATTCGCTGTGGAATCACTGAATGCCGAAACTGATCGGATACTCGAGGTCACGTAGCCAATGTGCGGTCGTGTGCCCTGCTGTGAGGATGAGGAAGCATTAAAGACAGTCTCTCGGACTGTCAATATAACGGAGCGTCCCGAGCAACGGACATATGTTCCGAATGTAAAATATCTGAACCACAACATGCGGTCCCCTATGTTGTTGGCTTCCTCCGATCTGTCCTCAATCTGCCGTCACTGGGTGAGTACTAAAGTAATTAAAGTGCTCGCATCACCCAAATCTCCTTCCTAGACCGCAACGGACGAACCCGGCAGCCGAACCATTCGATGAATGTACGCTACACCGGGTGAGCTAGCGAATGTCACTCCGTAAGCGATAGACATATTCCATGAGCACTTATTGCCGCTAACTCTTCATTAACTATGACGACAGAGGCACACTTTTGAAAGACATCTCCATAACTCTTCGAACAAGAAACCAGAAATGCTTGGATAGCAAGCATAAAATAATAATATATATAGCATCGTTCAATAATTCGAAAGTTTGTGTGACATTATTGGACTATGTCGGAACTGAGGGACGATGTCCCTGAACCGAACCAAAAATTTCTAAGTCCACCGACGCTATCAGTTTCTTATCCGGCATCGCAGCATATGTTGTTCCGAAAGGGAAAGCTTGAAATCCACCGAATCCCTTTCGGTATCCCGTCGGACCGGATGAAACTTTCGGACGTCCGTACCCGCTTCCGCGGAGCGTCCCGACCCAGCATCGTCGGATAAAATATATGCGACAGATTCAGTTGATGCTGGGATGCTGCGATAAACTGTGCTATTAAGGAAAGCACGTCCGTTCCCGAGGCCTGTGCAGTAGCGGACTTACGATGCATTGCCGCTGGAAGCTCCGTGTACGTTGACTCCCGCATACTTCCTATGCGAACGTCCGGAGTCTGCAGGCCTCGAGTCCCCGGCTACCGACCCAGCGCTGTCGGATAATTCTCGATCCGACACCGTTTCTGTCGGCTGCTGGGATGCTGCGATAAGCTGTGCTATGTGCACAAGAATGTCCGGCATCGAGACCTGCGGAGGCGCAGTCTATCGCTGCTTCGCCGAGGGCAGCTCCGCATCAGATGGCTCCCGCATACTTTTCCTATGCGAACGTCCGGAGTCCATCGGTCTCGAATCCCTGGCTGCCGGATGGTGTGACCTGGTCGCCGAAGAATCCTTGATCGGTGAAGCTGGTAATATATCGGCGGTCACGCAGCCAAGGTGCGGTCGTGTGCGCTGACGAGAAGAGGAAGCCTTAGCAGTCTCAGCGGACTGCCTATACAACGGAGCGTCCCGAGCGACGGACGTATGCTCCGCTAACGACACATTTGTACCACAACATCTGGGGCCAGATGTTGTTGAACGAGAGAGGGGCCTCTCTCGCTTGCCGTCCGGATGGACCGGAACGAGCTATGAACCGGACTAAAAGGCTTCCTCCGTTCTCCCTCCGATCCGCCGTCACTGGGTGTGCATTAAGTTAATTTTATAGTGCTCGCATCACCCCAAAATTCCTTCTAGACCGCAACGGACGAACCCGGCTGCCGAACCATTCGGTGAATGGACGCTACACCGGGCGAGCTAGCGGACGTCAAAGGCCGTCGAACCTACTAGGGTCCTCTTAGGCAATTGGCGTATTACATGAGCACTTTTCCGCTAGCCCTTCATTAATTGTGACGACGGAGGCACACTGTTGGAAGACATCACAGATACATCACCCTAATCTTGATCGTCTGAAATAGAAATTGATAAAGTAGAGTGACCCTGCGGGGAAAGGACCGGAGTGTCCAAATCCCCAACAACATACCGTGACATACGCTTCCCATATTGTCATCGAAATCATACGATACAGAACCGGAGTTAATGCGAGTACACTGACCACATATAGAATGATTATAAAGTCAGAGGAAGACTTCCTCTTAATACAATTGATCAATATCCTTTCAATGTGAAAAGAAAACAAGTCCTGGTACTCGCACTAACCCCTGGCAATCAAAATACATAATAATAATATGATCCATTAATATAGAAAAAATAATTGAAATCAAAATATTTTGAAAAAATATTTTTTCAGAACAGCCCAAGTTTCTGAAAAGTAACGTTGAGCCCCAATGGATCCCAAGCCTAAGTGTGGACAAAAATTTTAAAAATATTTTAAACAATTTATTCAACACTTACGAACAATAATAATGTATCTAGTTATGATTGAAATAACATAAAGATATTATTATTTAGAAATCCCCCCCTCACACAGAGGGCTGTTGTAAATGTAAACAATGAGTGTAAAAACACTAAAATAAGACTCCAGGCACCCAGGCCCGAAATCAGTTACCAAAAATACACCATCTGATGCAAAACAGAGACTTCCAGGGAAGAAACTGCAGAACATCAGATGGTAGATGCAGAACACAACGCCTAACCACCCGTAGGTGAAGACGTAAACATGGGGAAAGAACAGAATTCATTCTGTTATTCAGCTAAACTCCCAAGAAATTTTAGTAAAAATAATTACAGAAATTATGCCAAAAGCATGGGAGAATAGCAAGGGGGAACTTAAAGGACAGGGAGAGAGGAAAAACACTTGAAAAAACAGTGTAACTAAATAATCAGAATGACAACAAAATGGCTGCTGCCTTGAAAATAGGTAACTTAACATAATTTCATTAAAAAATTTTAAGTTACAGCCCTGATAATATTCTGTCACACATTCTTTTCCTCTCCTCCTTTTCTATCCTCCTTAGAATCACCATTTCACTAATATTTATGTGTCTGGCATCATTTAAACTGAGATTTAAAAGCACAAAGATCAGTCAGATGTTAACTGATGAAGGGCCAAACTTAGAATGATAAATGGCGCCAATTTCGGAACGTCCTTGACACTGCGCATGCGCAGTAGGGGCGAAGTGTGGAGGGCCTCTCAGGACATGTTTTCTTTAGTTTTAGATGCAAATTTTGGGGATTGGGGGGCAAAATTTGTGTTTGGCCCTATATTTTAAGAGTTAGCACCAGCTATGTCTGGGTCATTGGTACAGTATAAAAATATAGAAATTTGGGGTGGGGCCAAAATTTTTGCCCCTCCTTTAACATCGTCAAATATAGCCCCTCCAACTTCTCTTGAACAAACTTAAGTCTATACCTCAAAAGGAAGCTGCATACAAAATATCAAGTCTCTGCTGTTGCTGGTTCTTGAGAAGAAGATTTTTTAAGAATTGGACCATTTTTGCCCCATCCCTCTGCTCAATGTGAGCCGAAACCTAATTTGACAAAAAATCAAAATGCCCTTATATAACCCCTACCCACATGAAATTTCATGAATATGCGGCCAGTGGTTTGGGAGAAAAAGGCCCAAACACCACCTTCACGACGGACGCCGGACGACAGACGAAAAGTGATCAGAATAGCTCACCCTGACTTTCAGTCAGGTGAGCTAACAACTGAGGTAGGTTGATAAGAAATGAAATTTTCATTTGCGCATCATAATGCCTTTTCAAGAAAACCGATCCAAAAATGCAACCTGTGAAATGTTCTGAAGAAATCCAAGATGGTGGCAAGACAGCCATTGTATGCAGCCAACTGTGACTCACAATGAGCATTCTCATACACTTATCATATTGAGGAAGCCAGTTGAGTTTCAAGAAAATTTATACATAAGTGCAACTGCAGGGTGTCCTTAAGAATTTTAAGATGGACGCTGTGGCAGCCATTATAGGCAGCCAACCATTAATACAAGAGGCCCCCAGGGGGCCTGAGGGCACTCACCTGACATGGTAGCCTAAATATCAACCCAGGGAATTGATTTCAACAAGTTGCATCTGCCCCTCCTAAGAAAAGCTTATACCAAATATCCAAAGATTCTGACCAGTGGATCTAAAAAAAAAAAAGATTTTTAAAGCATATTCCTCAAATTGAACTAAGTAATAATTCGGGCTCCCACAGGGAGCCCAAATATGAACCCAGGGACTTGGCTTGAGGTCTTGTTTCCTATTAAAAGGTCATTTCCGAGGTTATTGGATATCCTCAGCCAAATGACTATTTTGAGCTATAGTTTTAGTTTATGGTGGTGTGGATTTAGTAAATAATTCTCTTTAATGGTGATATGGCCAAAATAATCTGTTGATGGTCTTGATTCAAACTGTGTATTGTCAAGTGCATTTCAATTGGGGGTCAAGGTCACATGGAAGTGTTAAATGACAAACCCAGACCTGTTTGGGACCTGACAATTTGCAGTTTACAAATGGGACAAATTTTGTGTAAATTTGCTTTCAGAAAGCCTTCTGAAAAAATGAATAAGAAACCCATATGTTTTTTATTTGTCAGAATGATCATGTTATGCTGTAAAATCCTCAGTGGAGGAATGAGGAATTCCTATAACACAGTTTTATCACTATCGATGCACGAAAATTGGAGATTTATCCCCAAAATGAGAAAATTTTGACCATTTTGAGCCATTTTTTTAGCCATCAACTGTGTCATTCGGCTGAGTGTATTTGAGTGATATTGTAAGATTTTTGTTGTGTACAGTTGTCTCCAGAAAGGGCCATATTCAGAGCTTCCAGAAACTATATACATTGAGTATTGCGAATAGGGGAGGTAATTTAAATGCGAAATATCCTCGGCCGTGTTAATCAGAAGCTGAACATTTCTTGAAAAGCTGACATTTTCACCTGAATAACTGTAACGAGACCTGAACAAACTTGAATCTCACCTCCAGTGGGATGCTGTATACCAAATACCAAAAGATTCTGACTGGTGGATGTGAAGAAGAAGATTTTTGAAGAATATTCCTCATATTGAACTAAGTAATAATTTGGGCTCCCAAAGGGAGCCCAAATATCAACCCAGGGACTTGGCTTGAACAAACTTGAATCTCACCCTGCTAAGGATGCTGCATACCAAATATCAAAGCATTCTGACTGCTGGATCTGAAGAAGAAGATTTTTAAAGAAAATTCCTCATTTTGAACAAAGTTATAATTTGGGCTCCCACAGTGAGCCCAAATATGAACCCAGGGACTTGGCTTGAACAAACTTGAAGCTCACCCCCTTAAGAATGCTGCATGCCAAATATCAAAACATTCCGACTGCTGAATCTGAAGAAGATTTTTAAAGAAAAATTCCTCATATTGAACTAAGTTATAATTCGTGCTCCCACAGGGAACCTAAATATGAACCCAGGGACCTGGCTTCAACAAACTTGAATCTCACACCCTAAGAATGCTGCATGCCAAATATCAAAACATTCCGACTGCTGAATCTGAAGAAGAAGATTTTTAAAGAAAAATTCCTCATATTGAACTAAGTTATAATTCGGGCTCCCACAGGGAGCCCAAATATGAACCCAAGGACTTGGCTTGAACAAACTTGAATTTCACCCCCCTAAGCATGCTGCATACCAAATATCAAAAGATTCTGATTGATAGATCAGAAGAAGATTTTTAAAGAATATTCCTCATACTGAACTAATTTAAACATTTGGGTTCCCATAGAGAGCCCAAATATGGACCCAGGAATTTGATTTCAATAAACATGTGAAACAATCTTCCAAAGATGTTATATGTGAAATTTGAAAGCTTTTGGAGCAGTGGATCGGGAGAAAAGTAGTCTTAAATGTTTTTTTCCATTACCCACAGTGTTAAAAAATGCTGACTCTGCACTTTTTCAAAGTCCCAAAAAAGTACCCCATGATAAAACCGATAGCAATTATTTTGACCATTCCATTCTGTTGGTCCTAAGGAAGCTTCACACCAAATAAGAATTCTCAGTGCCGTATAGTTTTAGAGATATTGGCGTTCTAATTTTTTCTATTTTTAGCTCGTGCAGTTCCCATGGGGCAACAGGAAAACAATTTTTTTTTGGCATAAATTAAGTACTTACGACCCAATAAGCCCTCATATCAAATTTATTTCAAATCTGCCTCTTGGTTTGGAAAGTTAAAAAATTTATAGTAATTTATATATTTTTTATACTTACCAATGACCCAGACATAGCTGGTGCTAACTCTTAAAATATAGGGCCAAACACAAATTTTGCACCCCAATCCCCAAAATTTGCATCTAAAACTAAAGAAAACATGTCCTGAAAGGCCCTCCACACTTCGCCCCCACTGCGCATGCGCAGTGTCAAGGACGTTCCGAAATTGGCGCCATTAATCATTCTAATAACCAGTGCCTGGTAAGCGCTATGTACTCAGCGGGGAGGCAAGAGTTCCCAACTCCTGGGAGGGCCATCCCCGTCTGGGTCATTGGTAAGTATAAAAAATATATAAATTACTATAAATTTTTTAACATTTTTATACTGTACCAATGACCCAGACATAGCTGAATAGTAAAAAGGCTGGAGGGCCAAGGACATACAGCAAAATGGAATACGCTCAATAAAATAAAATAGAGTCATCCCCTGTAGGGAAAAAGAAGTAATAGGCCTTACATGTATCTTTCTTATTTATGATAAATTAGAAAGATACAACACCTTCCAAAATTGAGCTTCATACATCCATGTACTCTATTAATATCCAATATAATCCTTATACTAATAATTTTAAAAGTAAGCCAATAAATAAAGTAAGTCTAGAGAATAGAGACTCTTATACTCCTAAAAGTGTCTGAGGATTGCATAATCATGTCCGTTGACATATGCAATATTCAAAAGCTATACTTTAAAAACTAAGACTTGAATGAATTTTAAAAACCTAAACTTCTCACTAAACAACCATCCCAATAACAGCTCAGAATTACTAACTCTGGAGGAGGTATCCCCTTGTTTTCATAGTAAAACAGGTGACCCAATGGAACACCCTCCCCCCCCCCCCCCCCGCCCCCCCCCCCCCTTTTTCTTGCCCTGGGTCAAATAGCCCAGAGCGAAGAGGGCAGCCGAACGGAGACACTGCCGAAACAGACAGCCTACCTTGCTATAGTAGCAACTGTTAAGTGAATGACATTCTGAGCAGTAGATAATAGACCTAACAATAGAGGCCTCCAGAAATGGACTCGATATTCTAAGATAAAATTCATGAATGTGGATGGCTGAGCGCAATGAGCGGCCTTCAAAAATCTATAATAGCGACACTATTAATGTAAGCCCAAGAAGTAGAAGAACTCTTACTTCATGAGCCGAAATCTTAAGCACAACTGCTAAGTCAATGATATACCATAAGCAGTACCGATAGTTAATAGAATCCATTAACAATAAAATGGAGCGTAACGTCCTTCTACTAGACATCAAAGACAGAAGAAGCTTACGCCCTTTGTAATAAACAGATATCTGTTTATAAATACATAAACTGTACCCGGAAAGTGTAAAGGCCTATGCCCATACGAAGACGGAAGGACCTTAAAATAATAGGTTCCGGATAATAGGAGCCTAACTCTTATGCAACAATCCAACCTAAATAGTAACGGAAGTATTGATTCCGAAACTATGAAAGTGAAAATCATCCATCGATAGTGCATGAAACTCACTGACTCTACAGTAAAAGAGAAACCAACAGAATTACTGTCTAAAAGGTCAGAATTTGAAAACTACTGTTTCCAGAGGCTCAAATGATTACTTAGCTAAATAAGAACCGAAGTTAAAATCCGTATAGGAATTTAATCTAAAGATTCTAAGTCTATTTATCAAAAAGTTACTAACTGACTTAGATAAAGAGACAAAAGACTCAATTGTAAACTATCGTAGAGTGCATAGGTATGAGGTAACATAAACCTATAACCTAAATAATAACAGGCTGCAGTAGATCTTGTGAAACAAGTATACTAAAAAATAGCAATGAGTAGTATGGAGGGATCAACAATATGAACATAATGATCCCTACACCACGACCGAAGAGCCTCCACTTTAGCCGCATAGAATAGCGAAGAAGAGGATCTCCTATAGTAAGAAATCGCGTCCAAAGCTCGTCCAGTACAGTGCTTACAATGCAATACGGACCACACAACGGAATACATGAAGGTTGCGACCTTGCTGGTTGTGATAAAGATGACACGATTTACCGAGTGAAAAAGATCCTCACATAGAGGAAGATTTCACATTAAGACCCACAGTAGACAAGAGAGTAAATTACTCATGATCTCTGTGAAGATAGAGATGCTATCAACAGAAATGTATTGTGGTTGTTTATCTTAGCAATACCTGCTAAAACAACAGCGCCGGAGGATACGCGTATCCTATCATTCCGTCCTATAGATCAATAGAGCGTTAACAATATTAGCTCAGAGATCTGGACAAGCCAACACATACGTCTGCAATTGATTAGCAAGCTGTGTCATAAATAAATCATCATTGGGCGCTCCCATAGATAGCAAATCTGATTGAATACTTGTTTGTTGAGAGTCCATTCTGACAGCAACAAGCGACCCGTAAAAGAACGGGAGTCCGATAAAACAATCAGACGACCCGGAATATGACGGACCAAAACTGAACTTGGTGTACTATAACCAACAGACGGATTCTTTCCATTAAATTGAATAACGGAAACGAAAGAGTGCCTCCCTGGTTCCGGAGATACGCCACTACTGTCGAATTAAAGGACAGGAATTTGGGCATGCGTTTCTGAATAATGTTCATGCAATGACATAAAGCAAGCCTAAAAAACATTATTCCGCGGAAGTTAAACTGATTGCTAAAAGACTGCGGAACCCAAAGACCCTGGCACTTCGAATCCGTAGGGATCAGTATTATATCCCAATCTGTTTGACTGGCAACCGTCATAACAGCCACACTCGGGTCCGACAACTGCGGCGGCACTCTCTGAGTCAACCACCGAATGTTTGCCCCAGTCTGAATCTCTTGTAACACTAGATAGCCAAGAGAACGTATAAATCGAGCAATTCATGGATTGCCGAAAAGTTGCCGTCGAAGAGAAGCTCCTCCGAGAACGAAGCGACTCTGAGAGAGTTCTTAACCTTACTATCCATGCGTGTGGATGTAGCTAGGGCTGCGTCACGTCTAACTAACTCCAATCAGCCACTGAAGGGCGGAGTTATACGTGAACAAACTACTGCCCTCAAAAGAAATTACATTGAGAATAATATCCCGTAAATCTTTTCTTGAAGACGTAATGATAACGCCTCAGTAAGGCGGATTACGTATAATAAAGCGTCTAAGTTAAGTCTACTATACATAATGTCGTTCCCAACATTGAAATTGGAAAAGACATAAACGGCGAAAAAGAATATATGCAGTCTTTAATCACACCGTCTAGACGCATATGAACTCTCGGTATGCCCTGCTCTGCCAAAATAAACTATTTGTATAAATGATAAAATGGCAGAAATGAGCAACGCGGACAAGAAACTAAACTAACATGCTTAGTAGCAGGCTTGTATATATATATATATATAGCATCGAAAAATAAAACACATGTTGTAATGACAATATTGGACTGCGTCGGTAAGTCAGGGACAATGTCCCTGAACCGATCGAAAAATCCGAGTCCAATGACGCTATAAGTCTCTTATCCAAGATCGCAGCAATGAAGTCCGAAATAATAATCACTGGAAGATAATGCCAGAAGATATGAAAGGCATCTTCCGATACTACTAAAGGGAAAACTCGAAATCTTTCGAATCCCTTTCGCCATCCTGTTGGACCCTATAAAGCGTTCGGTCGTCCGTAGCTGATGCAACCGCGGACCGCACCGACCCAGCGCCGTCGGATAATTCCTGATTCGACCGAGAAACTGTCAATTGCTGGGATGCTGCGAAACAACTGTGCTAACTCGGATAGCACGTCCGTCACCGAGGCCTGAGAAAAAGCGGTCTTAGGATGCATTGCCGCTGGAAGCTCCGTGATCGTTACCCCGTGCATACTACCAATATGCGAGCGAACGGAGTGTATAGGCCTCGTGTCCCTTGGCTACCGGATGGCGTGACCTATTCGCCGTGGAATCACTGAATGCCGAAACTGATCGGATACTCGAGGTCACGTAGCCAATGTTCGGTCGTGTGCCCTGCTGTGAGGATGAGGAAGCATTAAAGACAGTCTCTCGGACTGTCAATATAACGGAGCGTCCCGACCAACGGACATATGCTCCGAATGTAAAATATCTGAACCACAACATGCGGTCCCCTATGTTGTTGGGCGAGAGAGGGACCTCTCTCGCTCACAGCCCGGACGGACCTGGACAAGCCAGGAACCGGACTAACAGGCTTCCTCCGATCTGTCCTCAATCTGCCGTCACTGGGTGAGTACTAAAGTAATTAAAGTGCTCGCATCACCCAAATCTCCTCCCTAGACCGCAACGGACGAACCCGGCAGCCGAACCATTCGATGAATGTACGCTACACCGGGTGAGCTAGCGAATGTCACTCCGTAGGCGATAGACATATTCCATGAGCACTTATTGCCGCTAACTCTTCATTAACTATGACGACAGAGGCACACTTTTGAAAGACATCTCCATAACTCTTCGAACAAGAAACCAGAAATGCTTGGATAGCAAGCATAAAATAATAATATATATAGCGTCGTTCAATAATTCGAAAGTTTGTGTGACATTATTGGACTATGTCGGAACTGAGGGACGATGTCCCTGAACCGAACCAAAAATTTCTAAGTCCACCGACGCTATCAGTTTCTTATCCGGCATCGCAGCATTCTGGTCCGACGAAAGAAGCTGTAGAAGACCAAGTCAGATGACATACACAACAGCATATGTTGTTCCGAAAGGGAAAGCTCGAAATCCTCCGAATCCCTTTCGGTATCCCGTCGGACCGGATGAAACTTTCGGACGTCCGTACTCGCTTCCGCGGAGCGTCCCGACCCAGCATCGTCGGATAAAATATATGCGACAGATTCAGTTGATGCTGGGATGCTGCGATAAACTGTGCTATTAAGGAAAGCACGTCCGTTCCCGAGGCCTGTGCAGTAGCGGTCTTACGATGCATTTCCGCCGGAAGCTCCGTGTACGTTGACTCCCGCACACTTCCTATGCGAACGTCCGGAGTCTGCAGGCCTCGTGTCCCTGGCTACCGGATGGTGTGACCTGGTCGCCGAAGAATCCTTGATCGGCGAAGCTGGTAATATATCGGCGGTCACGCAGCCAAGGTGCGGTCGTGTGCGCTGACGAGAAGAGGAAGCCTTAGCAGTCTCAGCGGACTGCCTATACAACGGAGCGTCCCGAGCGACGGACGTATGCTCCGCTTGCGACACATTTTGTACCACAACATCTGGGGCCAGATGTTGTTGGACGAGAGAGAGGCCTCTCTCGCTTGCCGTCCGGATGGACCGGAACGAGCTATGAACCGGACTAAAAGGCTTCCTGCGTTCTCCCTCCGATCCGCCGTCACTGGGTGTGCATTAGGTTAATTTATAGTGCTCGCATCACCCCAAAATTCCTTCTAGACCGCAACGGACGAACCCGGCTGCCGAACCATTCGGTGAATGGACGCTACACCGGGCGAGCTAGCAGACGTCAAAGGCCGTCGAACCTACTAGGGTCCTCTTAGGCAATTGGCGTATTTACATGAGCACTTTTCCGCTAGCCCTTCATTAATTGTGACGACGGAGGCACACTGTTGGAAGACATCACAGATACATCACCCTAATCTTGATCGTCTGAAATAGAAATTGATAAAGTAGAGTGACCCTGCGGGGAAAGGACCGGAGTGTCCAAATCCCCAACAACATACCGTGACATACGCTTCCCATATTGTCATCGAAATCATACGATACAGAACAGGAGTTAATGCGAGTACACTGACCACATATAGAATGATAATAAAGTCAGAGGAAGACTTCCTCTTAAAACAATTGATCAATATCCTTTCAATGTGAAAAGAAAACAAGTCCTGGTACTCGCACTAACCCCTGGCAATCAAAATACATAATAATAATATGATCCATTAATATAGAAAAAATAAATGAAATCAAAATATTTTGAAAAAATATTTTTTCAGAACAGCCCAAGTTTCTGAAAAGTAACGTTGAGCCCCAATGGATCCCAAGCCTAAGTGTGGACAAAAATTTTAAAAATATTTTAAACAATTTATTCAACACTTACGAACAATAATAATGTATCTAGTTATGATTAAAATAACATCCAGATATTATTTTTTAGAAATCCCCCCCTCACACAGAGGGCTGTTGTAAATGTAAACAATGAGTGTAAAAACACTAAAATAAGACTCCAGGCACCCAGGCCCGAAATCAGTTACCAAAAATACACTATCTGATGCAAAACAGAGACTTCCAGGGAAGAAACTGCAGAACATCAGATGGTAGATGCAGAACACAACGCCTAACCACCCGTAGGTGAAGACGTAAACATGGGGAAGAACAGAATTCATTCCGTTATTCAGCTAAAACTCCCAAGAAAATTTAGTAATAATAATTACAAAAACTATGCCAAAAGCATGGGAGAATAGCAAGGGGGAACTTAAAGGACAGGGAGAGAGGAAAACACTTAAAAAACAGTGTAACTAAATAATCAGAATGACAACAAAATGGCTGCTGCCTTGAAAATAGGTAACTTAACATAATTTCATTAAAACATTTTAAGTTACAGCCCTGATAATATTCTGTCACACATTCTTTTCCTCTCCTCCTTCTCTATCCTCCTTAGAATCACCATTTCACTAATATTTATGTGTCTGGCATCATTTAAACTGAGATTTAAAAGCACAAAGATCAGTCAGATGTTAACTGATGAAGGGCCAAACTTAGAATGATTAATGGCGCCAATTTCGGAACGTCCTTGACACTGCGCATGCGCAGTGGGGGCAAAGTGTGGAGGGCCTTTCAGGACATGTTTTCTTTAGTTTTAGATGCAAATTTTGGGGATTGGGGGGCAAAATTTGTGTTTGGCCCTATATTTTAAGAGTTAGCACCAGCTATGTCTGGGTCATTGGTACAGTATAAAAATATAGAAATTTTGGGTGGGGCGAAAATTCTTGCCCCTCCCATAATGAAGGCAAATATAGCTCCTCGAACTTCTCATGAACAAATCTGAGTCTACACCTCAAAAGGAAGCTGCACACCAAATATCAAGTCTCTTCTACGGCTGGTTCATGAGAAGATTTTTTAAGAATTGGAGCATTTTTGCCCAATCCCTCTGCTCAATGTGAGCCGAAACCTAATTTGACAAAAAATCAAAATGCCCTTATATAACCCCTACTCACATGAAGCCAAAATGGGTGTGTTCTCACCTGGGCATGAACCTGAATATGCATATCAAGTTTGGTAATGATAAGAAAAGAACTGCAGGCTATAAACTGCTGAAAAAATTGTGGACAAACTAACAAACTACCGGACTCACATACTCCATGCACCATGACAAGAGCTTACCATAACTTCATCAAGTCAAGCAAAAAATCGCTCTAGTTAAAGATTGCATCCCCCAACCCCAAAAGTGCCATGATAGTGGTTTCCAGCATTTAACCCCAAAAGGGCCATGATAGTGGTTTCTAGCATTTAGTCAACCCTTGAGGCCAGATTTTGACTTTGTCAACTTTTTACTGCAACAAAACAGGTGCAGTCTTCAGGTAAACTTAGAAATTTAAATTGTATAGTAAATTTCCTTTCTTATTATACCTACCACAATTGTTTACTACAGGCTTGCACTACAGTTGAAGTCCCTAACTCGGAAAATATACTCTCTATTTTGATCTTTCCGAAGCGTTTTGGGAAAGAAAAGTGGTGCAAAAGCACCAAGAAAAAATAAGCTAAAACTCGGTCGAGTGCTACCAGCACACACCCAGTAGGGACGCTCTTCTCTTAGTACAAATCCCCGGCTTCCGGTCTCAGTGCACAGACACATAGCTAATGACTCATTCTTTTGAATCTGCCAACATTGGAGTTATGTGATCAGCAGGGAGGAAGGATTCTTACCTGAATAAGAAGACGTGAGGGCCTCCATGTAAACAATTGTGGTAGGTATAATAAGAAAGGAAATTTACTATAAAATTTAAATTTCTTATCAACCTACCTTACAACTGTTTACAAAAGGCTGAATAGACAATAGGATGGAGGGAATCACAAAAGCAACCCCCACATAACCCAACTGCACAGGAACCGTGGACAGAGGAAGCTGTCCCTAGGCCTATAAACCATAGCATCACAATCATTAGTAAAAGACAATGAGAGATGAGGCGTACGGTTCTGTGTGATGCACAGACAGAAAGGGTAGTAACAGCACAGAGCTGACCTTGTAAGAAGCCTAATGGCTAGGGTAGACAACAGCCTGAGCAGAAGAAAGAGGGCCCAAAGCAAAAAGGTCCTCTGACTGCTCCTGCAACTGACGCAGATAGGTGGAGAAAGTAGAAGCATTTCTCCAGTAGGCTGCCTGCATAACATCTGATAACTTGCCGGAGTTAGTATAAGCCCAAGAGGTACACAATGCACACACCTCGTGGGCAGAAATACGATTGGTAAGCCACGCGAATAGCAAGATAAACCCATCGAGAAATGGATTGAGGAGAGACCTTCTGTCGACCAGGAATAAGAGACAGAAAAAAATTGTTTCCTGCCATTCCTAATGAACTGTGTCTGATTGAGATAAAAGCGAATTGCACGAACCAGACAGAGCAAAGGGCGATTACCCTCAGCAGAAGGAAGAGCCCTGATACAGATAGGAGGTGGAGTCGTTTCTGGTATCGGATTCTTGGTTAGAAAGGAGCAATCAGTGGTAAACGTAACACTGTTGGGATAGCTCCTGAAAAAGGCCGGATCAACCGAGAGGGTGTGAAGCTCACTAACCCGTCTGGCTGAGGCAAAAGCCATCAGAAAAGCCATCTTGTATGTGAGAAAATGCATATCCACCTGGGATAAAGGTTCGAACGGCACCCCCACCCCCCCAAGCAAAGAAGCACCCAAGAAAGATTCCATCTTGAGGTATGCTGCAAAGTCCTAGAAGACAGAAGACCTTGCATTTAGCCGCATAGGCTAAACCAGTGGGTTGCCACCCTGAAGAAGAAATGAACTCCACTGCTTGTCTCGAAAAACCTCTACAGAGGAGACAGGACCTGACAAAAGATATGCGTGAAAGCACAATGAAGTCGGGTGGACGTGAAACCTCCTCGGGTGACCTTGGCAAAGAAGAGGGAGACGTGCCGGAACCGCCCCCCACAGAGAGCGCGAAAGTGTCCACCTGATGGTTCCAATGAGTCGCAAAGAGATCGATGTGGGGACGACCCCAGAGATCGTAAAGCGACTGGAACACCGCCCTGTGGAGCATTCACTCTGTGGAAATTACCCTGTCCTGTCCCGTTGGGACAGGGAGTCGGCTAGGACGTTCAGGCAACCGGGACCGAACAACATCTAACACCCAAAAGCGAAAGTGTCCACCTGATGGTTCCAATGAGTCGCAAAGAGATCGATGTGGGGACGACCCCAGAGATCGCAAAGCGACTGGAACACCGCCCTGTGGAGCATTCACTCTGTGGAAATTACCCTGTCCTGTCCCGTTGGGTCAGGGAGTCGGCTAGGATGTTCAGGCAACCGGGACAGAACAACATCTAACACCCAAGGATCGGATGTGATTGTGGCCCAATGGTCTGGGAATTCTGATATCCTTCCTCCAACCTGGGACGAATCGAGGTGAGGACCTTCATTTCGAGCCTCGGTGAGGCCTGCGAGAGGAGAAACCACCTCCGCTACTATATGAATAATCCTGAGTCCTCCCTCTAGCCTGTCGACGCTTACTCTTACCCTGTGAGTAAGTAGAAGCAGTGGCAGGAGGATCAACCCTTGGCTTCGCAGAGGAAGCAGAAGGATGGCCCCCTGCCTCCAACAGAAGGCTGATCAAGCTGACGAAGCAGCAGCTGATCTATGGAATGACATAGGATGTCATCCCGGACAATCGCCCAGGAACCATGGAATAGTTGCGGACCCACCAACGAAACAGAATCGAAGAGCAGCGCACTGCTCCTCAGGAAGGGAATGGCTTGTGTCCAAGACAGCATCCCAGCGAACTAATTCCAAGTTAGCCGTGTTACAGGCATGTGAGTGAGAAGATGCATGAGCACCTTGGAAAGCAAACGCAAAGGAGCTTGTATGTCGTCAAGTTATCTGGAGGCAGATAAGTAGCCAAAGCAGAGACAACGTGATCTGAGAGAGAAAGCATGCCCAGCATCTCTCTTGATAAGCCCAACAGGAACTCCAGAGTTGCCATAGGAATAACAGCCAACTTGGGCTTGGAAAGCCCGAGGGAGGTGGAGTCCTGATCCAAGACCGTCAAAGTCTGGAAGACAGACAGACTGGCAGAATCATTGGAATGATAACGCACTGGAGGCAAAAAAGTGTCAGCCCTGGTGAAGAACAAAGTCTTCATAGCCTTGGAACTCAGCTTAGAGTCCAAAGATGTAAATGCTTCAACCACCTGTACCGACTGGCATGGTCGAAGGAGCCCTGAAGCAGGTTGCTCCACAGGCTGTGGGCGCGCGACCGATGATCATGGCCTGACTGACACCGCCGGCTGGTTTACCGGTTTGAGATCTGGAAGGAACCCAAACACAAGGTCAAGAGCTGCCCCCAAGTCAGAAGACTGTTGGTTCTCGACATCAGGAATGTCTGACTCATACTGTGAGTCGGAAGACACATAGCCCATCATGGGCAAACCAGCCGATGCCTCCCATGGTGTAGGCACACCTGAGGGATCAGAAAGCGGCCTGCTTCCAATCCCGGGAGGTGGCACGACAGGGGGCGCTTGGAAACCACTAGTAGCCTCGCTGTAAGCAACGGGAAGGCTCTTGGAAAGAACCTACGTGAGCAAGGAGAGGCCTCCCTAAGATCACGGGCCGTGTCGGCCGGTTCGACGTGGGAACGAACCGGCAAAGTGGCTTCATTCCTGACCCTTTTAACCAGCGAAGGGTCACGATCCTCAAGTACACCTGATGCAGGGCGACGGGTGGCAGCCGAAACATCTGAAGGCAGATGCGGATTGGGGTATGAAATAACTTGAGGATCTACAGAGTGGGAACTCTGGAGAGTCGCCACAGACCTCTGAGGGATAGAAGGTCCAGGCTGCACAAAAGGCGTTGGTCCCGCAAAACCAGAGTGCATGGACAGAAACGCAACAGAGCTCATGGTGGCCCCACAATGAACATCCGAATCCAATGAGAAAACTGCTGTGCTCAACGACTGAGAGACCACAGCAGAGGGTTCGGTTGGCAGCCCCTTTCAACTTCGCCAAGTTGAAGTCAGGGAAGGCTGAGGCTGATACCCCACGTCCACATTACCAGGCATCTCTGCAGACCCCAGCAGGGATAAAACTGCTGTGCTCGACGGCTGAGAGGCCACAGCAGAGGGTTCGGTCAGCAGCCCCTTCCGACTTCGCTAAGTTGAAGTCAGGGAAGGCTTAGGCCGACACCCCACGTCCACACTATCCCTGCAGGGATAAGCTGAGGCCGGCTGAAATGGTGACCGATGACATTGCAGATGGAACAGCAGTAGCAGCAGATACGACGGGAGCTGTTGAAACTGGTGGAAAAGTGGAGCGAAAACCGCGCTCGGCTCCAAAGGAGGAGTCACAAACCTAGTGACAGGCTCAGACGTCGACTGGAGAGGGAAAAGAAAAAGAAAAAGACTGCACATCCCCCATGGAAGGGGTATAACTCTCACCAGACGTGGTCGTGTCGGGAGGCCCGAACAACAGCATCCTCCCCCCGCCCCCTCCCCCCCCCCCCCACGGGTGCAGGAGGAATGCACCACATGCTTGGGAAAAAGGCATTGCCCTCAAGGAACAGTCCTGGGCATAACAGAAGTCAGAGCAGTAGAAGAAAAAGGTGAACTCAACAGATGTAGAAAGTAGAAGAACACCCCCCAACTACGAGAGAAAGGTGACAGAAAATAAAGGGCCGGAGGCAATACAACTGAACCCAGACGGCCGACAGGGACCCAAAAAACAGAAATTCTGCCCTCAACAGAGAGGAGAAATCCTGTCTACAGCCCTCCCCCCACCCCCCATTGACACCTAACTCCAATAATAATAATAATATCCAAAAGGATAACATAAATTTATCAACCGAAAAATTTTATGTCCGAACCGCACGGTATGCGAAAGAATATATAAAACACAGTCCTGTTATTATACAATCCTCAGATCCATAATTCCAGTCACAGGTAACCATTATGAACGAGTTGAATTATCACTGTTTCTTAATGCAAATATGGACGTCTCGCCACATGGGTGGACGAAAAAAGAATGAGCCATTAGCTACGTGTCTGTGCAGACGCCGTGGATTTGTACTAAGAGAAAAGCGGCCCCTTCTGAGTTGCGCTGGTAGCACTCGACCCAGTTTTGGCCTATTTTTTCTTAGTGTTTTTGCACCACTTTTCTTTCCCAAATCGCTTGGGAAAGATCAAAAGATCAAAATAGAGAGTATATTTTCCGAGTTAGGGACTTCCACTGTAGTGCAAGCCTGTAGTAAACAATTGTAAGGTAGGTTGATAAGAAATTATTTATTACCTTGGCAGTTGTTTCTAGAAAAGTCTTGATTGCCTATATAGGCAGCCAAGACCTTTCTAGAAACAACTACAAAGACAAAGGATGTCGAATGTCAGCATGTAGTGAAAGATGTACAAAAATCTCCAGGCATTTTAGTTAAACTTTCACATTTCGTAATCTATGTGGAATGGGTTTCATATTTTTGATCTGGTCCAAATACAGAACAGAGCTTTGCATGCAAAATACATTTTTTTTTGCAAATGTCCACTCTCACCCATAAACATTGCCACCAACTGCATAATGACAAATAACCATATAGAACACATGATTTTCACATTTTGTAATATATCAAAACAAAACCATATCATGCAATCCCTCAATAAAATCAGCCCGCAGGGATCTTTCCAAAGAAGGGGGACATGAAATGGTTTTGTTGAAATTTTTTGAAAAATAAGAAAACATTTTTTTTAAAAATAACAAATTTTGATATCGTGTATTGCAGGGTAAAGGATTAAACATAAATAACCAAGCGTTTATAAAGGCTCATCTGGTAAAAGGACTGATCTCTATATATCTAGATTGCGGAAATGCTCATTGATCACATAGATCACATACAAAAAAGTGATAAAAAAGTGCCTACCTGCCACCATCAGGGAGGTGGGGGCGTGTGTGTGAGGGGGGGGGGGGGGGGGGGGAGGAGTTGCTATGAATAAGCAATGCTCAACAAAAATATTTCTCAAAGGTTTTCAGTCCCCATAAACCTCGCAATCTCCAATCGCTTTCTAAACAAGATTCCCAAAGGGACCTTAATCGCTCACCTGATAAAATTGTTTAAAGAAGGATTTATGGTCACATTCAGCATCTACACGTTAATATAGTTAATCTAATCTAGCTAGGGGAGTGGAGGTGGGGGAAGAAGGGTCTGGTGGGTGAATTTTTTTTTTCCTCCCTTTTTTGCATAAAATCACTCAAACCCTTTCATTATGAAGCAAAAAGAAAAAAAATCCAACAAGAGGATCAGAGATCCAGAAGTCGAGTTTTGACATTGAATTCTGAAGAAATAAGCTATTTATAGTAACAGCGACCTTGACCTTAGAGTCCCCGACTCTGAAATCAATAGGTGTCTTCCCTTCCTATAAGGTAACCTCTGGTATAAGTTTGGTAAAGGTGCGTCATATAGAACTAAAGTTATTGCCCGGAAACAAATTTGTCACAAAATATTGTATTGAGAGTAACAGTGACCTTGACCTTGGGGTCCCAGACTCCGAAATCGATAGGTGTCTTCCCTTCCTATAGGGTAACCTCTGGTATAATTTTGGTGAAGATACACGGAATAGAACTAAAGTTATTGCCCAGAAACCAATTTGTCACAAAATATTCTATTTATAGTAACAGTGACCTTGACCTTGGAGTCCCAGACTCCGAAATCGATAGGTGTCTTCCCTTCCTATAGGGTAACCTGTGGTATAAGTTTGGTGAAGATACACAGAATAGAACTAAAGTTTTTGCCCGGAAACCAATTTGTCACAAAATATTCTATTTATAGTAACAGTGACCTTGACCTTGGAGTCCCAGACTCCGAAATCGATAGGTGTCTTCCCTTCCTATAGGGTAACCTGTGGTATAAGTTTGGTGAAGATAGACAGAATAGAACTAAAGTTATTGCCTGGAAACCAATTTGTCACAAAATATTCTATTTATAGTAACAGTGACCTTGACCTTGGAGTCCCAGACTCCGAAATGAATAGGTGTCTTCCCTTCCTATAGGGTAACCTCTGGTATAAGTTTGGTAAAGGTACGTCAAATAGAACTAAAGTTGTTGTCCGGAAACCAATTTGTCATAAAATATTCTATTTATATTAACAGTGACCTTGACCTTGGAGTCCCAGACTCCAAAATCAATAGGTGTCTTCCCTTCCTATAAGATAACCTCTGGTATAAGTTTGGTAAAGGTGCGTCAAATAGAACTAAAGTTATTGCCCGGAAACCAATTTGTCACAAAATATTCTATTCATAGTAACAGTGACCTTGACCTTGGGGCACGAGACTGAAATCGATAGGTGTCTTCCTTTCCTATAGGATAACCTCTGGTATAATTTTGGTAAAGGTGCATCAAATTGAACTAAAGTTATTGCCCTGAAACCAATTGTTAACGCCCGCCGCCCACTGCCCGTCGCCACTTCATCAATCTATAAGTCGAGTTTGACTTCGTCAAAACTCGACTAAAAATCACCCAATTGATCCACCCTCAACCCCTAGCCCTCCCCACACCCCCACCAAGGGTGAAAGTTTTTTTTTTAAATCAATGAAAATCCTCATAATCTTGTTCTCAAGCAAATAAAATTTGTCCGATGGACCCGCCTCCCCCTCCCTCCGGGTCAGAAATGGACTTGTGGAACCCCATTTGAACAAACATTAATCTTATGTACTCACATTTACATCTCAAGTTTATCAGCTCAGTCATTTGTTGGCACGATTCATTTAAACAAATAATAACTTCTCCATTGGGTTCTGTGTTAAATTTCAAAACCTTCTGATGCCCATCAAAATCAGTCTTGAAGGAGTAACACTTTCAACAAACTTTATGCTGCACTAAGTTAAAATTCGGGTTCCCAATAGTAGCCAAAATATGAGCCCAGGGATTTGATATGAACAAACTTGAATTTCACCATACTCAGAGTGTCAATACGATGTAAACAATTGTGATTGTGAAGAAGATTTTTAAAGAATAGTCCTTATACTGAACTAAGTTAAAAGTTGGGCTCCCAAAAATGAACCAAGGGACAGGTTGAACAAACTGAAATCTGAACCACCTAAGATTGCTGCATCTCAATATTAAGAGATTCTGACTGGAGGATCTAAAAAAGAGTTTTGAAGGAATTTCCTCATTTTGCACCAAGTTAAAATTTAGGTTGCCATAGGGAGCCCAAGTATGAACACAGGAACTTGATTGTAACAAACTGGAATCAGACCCCACTAAGCATACTCTATATCAATCATCAAAATATTCTGACAGATGGATTTGATGAAGATGATTTAAAAAAAAAAATTGTCATATTGGACTGATTTAAAATTCAGGGTTTCCAGAGGGAGCCCAGATATGAACCCAGGGACTCAATGTGAACAAACTTGAATCTCACCCCAGGAAGGATGCTACATACCCAATATCAAAATATTCTGATTGATGGATCTGAAGAAGATTTTTAAAGAATATTCTTCATATTACACAGTTTTAAATTTTGTGTCCCCACAAAGAGCCCAAATATGACTCCAGGAATTTGATTTGAATAAACTTCAAGCTGAACCCCTAAAGATGCAGTACTTTCCAAATATGAGCGGGAGATTTACCAATTCCAAAGTTGTAGTTAGTTATTACATTGTACATCAGACTGAAACAACTCTCGTGCCACACGCGATTACGGGATGTATTATCCCAAAGCCAGTTCGACCCCTGACGATTTACCTGGGATGTTTCGTCTCAAAATCACAGCCGGGACAATTTGTCCCCCAAATATGATTGATTCGTCCCAAGTTATCGGCATCTGGCGGTAAACACAGTGCACTGGTTTTTACAGTCATCATGTAATGTATAGATACAGGCTTGGTTATTTGGATGCAAGATAACTATAACACTCACTTTTGGTGAGTGTCATGGGTAACCTGGTATCTAGCATCCAAATATCCAAGCCTGCATCTTACACTACATGATGACGTACATCATAATTACACAAACCATATACCTTAAAATGATATTAGTTGTCTACCCATCAGGCTGAAACAAAATGGCCCCCGCAAATCATAAATGACCCTCATGGGGTCATTTTAGGTGAACCCAAAATGGCCCCCCTGGGGTGATTTGAGGTGAACCATAATGGCCCTCCTGCAATTTTCAAAATCACAAGCCTGGTCAGGTGAGCTAACAATATACTTTGATGTCTGCTGGTGTGCACATTTTATGTGGCAATGCAAACTGAATATCTACTACACATTTTAGTTATAACTGACAATAAAAGAGCAGAGATTGGAAAGATTATACAGCATTATTAGTTGATGTGCAAGGTAAATGCCATTGAGGTTGTGGATTGGGAGGAGGTATCACATTGATTGACTTGATACCATCTTAAGGGGGGGAGGGAGGGGGGAGTGGGGGGTGTTTGCGAGAGATGTTTTTGGGGTGGGAGTCCAAATATACACAGAACGACACATACTTGTGAATGGGTTAATCGATATGGCACGAGTGCCAGCGCAGGAGGATAAAATGAGAGGCCATAGGCCTCATGTTTTATCCTTCTGCGATGGCACAAGTGCCATATCGATTAACCCATTCACACGCATGTCGTTCTGTGTTTATTATATGCCTTCACGTCTATAAAAAACAGTTATTAGAAGGACTCAGCAATTCATTTGACAACTATCAACAAAAAGAACACATTTTTTTCGCCAAACAAATTTGAGAGAAGAACCTGTGTTACTATTTCATCCCCGGAGTTCCAATGTGTTCTATGTGCCACTGGCACATTAAACACACTGGAAGTCAGGGGACTATTTTCAGCTATCACTAGGGATTCAAATTGTAATTGCGTTGCACGATTTGCAGAAAATTCACGTGAAATTTTGCTCCTATTTAAAAACCGTCCGTGAACGATTTCCTTTTCCGCACATATGTGCGGAACAGACTTTCATTTTCCACATAGTTTAGTGTTGCTGTAGATGGGGGTTACATAGGACAGGCATGTAATAAATACCTGTCTGTGATTGCCATCTCCTGAAGCATGCTGTCGTCTCATTTGAGCATGTTCAATAATCAACTCCAGAGCAGAATGAAGCAGTGATTGATTGTTCCCCACTATCAATCTTCCTTGCAACAAAATGACATTCAAAAAGTGGAAGATAAAGGCAAATGTTGAAGCAGAAAACCTCTTCGTCTCCATGTCCTCCTGAGGCAGAGAAGCATCAGCAAGAATTTGTACTGCTCTGCCTGCCTGTTTATCGAGGCTTTCTTGTGACCAGTTGGCGTCTAGCTCACAAACAGGTTTCAACACTCGTACAGTGACATTACTGATTACAGATCCTGAAATGAACAGAAAAAATTATTTAGGACAGTGTTAAAATTATTTTGGTCATGACATAGCCTCAATTTTAAAGTATGAATTGGAGTTGTAAACTGTTCTTCTATTCAAATGAACAAATCACAAAAATTATAAGCCAGATGTTTGCTGTGAAACACTTCCAATGCAGGTATTTTGGCTAAGTTGTTCCATGATAGCACACAAAATGGATACAATTGTTGCAAGCTACTTTTAAATTTTTGTAATTTCTGTTTTGATGTTTCTGCTTTATAATTTTAGACACAAAAAGTTTGTATGGACAGGAAATGTCATTACACTTCGAAGTCCAACAAGGGACATAACTCTGGTAGGAATGAGTAAACATGCCCCACTCTATGTGGATGGCCTTCCCCCAAACTGGTGTACCATCACACCAAAGAACATTCAAACCTGGTTATTGATACAAAACAAACTATATGTGTGGACAAGAAATTTCACTATATTTCCAAGTCCAAACAGGCAGAGAATGAGATAATGAAACATTGTGTCGATACACTTTCTCAAAATGTTCAAGAAGATGTAAGACGAAGATCTCAAATATATATCTCGAGACCTCCTAATCAGAGATCGGGGGCATAACAAAAAAATTTGAAGAGCAAATTGGGAGGATTTTGACCAATGTTTTAAGTACAGCATTAATTGGTTCAGCACTCCTAGATCATAATTGGGCTTTAAAACAGCTTTGTAAATTCAATGTAGAAGAGGGTTGCCTAAAGGACAGCAAAACAGATTTAACAAAGCCACCGCCAGGTTTGGGCTATGTCCACCGACAGCAACTTCTTACACTGGACATATTTCCAGACAACATATTTTCAAAGTTGAAAAAATGGAAAAAGGGCCATAACTCAGCTAAAATTGGTCGGACTGAACCCAAATTCAAACTTGATCTGTGTATTGATGAGTCAAATGTACGTACAAAATGTGGTGTTGATTCAATAACTCAAACTAAAGTTATCAGCCGGACATTTTTAAAGTCAATACCCCTGAAATAAACGGTCATGAATTACAAATAATCTTTCACCACTTCAGCTGACCAATAATAGTTATGAGCAAATGAATTACCTGCCAGCTAACTCATCATTTGCTGAAAGATAGGCCAAACAAAAGAGGCACATGTGCTAATATTTTTGTACAGAGTTTTGATGCATGTGTTGATTATGATACAAAAAAGGGGAATACCCACAGTTCTGGAAATCACATGTTGAATGAGGAGGTCTTTGTAAAATACCTGGGGGATGTTATGGCCAATTTTGTTTGGCGGTATGTTGACCAGAACTCTTTTGTAAGTAACTGCTTGCAGTCTAATCTATAATTGTTTCCTTTTTGGGATAAGTTCATTTGTGAAGATGATGACAGTAAACGATATTATGTGTCCACAAATTCCTACATATGGAATGAAGACAATGAAAACCTGTCAGTACCCAATTTTCTGATTCATACAAGGAGTCTTGTCTCTGACATCTGGCATATACAGATGGTAGAAAAGCAAATAATTTTGCTTGTGTATTTGTTTCTATGAAAAATGAAAGAAGATCGATGAAGAATTTTATAGGTTTTTTTTAAATTGGGGAGCAAAATATCCATGGAAAAATGTCTGTGAATTGTGTAAAAAATAATACTAACAACCATCCACCCACATCCTTTTTCAAGTTGTCAGTGTCTGAGAAACAAAATATTTGTTTACATGACCTTACTGACCTCGAAGTTATAAAATCAAGTCCACTAATACCCATATCCATGTCAAATAGTTTCAAGTTAAGTTGTGAAAAAGGATATTCTACTTTCACGACTGAGATCACTTCACAAAATTGTTGAAAGGAAGGACCTTGTCAATCAGTACGATTTGCAATAACTTCACAATCCTGTTGTCGAAAATATCCTTTGGCCATGAATAATGAAAGTGTCAATGACACTTTAGCTCAACTTGACAAACTTGAACTTGGTAAGTTTTAAGTGAAATGGCAAAATTGAAGATCATTGCTTCCAATGTTATTTGGTGAAACTTCAACATAACAGCATTGTGTGTGCACAACGCCAGAGCAATCCATGCATTTTTAAATGAAAACTGTAGGGCTGGCTAAAAGAAGAATGCTGATACCCAAATGAACTAAGTATAAAGGCATTCTAAAAGGCAACTTTTTTCCCAGAAAAGAATGCTAATCGATAGCTCTTATCTAGAGGTCTCTCCTAACCAAGTTCTAAAACAATCCTATGATAAATGCACCCTGTAGGCCATGTCAAAGAAGAATGTTAATGCACAAATGAACTAAATTCAAAGGTTGTTGCAAACAGCAACAGTTTTTTGACAGAAACGAAAAGAAAAGCGATAGTTCCTATCTTGGTCACCCTGAATAAGCATACCAAGTTTCAAAACAACCTGATAATGAAAGCGCTTTCTGAGGCATGCCAAAGGAAAATGTTAATGCACAAATGTACGAAGTTTGAAGGTCGTTGCTAGTGGCAATGTTTTTTTTTCTTCTTTTTTTGATGGAAATTCGTAAATGTGCCCTGTAGGGAGCGCAAAAGGGATAAGTTGCGGCACAAATGAAGTAAGTTCAAAGATTGGAGCTGACGACTATACTTTTTAATGAAAAGAAAATCATTAGCTCCCATCTTGAGGTCACCCCAAAGGGGCATACCAAGTTTCAAAGCAATCTATTCATAAATGTGCCCTACAGAGCATGCCAAATGAATATGTTGATGCACAAATGCACTAATTTTAAACGTCATTTCTGACGGCAAGGATTCTGGAAGGAAATGGAAAAACTGAGGTTTCCGAAAACATGCATACCAAGTTTCAAACTGATCCATTCATAAATTCACCCTGCAGGGCTTGGTAAATCAAATGTTGATGCACAAATGCAACGATTCAAAGGTCACTGCTAATGGCAACATTTTTTGAGAGAAATGAAAGAAAATCAAAGCTCACATCTCGAGGTCGCTCCAAACAAGCACCCCCATGTTTCAAAGTGATCGAATCACAAATGTTAACTGTATGGTGTTCCAAATAAAATTGTTGACAGACAAAATGGTAAAGTTGAAGGTCATTGCAAAGGGCAACATTCTTTGACAGAAGTGGAAGAAAATCTATAGCTCTCATCTGGAAGTCACCCAAAACATGCACACCAAGTTTCAAACCAATCCATTCATAAATGCACCCTGCAGAGCGTGCCAAAGAAAATGTTGATGCAAAAATGGCAAAGTTCAAAGATCATTGCTAACAGCAACATTTCTTGAAGAAAATCAATAGTTTGAATCTAAAGGTTGCTCCAAACCAGCACACCAAATTTCCAAGCAATTAGATCATAAATGTGGCATGTGCAGTGTGTCAAAGGAAATTGTCAATGCACAAAAGGACAAAGTTGAAGGTCGTTGCTAACAGCAACTTTTTTCACAGGAATGAAAGAAACTCCCTTCTGGAGGTTAACCCCAAAAAACATACCAAGTTTCAAAGCGATTCATTCATGAATGTACCTTGTAGGGTGTGCCAAAGGAAAATGTTGATGCACAAATGCACTAAGTTTGAAGGTCGTTCCTAACAGCAACTTTTTCTGTCGAAAATGGAAGAAAATCGATAGCTACCATCTAGAGGTCACCTCGAACAAGCATACAAAGTTTCAAATCAACCCAATCATAAATGCGACCTGTACGGTGTGTCAAAGAAATATATTAATGCACAAATGCACTAAGTTCAAAGGTCGATACTAACAGCAACGATCTTGGACGAAAATGGAAGAAAATCTATAGCTCCTATATAGAGGTCCGCCCAAACAATCATACCAAGTTTCAAAATGATCAGATGATAAATGTGCCCCCGTGCGGCATGCCAAAGGGATATAGTGATGCACAACTGCACTAAGTTCAAAGGTTGTTGCTAACAGCAATGTTTTTTGACAGAACTGGAAGAAATCAATAGCTCTCAACTAGAGGTGACCCCCAAACAAGAATACCAAGTTTCAAAGCAATCCAATCATAAATGTGTCCAATAGGGCATGCCAAAGGAATATATCGATGCCTGACTAAACTAAGTTCAAAGGTCGTTGCTAACAGCAAAGTTTTTTGACAGAAATGGAAGAAAATTGATAGCTCCCATCTAGAGGTCACCCCAAACAAGCATATCAAGTTTCAAAGTGATCTAATCATAAATGTGACCTGTGCAGTGTGCCAAAGGAAATTGTTGACATACATGTATATATATGTGCATATGCCGACGGATGCCAACTGATGGCAATAGCTCAGCTTGACATTGTCAAGTTGAGCTAAAACTAATGAGAAAGTCTATCTTCAATATTTTTGAACTATGACTTTTTATAAACTCCATTTTCAGTAATTTTCATACAATCAGACCACTTCCACTATTATGTTTTACCAGAACCTGATTTCACAATAATTCAAGAAATAAACTATCAATGATGGTGAAGATCCATTGTCAAATATCGGAGAAACAGTCAGGAGAATGTACCAATCCTCATTAATCTCCATTTATTACATAATCAACAAGTGGGTAATTTTTAGAATTCAAATTTTCTCCCAAATTTTATTCCTTACTCTACCTACCACACCAACACAATATGCCTTATTCCTTCCTTACGAATCTCTCTTCTTGAAAAATAGCAGTTCTGAAGGTTTTTTCAAGGAAAATTATAAATTTTAAATAATTTGTATATTTTTTATACTTACCAATGGTCCAGACTAGCTGGTGCTAACTCAAAAATTAATCCAGGGCCAAACACAAATTTTGCCCCCCAATCCCCAAAATTTGCATGCAAAACCAAAAAATGGATGTCCTATCTGGTCCTCCCTACTTTTCGGATCTGCGCATGCGCAGTACCCAGGAAGACACCGAAATTGGTGCCAACCATCATTCTTTCTACAGATTGCCTGTTAAATGTTATAAACAGCGGGGAGGTATGAGTGCCCACTCATGGGAGGACCATACCTGTCTGGGCCATTGGTAAGCATAAAAAATATGCAAATTACTTAAAATTTATAATACTTTTATACAACAACCAATGCCCCAGACTAGCTGAATCGTAAAAAGGCTCGAGGGCCTAGGACATAAAGGAGAAAATCCAATCTCTCAATTACTTCAGTAAAGGATATCTCCTACAGGAGAATAGGAGAAGATAGGAATTATATATGTCTTTCTCCTTTACGAGAAAAGAGAAGCCATAACACCAACAATGTAATTGAGTATTACATAATATATAATTTTCCATTTAATGCCAGCATAACCCGTTATGCTAATTCAGTGAAGGAAAACCAATATATAAATATAGTCCAGAGAATGAGACTCTTTATACTCATTTAAAAGTGTCTGAGGATTGTATATTAATGCCTGTTTGACACGCGACATATACAAATGCTTCACAGTGAGCTACACTTTAAAACCAGTACATAAATGAGACATAGTTATTGCTTCACACCGAGCTACACATTAAAACCATCCCAGCACCGACTCCGGACTACTGACACTGGAGGAGGTCTTCCCTTGCTTTTCACTATAAAGCCAGATGATCATAAGGGAAAAAACAGTCCCCCCCCCCCCCCCCCCCTACTTCGACTTCTTCTGAGGTACTTTTCCTCAGAACGAAGAGGGCAGTAGAATAGCGTCAATGCTGGAACGGACTGCCTAAATAACTATAGATGTAACTATTAATGGACGACATTCTGAGCAACAGGAAGAGGACCTAAAGATCTAAGGTCACCGGAGATGGACTCTAAATTTCTCAGGTAAAACTTGGTAAATGAAGAGGGCTGTGTCCAGTGCGTAGCCTTCATGAGATCAATAATGGCTATACTGTTAGAATAAGCCCAAGAAGTGGACAGTGCCCTAACCTTGTGCGCTGATATCTTATTAACTGAATGTAGATCCGAAGACAGATTTTCATAGGCAATGCGTATTGCAAACTGAATCCATCTAGCGATTGAATGAACAGATATACCTTTTCTGTTATGAATCAATGAAAGAAAGAAAGGTTTTCTTCCTTTTCTAATAAAATCTGATCGACGTTTATAAATGTGCATAGCCCTGACTGGACACAGCAAAGGTCTACGGTTATCCGAGGACGGCAGGGCCTTAATGATAATAGGCTCAGGCCACTTGTCTGGAATCTGATTCTTAGCCAGAAATCACACTTCTGTAGTAAGGGTAATGGTATTACCCACACTATGGTAGTAAGATTCATCAACAGATAAAGAATGAAGTTCACTGACTCTTCTAGCAGATGCAAAGGCTAAGAGAAATGCTATTTTATAGGTCAAGAATTTGAACTCGACAACATCCAACGGCTCAAACGGAGCTTCTTTGAACTTCAACAGAACCCAAGCCAAATTCCACTTAGGAATTAATCTGAGGGTTCTAGGTCTTTTAATAGAAAGATTTCTAACCAGCTTGGACAATGAAGTATTTGATCCAATAGCCAAGTTATCATGATGAGCGTAAGTGTCTGATAACATAGACCTATAGCCCTTAATAGTGACAGGCTGCAGTTTGAGATCATCAAATAAGTAGACCAGGAAATTGGCAATATTTGGTATGGACGGATCATAGACGTCTATCGACTGATCCTGACACCAACAGAAGAAAACCCTCCACTTTGCTGCATAGTTCAACGAAGAGGAGGACCTCCTGAAGTTAGAAATTGCATCCACTGAGCATCCTGTAAACTGCTTTCCGTGCAAGAAGGACCGCACAATGGAAGTATGTGAAGGTTGAGACCTTCCGGGTTGTGATGTAGTGTGCGTGATTTTCCCCGATAAAGAAGGTCCTCTCGCGGACGAAGCTTCCGGGGAACGTCCCATAAAAGACAACTGAGAAGATTGATCCAAGGTCTCTGTGACGGCTGAGGTGCTACTAGTAGGATTTTGCAACGAGACTGTTTGATCTTTAACAGAATCTGCTGAATCAACGGAGTTGGAGAATACACATATCCTATCATCGACACATCGAGAGAGCGTCTACTGCGGATGCTCGATGATCTGGGCATGGCGACACGAATGTTGGTAATTGATTGTTCAGGTGTGTTGTAAACAGATCCATCATGGGACGATCCCACTGGCAGCAAATCTGCCTGAATATTCGCTTGTTCAGAGTCCACTCCGATGGCAACAGGTGACCATTCCAAGAGAGCGAGTCTGCCAGTACATGCAGACGACCCGGTATATGACGGACAGAAAGATGAACATGTTGATTCATGAGGTATAGGAGGATCTTCTCCGTTAATCTGCATAATGGAATTGAATGAGTGCCGCCTTGGTTCCTGATGTAAGCTACTACTGTCGAATTGTCCGACAAAATATGAACATGGACGTTCGTCATTATGTGAATTCAATGTTGAAGAGCTAGCCATATTGACATCATCTCTTTATTATAGGTCTATGTTAAAGACCCTGACACTTCCAAGTCTGCAGGACTTAGGGTCGCTCCCCAACCTGTCTGACTCGCATCCGTCATAATCGTGAAAGCCAGATCCGGCAGTTGCAGCGGAACTCCCCGAGTTAACCACTGAAGATCTGCCCAAATCTGAACCCTTTGTTTCACCAGGTCTGTTAAAACAATACTGGTTTCGAGCGAATGTGTCTTCACACTCCAGTTCTGAGTAAAGAATATCTGGAGGGGATGTGTGCGTAGACGGCCCACTGGAATAAGATCAGCAGCCGCTCCGCATAACCCCATCAGTCGCATGAATTCCCTTGCTGTTAATGCATCTGAGTGTAGACAAAAGCGAGCATAACAACTCACTAAGTTCGCTCTGGGAAACGGCAGATGAACCAGATTGTTAGGAGTCTCGAAGCTCATCTCCAAGTGAGTGAATGACTTGGACGGAGCTAGATCTGATTTTTTCGTGTTTACGATGAAACCGAGATGTCGGAGTAATAGAAGCAGACTCTGAACATCGTTCTGAAGAATAATTCTGTTGCCATATCTCTTTGAACAAACTTGAATCAGACCCTCCTAGAGCTGTTGTATACCAAATATGAAAACATTCTGACTGCAGGGTCTAAAGAAGAGGATTTTTAAAAAAAATTCCCTATATTGCACCAAGTTGATATTCAGGCTCCTATAGGGAGCCCAAAGATTTACTCAGGTAAGCAATTTGAACAAACCTGAAACTGACCCACCTCAAGATGTTGTATACCAAATATGAATGCATTCTGATTGGTGGATCTGAAGAAGAAGATTTTTAAAGAAATTTCCTCATATTTCACCAAGTTAAAATTCAGGCTCTCATAGGGAGCCCAAATATAAACCCAGGGACTTGATTTGACTTGATTTGACCAAACGTGATTCTGACCCCCCTATAGATGTTGTATACCAAACATGAAAGGATTCTGACTGGTGGAACTGAAGAAGAAGATTTTTAAAGAAATTTACTCAAATTGTATGAAGTTAAACTTTGGGCTTCAATAGAGAGCCCAAATACTAACTCAGGGACCCGATTCGTACAAACTTGAATCTGAACCCCCTATAGATGTTGTATACCAAATATGAAAGGACTCTGACTGGTGGATCTGAAGAAGAAGATTTTTAAAGAAATATCCTCAAACTGCACGAAGTTAAACTTTGGGCTCCAATAGAGAGCCCAAATACTCACTCAGGAACCCGATTTGTACAAGCTTGAATCTGACCCCCCTATAGATGTTGTATACCAAATATGAAAGCATTCTGACTGGTGGATCTGAAGAAGAAGATTTTTAAAGAAATTTCCTCATATTTCACTAAGTTAAAATTCAGGCTCTCATAGGTAGCCCAAATATAAACCCAGGGACTCGATTTGAACAAATTTGATTCTGACTCCCCTATAGATGTTGTATACCAAACATGAAAGGATTCTGACTGGAGGAGCTGAAGAAGAAGATTTTTAAAGAAATTTCCTCAAATTGTACGAAGTTAAACTTTGGGCTCCAGTAGAGAGCCCAAATACTCACTCAGGGACCCGATTTGTACAACCTTGAATCTGACCCCCTTTAGATGTTGTATACCAAATATGAAAGCATTCTGACAGGTGGATCTGAAGAAGAAGATTTTTAAAGAAATTTCCTCATATTTCACTAAGTTAAAATTCAGGCTCCAACAGGGAGCCCAATTATTAACCCAGGGACTCGATTTGAACAAAATTGAATCTGACGCCAATAGAGATGTTATATACCAAATATCAAAAGATCCTAAATGATGGTTCTGGAGAATAAAAATAAGCCCAAAAGCTTGGGAGTTTAACAGGAGGGCTTCAAGGAAGGATAGGGAAGGAACACTTAACAAACAGTTGATAAATCATTAGCAAGAATGAGGATGACTGGCACATGTCCCGAAATTGGGAAACATGAAATAATTTTGATAAAATTTATAAAGTTACAGACCTGAACATTCCTAACCACCATTGTTCACTTCCATCATCCAATTTTACCATTGAATTGTGTCTGACATCCTCAATGAAAGTGTCAATGACACTGTAGCTTAACTTGTGTGTTGGGTTTGATGAAAAGGATAATGTTCAATGTTTATGAAAGGATTATGAAATAAGACAAGAATTGTGATAATTGGGAATATGTTCATTTCTGTTCCCTGTGTGCTATGTTTATGATAAAAATAATATGAGGTGTACACTGTACTAAAGAGCTGAGGGGTGGGTTAATATGACCTCACAGTTAATGTATGTGGCCCTCACAGTTAACGTATATCAACAAAAGTTACCAAGTTACAGTGAAATTATTCCAAAACGAGTCATCCTATCAAGTTACATTAAAATCCCCTCATAAATATGGCCTGTAGACTGTGCTAAAGGTTTTCGGGCTTCGGGCCCCTGTAGCCGTCAGTTTCCCAATTGCGTCCAAAGGGGCCGTTCTCATCTAGACATTATATGAAGTCAATCTACCAAGTTACAATGAAATCTCTTAATAAATATGACCTGTAGACTGTGCTAAAGGTTTTTGGGCTTTGGGCTCTGGCAGCCATCATGGTTGAATGATCGCAACCAAAAGGGGACATTCTCATCTGGACACTAGTTGGAGTCATCCTACCAAGCTACAATGAAATCCCTTCATAATTATGACCTGTAGACTGTTCTAAAGGTTTTCGGGCTTTGAGCCCCTGAAGCTGTCACAGTTGCCCAATCGTGTCCAAAAGGGGACGTTCTCATCTAGACATTATATGAAGTCAACCTACCAAGTTACAATGAAATCCCTTCATAAATATGACCTGTAGACTGTGCTAAAGGTTTTCGGGCTTCGGGCTCGGGCAGCCATCATGGTTGAATGATCGCAACCAAAGGGGACAATCTCATCTGGGCATCATCTGGAGTGATCCTGCGAAGTTACAATGAAATCCCTTCATAAATATGACCTGTAGACTGTACTCAAGGTTTTCAGGCTTCGGGCACCTGTAGCCATCACATTTGATCAATCACGACCAAAAGAGGATGTCATCATCTAGGCATTATATGGAGTCAACCTAACAGGTTACAATGAAATCCTTCTATAAATATAACATTTTGCCTATGCTAAAGGTTTTTGGGCTCGGGCACCCATCAAGGCTGAATGATCACGGCCAAAATGGGACGTTCTCATCTAGACATTATTTGGAGTCATCCTACCAAGTTACAATGAAATCCCTTCATAAATATGACCTGTAGACAGTGCAAAAGGTTTTCGGGCTTCGGGCACCTTTAGCCGTCAAAGTTGCCCAATCATGTCCAAAAGGGGACGTTCTCATCTGGACATTATATGAAGTCAACCTACCAAGTTACAATGAAATCCCTTCATAAATATGACCTGTAGACTGTGCTAAAGGTTTTCAGGCTTCGGGCTCGGGCAGCCATGATGGTTGAATGATCGCAACCAAAGGGGACAATCTCATCTGGGCATCATCTAGAGTGATCCTACGAAGTTACAATGAAATCCCTTCATAAATATGACCTGTAGACTGTGCTCAAGGTTTTTGGGCTTCGGGCACTTGTAGCCATCACAGCTGACCAATCACGACCAAAAGGGGATGTCATCATCTAGGCATTATATGGAGTCAACCAAATAGGTTACAATGAAATCCTTCCATAAATATGACCTTTTACCTATACTAAAGGTTTTTGGGCTCGGGCACCCATCAAGGCCGAATGATCGCGATCAAAATGGGACGTTCTCATCTAGACATTATTTGGAGTCATCCTACCAAGTTACAATGAAATCCCCTCATAAATATGACCTGTAGACTGTGCTAAAGGTTTTCGGGCTTCAGGCACCTTTAGCCGTCACAGTAGCCCAATCATGTCCAAAAGGGGACGTTCTCATCTAGACATTATATGAAGTTAACCTACCAAGTTACAATGAAATCCCTTCATAAATATGGCCTGTAGACTGTGCTAAAGGTTTTCGGGCTCGGGCAGCCATGATGGTTGAATGATCGCAACCAAAGGGGACAATCTCATCTGGGCATCATCTGGAGTGATCCTGCGAAGTTACAATGAAATCCCTTCATAAATGTGACCTGTAGACTGTGCTCAAGGTTTTCGGGCACTAGTAGCCATCACAACTGACCAATCATGACCAAAAGGGGATGTCATCATCTAGGCATTACATGGAGTCAACCTAACAGGTTACAATGAAATCCTTCCATAAATATGACCTTTTGCCTAAGCTAAAGGTTTTTGGGCTCGGGCACCCATCAAGGCTGCATGATCGCGATCAAAATGGGACGTTCTCATCTAGACATTATTTGGAGTCATCCTACCAAGTTACAATGAAATTCCTTCATAAATATGACCTCTAGACTGTGCTAAAGGTTTTTGGGCTTTGGGCCCCTGTAGCCGTCACAGTTGCCCAATCACGCCCAAAAGGTGACTTTCTCATCTAGACATTGTATGAAGTCAACCCACCAAGTTACAATGAAATTCCTCAATAAATATGACCTGCAGACTGTGGTAAAGGTTTTCGGGTTTTGGGCTCGAGCAGTCGTCACGGTTGGCAGATCATGCCCAAATGGGGAAATTCTCATCTAGACATCATAAGGAGTCATCCTACAAGTTACATTGAAATCCCTCCACATTAAACATGACCTGCAGACTGTGCTAAAAGTTTTTGGGTTTCGGGCTTGGGCAGCCATCACGGTTGATAGATCATGCCCAAAAGGGGACATTCTCATCTAGGCATTATACAGAGGCATCCTACCAAGTTACAATGAAATCCCTTCATAAATACGACCTGTAGACTGTGCTAATGGTTTTCGGGTTTTGGGGTTGGGCAGCCATACCGGTTGCCCGATCACGCCCAAAAGGGGACGTTCTCATCTAGACATGACCCCAAACCTGCATATGAAATTTCGTGACGATCAGACAAGAATTGCGGGGTGTAGCCCATGCTAAAGGAAAATGTGAACAGACGTCACAGACTCACAGACTAACAGACTCACATACTTCCGCACACGTGATGGCAATAGCTTATCTTGACTATGTCAAGTTAAGCTAAAAATGAGATTTAAAAGCACAGATGTCAGTTCATTGTTGCTGACTTTAGGGCCCAACAAATGATGGTTTGCACCAATTTCAGTGTCTTCTTGGATACTGCACATGCACAGATCCAAAAAGTATGGAGGACCAGATAGGACATCAATTTTTTGGTTTTGCATGCAAATTTTGGGATTGGGGAGCGAAATTTGTGTTTGGCCCAGGATTAATTTTTGAGTTAGCACCAGCTAGTCTGGGCCATTGGTTGTTGTACAAAAATATCATGAAAAAACTGGAAAAGACTCAAAACTCAAAATCAAGCTGAACCGCTTGACTGGGGCTAATTGTGCATCGTGCACAACAAACAGGACATTAATAGTTTATATTTCTAATACTTTTATAGGTAAACATGGCTGCTGCTGCTGCACTAATAAGAGTGCGTTCAAAGTGAAGGTATTTGCCCACATCCAATGATGGTCATTTATTAAATGGGAGCCCCGGGAAGTGAAGCAGTGCCTGTTTACTGTGGTAAACAAGCTGTTTTACTGGTAAAATAGGACCCAGTCACCAATGTTTGGGAGGAAGTCCTCTAAAATGGGCAACTTGGGTACAAATGATTGACTAAACTTGACTTTATCTCCATGTTGCTGTCACAATTAGCCATAGTGCAGAAATGTGTGATCTCAAACACCAATAAATTCCTTAAGAGTCTCCTGCAGTTTTTCAACATTGCAGCTGCTGCTATTAATATGTCCACCCAACATGAGGACAAGCAAATATTTTCCCAACTATTTATTCAATTCATAGAGACTGAAACCTAATGACAACCAAATATATTATTACACGCCTGTTCTTTGAAATCCCCATCTACAGCAACACTAAACCAAGCAAAAAATGAAAATCTGTTCCGCATATGTGCGGAATGGAAATCTTTTGACGGACTATTTTTAAATAGAAGGGAAATTTCACTGGGATTTTCTACAAATCGTGTAATGCAATTACAATCAGAATCACTAGCGATAGCTGAGAATCATCCCCTGAGTTCCAATGTGTTCTATGTGCCAGTAGGCACATAGAACACATTGGAACTCAGGGGACGAAATAGTAATAAGGGTTCCCCTCGGAAATTTGGTTGACGATAAAATGTGCTCTTTTTGTCACATAGAACACATTGGAACTCAGGGGACAAAGTAGTAATAAGGGTTCCCCTCGGAAATTTGGTTGACGATAAAATGTGCTCTTTTTGTTGACAGTTGTCAAATGAATTGCTGAATGTCCTATTTATTGTTTTTATACACATGAAGACATGTAATAAACACAGAACGACACGCATGTGTGAATGGATTAATCGTTATGGCACTTGTGCCATCGCGGATGAAACTCGAGACCTGCAGCCTCTCATTTTATCCTTCCACGCTGGCACTCATGCCATATCAATTAACCCATTCACACATGTGTGTCGTTCTGTGTATTTTGTTCCTTGAGAAGTTCCTTCAGCTCCCCAGTAAACAGAAGGTAATGGTGGGGAAATGAAGAAGCAATAAAAAATAAGTGAAGCTCACAATCCTTTACCTTAACCCTTTACCTAATGAATCAGCCACGTAATTTACAAAATGAGCCGTTGGAAAATATTTATTTTTACAAACAATTCAACAAATCTGTATCATGTGACCACTCATTGGAACGATCTCAGTGAGCTCGTTCCAATGAGGGGTCATGTGATAGTTTTATTGAATTTTTTTTTAAATCTGAAAAAATAATAGATTTTGATATCGTCTGCATTCTCTGAAGGGTTAAACACTAACAGATTACAGAATAGGTATAATATCCACAACACTTCTTACCAATATTCTTATCTGAAAATGCTGCTTGTCCAATTTTAATCAATGTTTTGCTTGCTAATGGTGCAGCAAGTGGAGAGTGTAATAACGGTACCATTATCTCACAAATTTCGACCATATATTCACATGTTGAACAGGAATTACCATGAAGTACAGCTTCCAGCATGTCACATCCACACTGTAGTAATGAACTGAGCTGTAAAAAAAAAAGCTTAATACAACAACTTATTTCATACTGATCATAAAAGTAGGACATTTCTTTGTCTTTATTATATACCTATCAAAGATATGCCATGTTTTTCACCCATCAAACCCTGATCGCCAGATCTCACTGAGTGGTTTTCTGATTCTGTATCAGATGGTTGGTCTCAGAACGAGGATGGCCCTGGAGAACATCAGTAGAGTCTGCTCAGGTTACCAACTGTTTCTAGGTATGCTTCATTTGTGTAAATAAACACCATCGAATAATGTGAATTTCTAATATTGTTCTTAACCAATTTTGTATGTACTAACCCCTAATAATCACAATAAAATATGTTTGTTTTTTAATAAAATATGTTTATTTTCTAATTTTAATGCGTGATTTTGTTATAAATAATGAATAATGATTCTGATGTAGAAGAATGAAATGCTGAATGCTGTCAAGTTTGGAAACTTTGAAATGCTATTTTGGGAAGTCCCCATAATTATACAAGTGTTGTTTGTTTGAAAATAAATGCAGTTCGAGTTACAATTCATCATTATTTAACCTTATATTGATTTCTCGTGTGAAAGGTGAATTTCCATAATGGCATATACTGGTAATAAACAGATCATTATGACAGTAAAGTGATCTGGTTTGTCGCATACCATGTCGATGGTGAGGTCAGATTGCCATATCACACTCACCACCTTTGACAGCTTGAGTAACCTGCCAATCTGACCTCATCAACTCAACAAAATACAACAAACCAGACCACTTTACTGTCATAATAATCTCTATTTAAAATGAAATGTTGTAATGCACTATACTAGTGAAAAAGACACTCCATGCTTTTTTTCTAAATTCAACATTGCAACACAAAACAGAACAAAATCAAATAATTGAAAAAGGGTCCAAAAATAAGGCCACACAAAGTAGATCTTCTGTTTCTCAGGCCATTATTTGTGAAATTGCATGTGGGCGAGCGTTTTTTTATTTTATTTTTTATTTCAGTAATTTCTTCTTTGCCATCAAAAGTTCATGTTCTTGGTTCAAGTTTTAGGCCTCATAACCTACAGAATAGCATGGGTGGTGGTGTATTTCATCCCTTGAGTGCAAGAAGGCTTTGCAATGCTAAAGCATTGCAAAGCCTTCTTGCACTCAAGGAACAAATTCATCAATTTTTTTAACTTGGGTAAAATATCAGACATAAACCATTTAATTTTTATTTTTTTTAAGTTTAAATTGGTTATAAAAAGAGAGCATGTGGCAGCCAAAAGGACCATGCGGGAGGGCCTGAGAAACAGATTTTTTATTTTTTTAGGCCTAAACTGCAGTTATTTTATTGGTGTTTATAAAGTTATATATTGCAGCATAATAGCTAATCATCACCACAACATGGAGATAAAGTTAAGTTTAGTCAATCGTTAAAACCCCATGTTGATCATTTCATAGAAATTCCACTCCAACCACTGGTGACTTTGTCCTATGTTACCAGTAAATCTGAGCTTGTTTACCATTGTAAACAAACACTGCTTCACTTTCCAAGGGTGCCACAGGGGATAAACTGCGGTTGTTAGGATGTTTAGTGTGGCATTGGTACTGAATTATTACTACTTAGAAATTCTACATAAAACACAAGATGTGACAAGGTGAATTTGCATATTAAAATGATGAATGTTTCTATTTTCTGAGCGATACTCCCCCCCCCCCCCCCCCCCACCACCAAAAGAAATCCAAACTATATAAATGAGAATACATTAGGTGGAATAAAACCAAAGGCTCAAGTGAGCCTAAATCACTCACCAGATCAAGTTGTCTGAAAGAAATAAAGGATTAGTGTTGAGAGATTAGAAAGATGGGGGCAGAAAGGAAGCATCACTTTGTACATGTTTGCATAGAGCAATGACTGTTACCCAAAAAAGCTCTTTTACTTAATTCTGTAACAATTGCATCATTTCCGAGTGCAATCTTTCAAGGCGGGTAACTCTAATTCAAATTTTTAGTCCCCTGATACCTGTTGAGAGTATCTATATTTAATAATAGAGGTTCCTCATTCTTATAAAAAACGATGTCAGATCCACTGTGTGCCGCGACAGATTAGGTGGCCGTGCGATGACAGCTATTGAGTCATCGGAAATTAAACGACTTGACATGGACAATGTGGATTGAAGATTTATTTTGCAGCGCTAAAGGCAAGGAAGATTTCACACAAAAAGTCTATCATCAATGACTGATCATGTCCAGTCTTTTCGCCGCCCATCAAATCTGTCGTAATTTTTATGATACACATCACAATAATTTTTATGATACAATCAGCGTGATGGTATTACAACGTAAAACTCTATCCACAGTTGCGACAATTGGTTCTGTTGTATAGGCCAATATATGTCAAAGAAGTATCATATGATAATAGAATTAATAGTGAAGTGTCATTTGGCATTTAATTTGGGTTTCGGGATTTGTTGCATCACTGATGTTTCATGCCATGACAGGGAATGCACGTCTGACAGGATCGTATCCAGAAAATTTACCATATTATCCATATTATCAGTGTGCGCGCTTAAGCTTCAGGCTCCCCGTGGGAAAAAAAATTATCAAATTTATAAATAAGTGTTGGGAAGGTGGAGGCCTGTCGTTCCACGTGTAATAGAAGTGATCGATATCTTAGGTTTTCGGTCACGTCGTCTTTATCAACGATTATAAAAAATATAAACTTCATCACGCAGGACGCTAATGTTAACTGTATTTCTGAAAGTCCACCTGCAGGATGTTCTGTGCATTTATGTAACATGGGGGGGCTGGGGGGGGGGGGGGGGGGGGCTTAATGAGAAACCTAGGACATAGTCACGTGACCCAGTTACGCCAAGTTAGTCATGTGACCCAGTTACATCAAGTTTGGTTGATGTGCTAGCCCGCATGAGTGGCCAGCTTGTGGAGTCATTTCATTGTGATTCATGGTCGCAGTGTGCATGCTCAGCTCGTGTTGTAAGGGTGATACGCTGTTCCGTCTGGCATTTTGTATACTGGCTTTACTCAAATACCTAAATGAGTCGAAAAGCAGTATGTTCGTGTTCTATAGCTCATTTGCTCGATGGGATTCGAGTCGCTTGAGCAGTGACTTTTCAGTAACTCTTCGATGGATTTGTGGCTTTAAGAATCATATAGGCTTTCGTTATACACACTGAAGATAACTCTGCACACATGTTATGGGAAAGCAAGCACTGGTGATTATAAGACTTGGACGAGAGAACGAACTAGCGCTAGTTTGGGCTAGACATACTGCTAGTGTTAGAGTAGTATCTGTAATAGGCACAAAAATAGGGTTCTTGGAAAATCTGGACCAGTACTTTAGTGTAATAGAACATACTCTCGATCCTATAGAGCACTACATGCTACTAAAAAGCCTAGATGGGGAGTACAAGTCCGTTACGGTTGTTTTGGGCGCATTTTGGTGATTTGGAGGGATTGTAGACTTGTTTGTGGTAATTCTACAAAGTAAAACTACTCTTATACAAAGGAACGTACCTGTTATTGAAAAAAAGTTAAAAAATTTATAGTAATTTATATATTTTTTATACTTACCAATGACCCAGACTTAGCTGCTGGTGCTAACTCCACAAAAACCAGGGCCAAACACAAATTTTGCCCCCCAATCCCCAAAATTTGCATCCAAAACAAAAAGAAATCATGTCCTAAAGGACCTCCATAGTACGACTCTACTGCGCATGCGCAGTGACGCAGTCGTCCCGAAATTGGCGCCAAATATCATTCTTACTGGCAGTGCCTGGTCAGCGCTATGTACTCAGCGGGGAGGCAAGAGTTCCCAACTCAGGGAGGGCCATCCCCGTCTGGGTCATTGGTAAGTATAAAAAATATATAAATTACTATAAATTTTTTAACATTTTTATACTGTACCAATGACCCAGACTTAGCTGAATAGTAAACAGGCTGGAGGGCCTAGGACATAGAGGAAAATCCAATAAGCTCAATTATAAAATAAAGAGGTAACCCCTTAAGGAGAAAAGGAGTATTAGGCTTTACATGTATCTTTCTTATTTAATATTTAAATTAGAAAGATACACTACCCTTAATAATTGAGCACAATAACATTCATGTTCTCTATTAATATCCAGTATAACCTTTATACTAATTATTTTTAAAACAAGCCAATAAATAAAGTAGTCCAGAGAATTGAGACTCTTTATAATCATTTAAAAGTGTCCGAGTATTGTATATTAAAACCCGTTTGACACTTGACATATACAAATGCTTCACACCGAGCTACACTTTAAAAATAAGACATGAATGAAATTAAACATTAATATTACACTTTAAAACCATCCCGGAAGCGACTCAGAAATACTGTCTTGGAGGAGGCATTCCCTTGCTTTTCACTATAAAGCAGGTGACCTAAGGGAACACCCGCCCCCCCCCCCTTCCCCTTGCCCTGGGTCAAATAGCCCAGAGCGAAGAGGGCAGCCGGACGGAGTCACTGCCGGAACAGAAAGCCTGCATAACTATAGTTGCAACTGTTTAGTGGACGACATTCTGAGCAACAGATAACGGACCTAAACAATGCAGGTCTCCAGAAATGGACTCAATATTTCTGAGATAAAAATTAGTAAATGTGGATGGCTGAGACCAATAAGCAGCCTTCATTAAATCTGTAATAGCAACACTATTAGCATAAGCCCAGGAAGTAGAAAGAGCTCTTACTTCATGAGCAGAAATCTTAAGCACAGACTGCTGAGAAGAAGATAAATCTTCATACGCAGTACGGATAGTTAACTGAATCCATCTAGCAATAGAATGGACTGAAATGTCCTTTCTATTAGGCATCAAAGACAGAAAGAAACGTTTCCGTCCCTTTCTGATGAACTGAGATCTCTGTTTATAGATACGTAGTGCTCTAACAGGACAGAGTAAAGGCCTACGCCCGTCTGAAGACGGAAGAGCCTTAATAACAATAGGTTCCGGATATTTATTAGGAGCCTGATTCTTAGCTAAAAAACCGACGTTAGTAGTGAAGGTGATAGTGTTCCCAACACTACGATAATGAGAATCATCCACCGATAGTGCATGAAGCTCACTGACTCTTCTGGCAGAAGAGAAAGCTAAGAGAAAAGCTGTCTTATAAGATAAGAATTTGAAATCTACTGTCCCAAGAGGTTCAAATGGCTTTTCCTTCAATTTAAGGAGAACCCAAGCTAAATTCCACTTAGGAATTAATCTAAGAGTTCTGGGTCTATTTATCGAAAAGTTTCTAACCAATTTCGATAAAGAGACATTAGATCCAATTTGTAAACTATCATGATGTGCATAGGTATCAGATAACATAGATCTATAACCCTTTATAGTAACCGGTTGCAGTTTGATTTCGTCAAACAAGTATACTAGAAAGTTAGCAATGTCTGGTATAGAGGGATCAAATATATCAACAGAATGATCCCTACACCAACGACGGAAAACCTTCCACTTAGCCGCATAGTTTAGCGAAGAGGAGGTCCTCCTACAGTTAGAAATCGCGTCCACTGCTCGTCCTGTAAAGTGCTTGCCATGCAAGAAGGACCGCACAACGGAAAAACGTGAAGGTTGAGACCTTGCGGGTTGTGATGCAGTTGGCGCGATTTCCCCTGCCAAAGAAGATCCTCTCGTGGAGGGAGCTTCCGCGGTAGGTCCCACAACAGACACCTGAGTAGATTTATCCACGGTCTCTGTGGCGACAGAGATGCTACCAACAGAATCTTGCATTGAGATTGTTTTATCTTTAGCAATACTTGTTGAATTAACGGCGCTGGAGGATACGCATATCCTATCATTCCGTCCCAAGGGATCGATAGAGCGTCTACAGCAAATGCTCTTGGATCCGGACACGGGGACACATACGTCTGCAACTGATTGTTGAGATGTGTCGCAAATAAGTCTATCATTGGCCGTTCCCATTGGTAGCAAATCTGATTGAATACTTGTTTGTTGAGAGTCCACTCCGACGGCAACAAGCGACCCTTTCGAGAAAGGGAGTCTGCTAGCACATTCAGACGACCCGGTATGTGACGGACCGAAAGAAGAACGTGATGTTCCAACGCAAACAGAAGGATTCTTTCCGTTAGATTGAACAACGGAACTGAATGAGTGCCTCCCTGATTCCGTATATACGCCACTACTGTCGTATTGTCGGATAGGATTTGGACATGAGCATCGTGAATAATGTCCATCCAGTGACGTAACGCAAGCCAAATTGACATCATTTCCTTGATGTTTATGTGCTTGCACAGGAATTGCGGATCCCAAAGACCCTGGCATCTCGAATCCGTTGGGATTAATGATGCACCCCAACCTGTTTGACTGGCATCCGTCATAATGGTAAAACTCGGATCCGGCAACTGCAGCGGAACTCCTTGAGTTAACCACTGAATGTTTGCCCAAGTCTGAATCTCTTGTTTCACTTGATCTGACAAGAGAACGTCTACATCGAGCGAATGAATTTTCACACTCCAATTCTGAGTCAAGAAAATTTGAAGAGGCCGTGTGCGTAGCCGTCCCATCGGAATGAGATCCGCAGCGGCTCCGCACAGACCTATCAGTCTCATAAACTCTCTCGCTGTGACTTTGTCTGTATTTAGACAATAGCGAGCGTAACAACTGACTAATTTCGCTCTGGTTAACGGCAGACGAACGAGATTGTTGTGCGTCTCGAAGCTCATTCCCAGATGAGTGAATGACTTGGACGGCACCAGATCCGACTTCTCCTCGTTTACTATGAAACCGAGACGTCGGAGCAATAGAAGAAGATTCTGAACATCGTTCTGAAGCGTTAACTCGTTGCCGTACCTCTGAAGAATGTCGTCCAGGTAGGCCGACGTTACCGCAGACGAATGAGCTCGGAAGTAAATCATTACCGAGTTCATTACTCGAGTGAAAGCCCAGGGTGCTAGATTCAATCCGAAGCACATGGCCCGGAACTGATACACCACTCCTAAGACTGCGAAGCGTAGATACTTTCGGAATGTCGGATGTACCATGACGTGAAAGTACGCATCTTTGAGATCTATGCTCGTTGCATAATCGTTCACCCGAATACTCGCTCTGACCGATCGAATCGTCTCCATATAAAACTTTGGAGCGATGATCAGCTTGTTTATCCAGCTCAAATCTATGACTGGACGGAACGAGCCGTCTGGTTTCGGAACCAGAAACAGATGGCTGTAGAATCCCAGCGATTCCTGGTTTTCTACGACCTCTACCGCGTTCTTCATTAAAAGAGACTGCACCTCTGATAGCAGAGCGTCTCTTTTCTGAGGGTTTGACGGAAGATGAGTCCACTTTGGACTTCGAGTTAATGGAGGCTTTCGTTTGAAGGATATCTTTAGACCTTCCGAAGTCACTCCTCTCACCCAAGGGTCGTCCGTAATCGACGCCCACTCTTGAGAAAAACTCGACAACCTTCCGCCAACCGGAACGCGATAGAGGTTTGAGCCATCACCTCCTGGATCTGCGAGGCCTGCAGTAGGAGAAACCACGTCTTCCACGACCCGCACCTCGCCTCGTCGACCTCGGGGCGTCCGACCGATTGTCCCGGCCTGAAGGACGTCCCGAACGAGAGTCGCTATCCTGACGGTCTCTCGAATAAGAGCTAGAGGACGCACCGGAACCTCTATAGGAACCTCTCTTGGGCGGATAAGACCCAGAAGTGCCCGCCTTATTCGTGTCTGCTGAATCCGACCTTTTAGGAGCGGATCTAAACAACAGAGAATCACTAGCTTTCTTTTTAATATTATCATAAATAGCGGAAAGCTTGCCGTCAAAGAGAAGATCTCCTGAGACCGAAGCGACTCTAAGAGAGTTCTTCACCTTAGAATCCACTAGTGTGGATGTAGACAGGGCTGCGTCACGTCTAACCAACTCCAGATTAGCCACTGAAAGGGCGGAGTTACACGTGGAATAAGCTACTGCCCTTGAAAGAAGTCTTAAGGAGGATTGTATATCCTGAAACTCTTCCCCTTGAAGACGCAGTGATAACGCCTTCGTAAGGTGATCTGCGTAAGATAAGGCATCTAAATTGGCTCTGTTAGACGCAATAGCTGTTTCCAACACTGCGGTTGGAATAGAAGCTGACGACGGTAATGATAGCTCTAAGTCTTCCGCCTCGTCGTCCATACGCAGAGGAACTCTCGGTATACCCTGACCTGCCGTGTCGAATTTATTCCTTGCATTAATGAAAGGCAGGTTGAGAGTATTTGCGGACAAGAAGCCTGCTTTCCCTGTCCTGGAAGCAAGTTTAAAAATAGCGTCGTTCAATAATTCAAATGTTCTTGCAACATTATTGGACTGCGACGGAAACTCGGGAGCGATGTCCCTGAACCGCTCGAAAAAATCAGAGTCCAATGACGCTATAATTCTCCTGTCCGGAAGCGCAGCAGTCTGGCCCGACGGAACAACTTGAGGAAGAAAGTGCCGGATGAAGTCTACGGCAGCTTTGTGTTGTTCCGAAAGGGATAGCTCCAATTCATCCGTATCCCTTTCACCATCCGGTCGGACCTCCCGATGTTCCCGGTCGTCCGCCCCCGATGCTTCGGCGGAGCGTACCGACCCAGCGCCGTCGGATAATTCTCGATCCGACACCGTCTCTGTCGGCTGCTGGGATGCTGCGATAAGCTGTGCTATCTGCACTAGAATGTCCGACGTCGAGACCTGCGGAGGAGCGGTCTTTCGCTGCTTCGCCGAGGGCAGCTCAGCATCAGATGGCTCCCGCATACTTTTCCTATGCGAACGTCCGGAGTCCATCGGTCTCGAGTCCCTGGCTGCCGGATGGTGTGACCTGGTCGCCGAATCCTTCCTCGGCGAAGCTGGCAAGATATCGGAGGTCACGCAGCCAAGGTGCGGTCGTGTGCGCCAGCGAGAAGAGGAAGCCTTAACAGTCTCTGCGGACTGCTTATACAACGGAGCGTCCCGAGCGACGGACGTATGCTCCGCTAAAGACACATTTTGTACCACAACATCTGGTCCCAGATGTTGTTGTACGAGAGAGGGGCCTCTCTCGCTCGCGGCCCGGCTGGACCTGGACGAGCTAGGAACCGGACTAAAAGGCTTCCTCCGTTCTCGTTCACTATCCGCCGTCACTGGGTGTGCATCTATTATTTTTATAGTGCTCGCATCACCCAAAATTTCCTCTTGGACCGCATCGGACGAACCCGGCTGCCGAACCATTCGGTGAATGGACGCTACACCGGGCGAGCTAGCGGACGACATTTGTCTAATCTCCATGAGCACTTTTGCCGCTAGCTCTGTATTTAATTGTGACGACGGACGCACACTTGAAGAAGATAACATGGAAACATCACCCTGTTCTGGTTCCTCTGAAATAGAAACTGAGAGAGTAGAGTGACCTTGTGGAGAAAGAGCCGGCATCGCTCTTTCTCCAGAAACAACATATCGTGACACACGTTTCCAATGTTTCTCATCCCAATGTTCACATACAGGACAGGGATTAATGCGAGAACACTGACTACAATTTATGCAATAATCATGAAAGTCAGAGGAAGATTTCTTCCTATTACAATTTGAACAAGTTCCTTTCATTGTGAAGGAACAACAATAAGTCCTAGTTACTCGCAAAAACCCCTGACACAAAGATACATAATAACATGATCCATTAATAAATGAAAAAACAATTGCAAAACAAAATAATTTTGAAAAAATATTTTTTCAGAGAAGCCCAAGTTGCTGAAAAGTAACGTTGAGCCCCGATGGATCCGATGGCAAAGTGTGGTCAAAAATTTTAAAATTATATAAAATAATTAATGAGACACTTTCGGATAATATAAATGTATCTTATAATGAGATAAACTACCTCAAAGGCAAACAGCCCCCCTCAAAAAAGGCTGTTGCCAATGAAAACAAACAGTGTAAACACAGAAGAAAACATGACTCCAGGCACTGAAAAAACTGGCCCGGAATCAGTCCTCAATTACACTCTATCTGATGCAAAACAGAGACTCCCAGGGGAGAATCTGCAGAACATCAGATGGAAGATGCAGAACACAAACGTTATACACCCATGGGTGAAAACGTAACTATGGGGAAAATAACAGAAAACATTCTGTAACCAAGCAACTCTCCCAGGGAAATTTTAGAAATGAAACTTCTCAAAAATATGCCAAAAGCATGGGAGAATTGCAAGGGGGGACTTTAGAAGGTTAGGGGAGAGGAAACACTGAATAAGCAGTGCAACAATTAGCAAGAATGACAACAAGAGGCGTTTGCCTCGAAAATAGGCAACTTAACATAATTTTAACAAAAAATTTTAAGTACAGCCCTGATTATTTTTTGCCACTTCTTTTTTCCTCTCCTCCTTCTATCCTCCTTAGAATCACATTTTCTCCAAGAATTACGTGTCTGGCATCCTTTAAACTGAGATTTACAAGCACAAAGATCAGTGAGATGTTGACTGATGAAGGGCCAAACAGAGAATGATATTTGGCGCCAATTTCGGGACGACTGCGTCACTGCGCATGCGCAGTAGAGTCGTACTATGGAGGTCCTTTAGGACATGATTTCTTTTTGTTTTGGATGCAAATTTTGGGGATTGGGGGGCAAAATTTGTGTTTGGCCCTGGTTTTTGTGGAGTTAGCACCAGCAGCTAAGTCTGGGTCATTGGTACAGTATAAAAATAGAAGGATTCGTGAGGAATCCGTATCAAATAGTCATTTTGGGTGGTTTGGATGGATTGGTGGGTCTTTCTGGGTAATCAGATTTACTCCTATTCAAACGAACGAACCCTCTGCACATACCCCCGTCTTGGTGTAGGCCATTCAGGCTCATAGCAACCATGTGCTACCTTAGAAACCAAGATGGCAGCCTCCATCAGACAAAATGGTTGACAGAAATACTAACAACACATGTTACGCATGCGCACTAAGACCACGTGTCACTATGGAGATGATGTCACAAGATGGCCGCTTCCGCGGGCTAAAATGACAATCTAACATGACGTAATTGGGTCACATGACTTGGGCATAGTGGTGACCTTGCAATACTTTTTATTAGGAAGTATTGGGAATCGGGAGGCAGTTGGAAGCACATGAGTAACCAAAACCTTCTCAACTGAGAACCACAGCAAATCAGCGGCCAGTCAAACTGTTATTAATAGTATATCGACCCACGTATATAGTGTCAAAGCCTCATCCATCTGTAGGATTCGATCCTCTGATGCTATGGGCACACAGGCCTTACATTCCACGTATTTACTCCAGCTGAATCCCGAGAAGCATATAATGTTTTATTGCAGTTGACCGATAACAGACGAGACCGCTCAAACACATTCAGCCAGGCACCTCTACAAAAGCGATTATCTTTTCTTCCAATTACAAGGTTCGAAAGGTAGCCTGGGTTCTCTAGAAACCATCCAGCGGATCAGATTTTTAAAAATGTTCCCGGGGAGGGTTCCCTTAATCCCACCAGTAGGAGAAGACACGCTCACGAACATCCACACCGGGGCTACGCACATAGCTACTTTTCGGGCAAAATCTTCCTGTTCCCCCCTCCCCCCCTCTCCCCACAGCCATGGAAAAAAAAGTTGGCCCATTGGTCTATATACGCCTGTGCTGGGTATAATCAGTGAAGTCGAAATATGATTAATATTATATAAATTCTCTGATCAACTTTGCTGAGTGATTTCTCCCTCAGAAGATTTATCAGGTGCTTGCAGAGAAATGGTGGGGGGGGGGAGGCAGCGTGATCACCCCTCACCCCTACAATTTTCCAATAAACTTTCTAGTGATTATACATATTCGTTGGGGTTGTATTCGAAGATGCCAATTCTCTCATGCTATTAGTTATATACTTTCTTAAAAGAAAATTGGTTACTTTGACTTGTGTCGGGTTACAGCAAAAACGGCACAGTGTAAAAACGGCACCTGGAGTAAACGGCACCAATTGATTATGGCGAGAACAGCACCAGTTCCGATGGCAAAATTAATTCATTTAAATTCTGCCTTTTTCTGTGTTTCATTTTGAAACTGAGTATTTAGCCTAAGGTTCTCGAATAAATTTGTTGAAAATTGAGCAGTTAAAAATGAGAGGATATATCTCCCCTCCCAACTATCTCATGGTTTTCTTGTTGTTTAGCAGTGACTTCTAAACATTAAAAGCAATAACACCCCTCCCCGAACCCCACCCTTTCCTCGGCCCTGGAATCTATCCAACCTGGATTCACGATACACCTCCTTCTTTATTATTTGACACAGAAATCAGAATCTTGTGTGTGTGTGTGTGTGTGTGTGTGTGTGTGTGTGTGTGTGTGTGTGTGTGTGTGTGTGTGTGTGTGTGGGGGGGGGGGGGGAGTCCGAATTCAAAGGACGTGCCAAGGTAAATGAAAGTGTCAATGACACTGTAGCTCAACTTGTTAAGACATGTACATTATAGTAAGTGACACAGCAATGACAAACATCTAGGTAATGACCCGATAACAAAGGTACATATAAAGTATTGTAACGGTCTGTACATAAATACTGACCGTTGCCTGTAACAAATGTATAGGTAAAGCATTGTTAAGGTGGGTGACAGTAAGATGCTAAACTAGAAAAGAAATCTTTGAGTCCCAGAGTGGGTCTGACTGAACCCCAAAATATTTGTTCTCATAGCACAGTGATAACAAAGGCACCCCAAAACACACTCGTTCCTGTCCCAAGGTGAAAACAAAGGTAGCCAAGAAGTTTTGTAAACATCAGTTCAAAAATACGAGCTGTTTTGAAGTTGTGACAAAAAACTGATTGGACCTAATTTCGGTACAAAATGGCCAATGGCAGCCATCTTGAATTTTGGACCGCACACAGAGGTGATAACAAAGGTACCCAAGAAATTTCGTGAAGATTGCTTGATAAATACAGCCTCTAGCCTGAGCCGTATTGACATGTGCACTTACAGTGTATAAGTGGCCCTGAATAAATCAAAGTTCATCTAATTTGCATAATTTCTGCACGAGAAAAAAACCCATACTATATGTGATGTATTCCATGTTACTAAACATTCATACAAAAATTTATTCAAATCAGAACTTTCATACAGAAGTTATGTACAAAAGACTGATTGCACTAATTTGGGTACAAATTGGCTGCTGGTGGCCATCTTGAATTTTGGACCACACCCAAAAACACTCGTTCTCATCCCATGATGATAACAAAGGTAGTTTAGTAAAGATCGGTTCATAAATACGGCCTCTAGCCTGAGCCGTATAGAAGTTGTGTACAAAAAACAGATTAGACCTAATTTCTGTACAAAATGGACACTGGCAGCCATCTTGAATTTTGGACCGCACCCAGAAACACGTGTTCTCGTCCCAAGGTGATAACAAAGGTACCCAAGATTTTTTGTGAAGATCGGTTCATAAATACAGACTCTAGCCCGAGCCGTGTTGACATGTGTACTAACTGTGTGTAAGTAGCACTGAAAAATTCAAAGTTCATCTAATTTGCATAATTTACGCACGAGAAAAAAACCTGTATTATATGTGATGTATCCCAGGGTACTAAACATTTATACAAAAAACTATTCAAATCAGTAATTTCATATGGAAGTTCTGCGCAAAAATCTGATTGCACCTAATTTTGTACAAAATGGCTGCCAGCGTCCAACTTGAATTTCAGATCAGACCCCAAAACACTCATTCTCGTCCCACGGTGATACCAAAGGTACCCAAGAAGTTTCGTAAGGATCCGTTCATAAATACGGCCTCTAGCCCAAGCCGTATTGGCATTTGCACTTACACTGCTGAAAGTAACACTAAATACATCAAAGTTAGTCTAATTTGCATAATTTACGCACGAGAAAAAAACCTGTATTATATGTGATGTATCCCAGGGTACTAAACATTTATACAAAAAACTATTCAAATCAGTAATTTCATATGGAAGTTCTGCGCAAAAATCTGATTGCACCTAATTTTGTACAAAATGGCTGCCAGCGTCCAACTTGAATTTCAGATCAGACCCCAAAACACTCATTCTCGTCCCATGGTCATAACAAAGGTACCCAAGAAGTTCCGTAAAGATCGGTTCATAAATACGGCCTCTAGCCCGAGCTGTATCTTGTAAACATGTTGATTTTTTCGTCAAAGTTGAGCTAAAAATTAAAACAAGGTCTTTTAGGCCATATTTGGATGGGGGCAGTCCAAACCCAAGAAATCCGGACTCCTGTGCCAAACCGAAAGTAACAGGCCCCGGATTAACACGGTGCTGTTTTCGCCTGTACCCGTGTCACTGTCACACAAACAATCAAAGCCTAAATGGAGGTCTGTAGCAACATACTACTGAGGGCAGTTGTCGGCAAGACATGACAAATTTGGAAAACTGGTACGGCACATATTAATTAAATAATTTACGTCACAACTACAATACATGTATATTTTATTTATTCACTAATTCACAAACGCGTTTTGAACAAGACTTGAGTTTTATTTTGAACCATCATCACAACTAACTGATATTCCAACTTCGTCAAAACACACCTTCTGCAAAGGCAAGCCGTGAAAATTCAAATTTTACCTTTTCTCAAATGGACAATCCCAGTTACGTCACTTGTGCATTGTTGCAAAATGGACGCCTTCCGAAAATACACACAAATTCCCATAGAGAATTAAAAAATTTGTTCATATAATTTTCGAGCGAGCTAAAATCACAGAAACGTAACAACGGCGAAGTTAAATATATTACACGTAATCGGGAGCTGAAAACTGAAAGATATTTCTTTGATTTTGTATTATTCCAGAGTTTATTTACCATTGGGGAGTTATGGAAAGGACAGTAAGGACACAACGTGGTTGCCGCAGGTGGGATTTGAACCAAGGACCTCTTGACTTCCAGCCTGCACCTCTACCTGCTGAGCCACCGCAACCCCCTTGCATTAAGTTAAAATTTAGGTTCCCATAAGGAGCCCAGATATAAACCAAGGGAGTTAATTAGAACAAACTTGAATTTGATCTCCATAAGGTTATGCTGTGTATCAAATATCAAAAGATTCTGAAAGGTAGATGTTAAGAATATTTTTAAAGAACATTCCTCATACTGAACTAAGTTTAAATTCAGGCTCCCATAGGGAGCCCAAACATGAACCAAGGGAAAGTCCTGAACAAATGAGAATCTGTCCCCACTAAGAATGCTGAGTACCAAATATGATAGGTTTCTGCCAGGTGAATCTGACAAAAAGGATTTTCAAATATTTCTTTTCATATTGCTTAAGTTAAAATTTGAGTTCTCATAAGGAATCAACTTATTAACCCACAGACTTGATTTGAATAAATTTGAATTACGCCCCTATCAGGAGTCGAATATATTAAACAGATCTCAATGGGCTCTGTCAAACAATGTTGAATTGGTTGAACTCCGAGTTGCATTACTGGAAAGAAAACCAGTTTGAAATTTTAACATTGATGTGCAGAGGGTTAAAAAGTGTTGCTACCTGAAAAGTTGGGGAGTATGCACATATCTACTTGCTAATGAACATGGATATGAAAAGTTTTATCAAAAGCAGTTCCTATGGAAACATATGAAAGGTGTCACACACAGGAATTTTATTTAGAAATCAACATGTTTACAAGATAATTTTGTTAAAAATTGTTGTCACAAGAAAAAAACTGAAGGCATGTCTACTTGTCACAATCCCGGATTGGGATGAGAAGGTTCATCAAATTGGTTCACAAATCTAGGAGGGGGTTGCACACCGAAGAATTTCATATGGAAATCAATAAAAACAATCGAGGAGGATCTAATTCATTAAAAAATTGCTGCAACTTAAACATAATACATTTGATAGTATGCATACATATGCTTGTAAATAAAAATATATAAAATGTTTCACCAAAATCAGTTCATAAGGCACAAAAAAGTTAAAAACCTGTTTCTCAGGCCCTCCCGCATGGTCCTTTTGGACGCCACATGCTCTCGTTTTATAATCAATGCAACTTGAACTAGAGGCTCTAAAGAGCCTGTAATTGCTCACCTGGAACTACAAATAAAAATGTGATTTCCCATAGGCTTTCTATGGTAACTATGAGCTGCAATTGTGGCCATGTTTGCAAGATTACATCAACATTACATGAAGATCATTGGTAGAAGGTGTCCCAGTCCTCAATCATGTGAAGTTTCAAAACATTTGACTTTGCTAGTTTCAGTGGGGAAGATTTTTGCAAAATCCATCAATCAGAATCAGAGAATGTCTCTGGTGGCCATACTTTCCAACCAATGGGAACAAAAAGAGGATGGTTTGTAGAGGGCCTCCTAAAGACATTCCAGCAAAGTTTGGTTCATGTCGGCTCAGTAGTTCCAGAGAAGATGAAATTGTGATTTCCCATAGGGTTTCTATAGTAACTATAAGCTGCAATTGTGGCCATGTTTGCATCACAATCAATATTAAATGAGGATCAATGGTAGAGGGTGTCCCAGTCATCAACCATGCAATGTTTCAAACATTTGGACCTGTGGTTTTAGAGGTTTTTCAAAATCCACCAATCAGAATCAAAAAATGCTCTGGCAGCCATGTTTTTTGATACATGGTAACAAAATGAGGAGCATTTGTAGAAGACTCCCATAGACTATCCCTGCCAGGTCTGGTTCACGTCGGCTCAGTAGTTCCAGAGAAGAAGATGAAAATGTGATTTCCCATAGGATTTCTATGGTAACTGTAAGCTGCAATTGTGGCTATGTTTACAACCCAATCAACATTAAATGAGGAGGATGGGTGGTCGAGGGGGTCCCAGTCATCATTTATGTGAAGTATCAAAACATTTGGCAGTATCAGAGGAGAAGATTTTTGAACATCCACCAACCAGAATCAAAGAATGCCTCTGGAGGCCATGTTTTTCAACCCACGGGAACAAAATGAGGATCGTTTGTAGAGGACCTCCCATAGACCATTCCTGAAAAGTTTGGTTCACGTCGACTCAGTAGTTCCAGAGAAGAAGATGAAAATGTGATTTCCCTTAGGGTTTCTATAGTAACTGAAAGCCGCAAGTGCAGCCATGTTTGCAACCCAATCAACATTAAATGAGGATCCTTAGTAGAGGGGGTCCCAGTCATCAACCATGCAAAGTTTCAAAACTTTTGACCCTGTGGTTTCAGAGGAGAAGATTTTTCAAAATACACCAATCAGAATCAAAGTATGCCTCTGGCGGCCATGTTTTCAAACCCATGGGAACAAAATGAGGATCGTTTGTAGAGGACCTCCCATAGAATATCCCTGCCAGGTTTGGTTCACACCGGCTCAGTAGTTCCAGAGAAGAAGATGAAAATGTGATTTCTCATAAGGTTTCTATAGTATCTGTAAGCTGCAATTGCGGCCATTTTTGTAACCCAATCAACATTAAATGAGGATCGTTGGTAGAGGGGGTCCCAGTCATCATTTATGTGAAGTTTCAAAACATTTGACCTGGCGGTTTCAGAGGGAAGATTTTTGAATATCCACCAACCAGAATCAAAGAATGCCTCTGGAAGCCATATTTTTCATCCAACGGGAACAAAATGAGGATCGTTTGTAGAGGACCTCCCATAGACCATTCCTGCTAAGTTTGGTTCACACTGGCTCAGCAGTCACAGAGAAGAAGATGAAAATGTGAAAAGTTTAAGGTAGTTTAAGTTGGGTAGGTCGGTCGGTCGGTCGGAAGAAAGGAAGGAAGAAAATTTCTACAGAGCCTGTAATTTTGAAGAAGTTGGGGTATAAATGGAGTAAAGGGTTTGTACATTGTCATAAATCCTCCATGTGTGTCCATTCATCCAACAAATATTTTGTATTCATATTGTGTGCATACCTCACTTAGTCGTTTTCTTGTTGCCGATTCTTTTTGTAGCTGAATTTCCAGCTGTTCTTCTTGACTCTTTGTCAGTTTTACTTGTCCTTGCTTTTTTTCTTTCTCCTTATTAACAGAAAATTAAACACAACTCCATAAAAAAGGTGATCCAATTTCAACCTTGGAAAATTTTATATCCTAAAGAAATGCTCAAATATGAAACTTCAATTAGAACCTTCATAATGTATTTAAAGGTCTATAGAGGCTTTACAGGAAACCACTTATGGTACAGAAAAGTTAAAAAATTTATAATAATTTATATATTTTTTATACTTACCAATGACCCAGACTTAGCTGGTGCTAACTCCTTAAATTCTAGGGCCAAACACAAATTTTGTCCCCAATCCCCAAAATTTGCACCAAAATCCAAAATTTCAATGTCCTATGTGGTCCTCCATACCTTTTATCCACTGCGCATGCACAGTGTCAAGGAGGTCTCGAAATTGGCGCCAATTGTCATTCTTACACCCAGTGCCTGGTAAGCGTTATGTAATCAGCGGGGAGGTATGAGTTCCCAACTCATGGGAGGGCCATCCCCGCCTGGGTCATTGGTAAGTAAAGAAAATATATAAATTACTATAAACATTTTTTTACTGTACCAATGATCCAGACTTAGCTGAATAGAAAAAAGGCTGGAGGGCCTAGGACATAAAGGAAAATCCAATAGGATCAATTACATGTAAACAGAATTATCCCCTCAAGGAGAAGAGGAGAACAGGTTTTACATGTATCTTTCTTGTTTGTATCAAAAAAGAAAGACACAATACCATTCTGTAATTGAGCACAATAACATCAATGATCTCTATTAACATCCAGTATAACCCGTTATGCCAATTTTTCAAAAGGAAAGCCAATAAATAAAGGAAATCCAGAGAATGAGACTCTTTATACTCAGGCCTGTACATTTCAAACATGATGGCGAACGATCCGTCGTTCGGCCCGAAGATCATTCGGGCGAACGATCGTTTCGTTCGCCTGAAATTACCCAAAGTGAACGATCGTTCGCCTTATCGTTTAGCGTTATTTGTGCAAGAATTTGCGTATCAGATGCTGTTATTTTCAGATCAAATTATTAAAAACGAACATCTATCCATATCGTTTTGAAACGTCGATGGTACCAAAATATAATGATATAGCAACACGTTAAAGAATGCTCTTACCTTGTCTAATGTCTATACCAAGGCGTTTCCCCGCTTGCTTCGTGAGTTTGCTCGGACCGTCATAGAGGTTATATTTTCCGATTTTTTGTCATTCATATTATGTTATACACAGTATCGCCCACCAATAGCAGCAGTGATGAAAATAAATGGTTGGGATTTTTATACCATATGATCACATTAATAAACGGACCGAATTACTTATATGTAGATTGGAATGATAGCATTAATGTTATAGGGTTAAAGGAATTCGATGGTGCTCCAGTTTGCTCCTACGCATTTAATAGCGCGAAAAATATCACCATCAGGCCTTGACCGAAGTGTAGTGGCAACAGTTTATCCAATGATATTCCCTGCTCTTCCTGTCACACTTTGCATCTGTCCTGCCCAATGTAACAAGTTTGTTTAGAGAAACGCCTTGATTCTGTGGAATTTGGTTGATTGACAAGTCAGTCACCCCAACTTCAAAGAATTAAGGCGTTACTAAATGAAATACTCTGTGTACACTTGACACGCGCAAAGCTTGTCAACTCCACACTCGTCACCTGCAGACAGGATCAAATGATTATACCAGAGCAGTTGTGTTATGCATTCCAGCTATTTAATTTTCAGTTAAGTAACGCGTCGATTACACAGTGACTGACAATAGCTTTTCAAGAAAGTTAAAAAATTTATAGTAATTTATATATTTTTTATACTTACCAATGACCCAGACTTAGCTGGTGCTAACTCCAACAAAACCAGGGCCAAACACAAATTTTGCCCCCCAATCCCCAAAATTTGCATCCAAAACAAAAAGAAATCATGTCCTAAAGGACCTCCATAGTACGCCTCTATTGCGCATGCGCAGTGACGCAGTCGTCCCGAAATTGGCGCCAATTATCATTCTTACTGGCAGTGCCTGGTCAGCGCTATGTACTCAGCGGGGAGGCAAGAGTTCCCAACTCCAGGGAGGGCCATCCCCGTCTGGGTCATTGGTAAGTATAAAAAATATATAAATTACTATAAATTTTTTAACATTTTTATACTGTACCAATGACCCAGACTTAGCTGAATAGTAAACAGGCTGGAGGGCCTAGGACATAGAGGAAAATCCAATAAGCTCAACTATATAGTAAAGAGGTAACCCCTTAAGGAGAAAAGGAGTATTAGGCTTTACATGTATCTTTCTTATTTAATATTAAATTAGAAAGATACACTACCCTTAATAATTGAGCACAATAACATTCATGTTCTCTATTAACATCCAGTATAACCCTTATACTAATTATTTTTAAAGCAAGCCAATAAATAAAGTAGTCCAGAGAATTGAGACTCTTTATAATCATTTAAAAGTGTCCGAGTATTGTATATTAAAGCCCGTTTGACACTTGACATATACAAATGCTTCACACCGAGCTACACTTTAAAAATAAGACATGAATGAAATTAAACATTAATATTACACTTTAAAACCATCCCGGAAGCGACTCAGAAATACTGACTTGGAGGAGGCATTCCCTTGCTTTTCACTATAAAGCAGGTGACCTAAGGGAACACCCGCCCCCCCCCCCCCCTTCCCCTTGCCCTGGGTCAAATAGCCCAGAGCGAAGAGGGCAGCTGGACGGAGTCACTGCCGGAACAGAAAGGCTGCATAACTATAGTTGCAACTGTTTAGTGGACGACATTCTGAGCAACAGATAACGGACCTAAACAATGCAGGTCTCCAGAAATGGACTCAATATTTCTGAGATAAAAATTCGTAAATGTGGATGGCTGAGACCAATAAGCAGCCTTCATTAAATCTGTAATAGCAACACTATTAGCATAAGCCCAGGAAGTAGAAAGAGCTCTTACTTCATGAGCAGAAATCTTAAGCACAGACTGCTGAGAAGAAGATAAATCTTCATAAGCAGTACGGATAGTTAACTGAATCCATCTAGCAATAGAATGGACTGAAATGTCCTTTCTATTAGGCATCAAAGACAGAAAGAAACGTTTCCGTCCCTTTCTGATGAACTGAGATCTCTGTTTATAGATACGTAGTGCTCTAACAGGACAGAGTAAAGGCCTACGCCCGTCTGAAGACGGAAGAGCCTTAATAACAATAGGTTCCGGATATTTATTAGGAGCCTGATTCTTAGCTAAAAAACCCACATTAGTAGTGAAGGTGATAGTGTTCCCAACACTACGATAATGAGAATCATCCACCGATAGTGCATGAAGCTCACTGACTCTTCTGGCAGAAGAGAAAGCTAAGAGAAAAGCTGTCTTATAAGATAAGAATTTGAAATCTACTGTCCCAAGAGGTTCAAATGGCTTTTCCTTCAATTTAAGGAGAACCCAAGCTAAATTCCACTTAGGAATTAATCTAAGAGTTCTGGGTCTATTTATCGAAAAGTTTCTAACCAATTTCGATAAAGAGACATTAGATCCAATTTGTAAACTATCATGATGTGCATAGGTATCAGATAACATAGATCTATAACCCTTTATAGTAACAGGCTGCAGTTTGATTTCGTCAAACAAGTATACTAGAAAGTTTGCAATGTCTGGTATAGAGGGATCAAATATATCTACAGAATGATCCCTACACCAACGACGAAAAACCTTCCACTTAGCCGCATAGTTTTAGCGAAGAGGAGGTCCTCCTACAGTTAGAAATCGCGTCCACTGCTCGTCCTGTAAAGTGCTTGCCATGCAAGAAGGACCGCACAACGGAAAAACGTGAAGGTTGAGACCTTGCGGGTTGTGATGGAGTTGGCGCGATTTCCCCTGCGAAAGAAGATCCTCTCGTGAAGGAAGCTTCCGCGGTAGGTCCCACAACAGACACCTGAGTAGATTTATCCACGGTCTCTGTGGCGACAGAGATGCTACCAACAGAATCTTGCATTGAGATTGTTTTATCTTTAGCAATACTTGTTGAATTAACGGCGCTGGAGGATACGCATATCCTATCATTCCGTCCCAAGGGATCGACAGAGCGTCTACTGCAAATGCTCTTGGATCCGGACACGGGGACACATACGTCTGCAACTGATTGTTGAGATGTGTCGCAAATAAGTCTATCATTGGCCGTTCCCATTGGTAGCAAATCTGATTGAATACTTGTTTGTTGAGAGTCCACTCCGACGGCAACAAGCGACCCTTTCGTGAAAGGGAGTCTGCTAGCACATTCAGACGACCCGGTATGTGACAGACCGAAAGAAGAACGTGATGTTCTAACGCAAACAGAAGGATTCTTTCCGTTAGATTGAACAACGGAACTGAATGAGTGCCTCCCTGATTCCGTATATACGCCACTACTGTCGTATTGTCGGATAGGATTTGGACATGAGCATCGTGAATAATGTCCATCCAGTGACGTAACGCAAGCCAAATTGACATCATTTCCTTGATGTTTATGTGCTTGCACAGGAATTGCGGATCCCAAAGACCCTGGCATCTCGAATCCGTTGGGATTAATGATGCACCCCAACCTGTTTGACTGGCATCCGTCATAACGGTAAAACTCGGATCCGGCAACTGCAGCGGAACTCCTTGAGTTAACCACTGAATGTTTGCCCAAGTCTGAATCTCTTGTTTCACTTGATCTGACAAGAGAACGTCTACATCGAGCGAATGAATTTTCACACTCCAATTCTGAGTCAGGAAAATTTGAAGAGGACGTGTGCGTAGCCGCCCCATCGGAATGAGATCCGCGGCGGCTCCGCACAGACCTATCAGTCTCATAAATTCTCTCGCCGTGACTTTGTCTGCGTGCAGACAATAGCGAGCGTAACAACTGACTAATTTCGCTCTGGTTAACGGAAGACGAACGAGATTGTTGTGCGTCTCGAAGCTCATTCCCAGATGAGTGAATGACTTGGACGGCACCAGATCCGACTTCTCCTCGTTTACTATGAAACCGAGATATCGGAGCAATAGAAGAAGATTCTGAACATCGTTCTGAAGCGTTAACTCGTTGCCGTACCTCTGAAGAATGTCGTCCAGGTAGGCCGACGTTACCGCAGACGAATGAGCTCGGAAGTAGATCATTACCGAGTTCATTACCCGAGTGAAAGCCCAGGGTGCTAGATTCAATCCGAAGCACATGGCCCGGAACTGATACACCACTCCTAGGACTGCGAAGCGTAGATACTTTCGGAATGTCGGATGTACCATGACGTGAAAGTACGCATCTTTGAGATCTATGCTCGTTGCATAATCGTTCACCCGAATACTCGCTCTGACCGATCGAATCGTCTCCATATAAAACTTCGGAGCGACGATCAGCTTGTTTATCCAGCTCAAATCTATGACTGGACGGAACGAGCCGTCTGGTTTCGGAACCAGAAACAGATGGCTGTAGAATCCCAGAGATTCCTGGTTTTCTACGACCTCTACCGCGTTCTTCATTAAAAGAGACTGCACCTCTGATAACAGAGCGTCTCTTTTCTGTGGATTTGACGGAAGATGAGTCCACTTTGGACTTCGAGTTAATGGAGGCTTTCGTTTGAAGGATATCTTTAGACCTTCCGAAGTCACTCCTCTCACCCAAGGGTCGTCCGTAATCGACGCCCACTCTTGTGAAAAACTCGACAACCTTCCGCCAACCAGAACGCGATAGAGGTTTAAGCCATCACCTCCTGGACCTGCGAGGCCTGCGGTAGGAGAAACCACGTCTTCCACGACCCGCACCTCGCCTCGTCGACCTCGGGGCGTCCGACCGATTGTCCCGGCCTGAAGGACGTCCCGAATGAGAGTCGCTATCCTGACGGTCTCTCGAATAAGACCAAGAGGACGCACCGGAACCTCTATAGGAACCTCTCTTGGGTGCATTAGACCCAGAAGTGCCTGTCTTATTCGTGTCTGCTGTATCCGACTTTTTAGGAGCGGATCTGAACAACAGAGAATCATTAGCTTTCTTTTTAATTTTATCATAAATAGCGGAAAGCTTGCCGTCAAAGAGAAGTTCTCCTGAGACCGAAGCGACTCTAAGAGAGTTCTTCACCTTAGAATCCACTAGTGTGGATGTAGCTAGGGCTGCGTCACGTCTAACCAACTCCAGATTTGCCACTGAAAGGGCGGAGTTACACGTGGAATAAGCTACTGCCCTTGAAAGAAGTCTTAAAGAGGATTGTATATCCTGAAACTCTTCCCCTTGAAGGCGCAGTGATAACGCTTTAGTAAGGTGATCTGCGTAAGATAAGGCATCTAAATTGGCTCTGTTAGACGCAATAGCTGTTTCCAACACCGCGGTTGGAATAGAAGCTGACGACGGTAATGATAGCTCTAAGTCTTCCGCCTCGTCGTCCATACGCAGAGGAACTCTCGGTATACCCTGTCCTGCCGTGTCGAATTTATTCCTTGCATTAATGAAAGGCAGGTTAAGAGTATTAGCGGACAAGAAACCTGCTTTCCCCGTCCTGGAAGCAAGTTTAAATATAGCGTCGTTCAATAATTCAAATGTTCTTGCAACATTATTGGACTGCGACGGAAACTCGGGAGCGATGTCCCTGAACCGCTCAAAAAAATCAGAGTCCAATGACGCTATAATTCTCTTGTCCGGAAGCGCAGCAGTCTGGCCCGACGGAACAACTTGAGGGAGAAAGTGCCGGATGAAGTCCACGGCAGCTTTATGTTGTTCCGAAAGGGATAGCTCCAAATCATCCGTATCCCTTTCACCATCCGGTCGGACCTCCCGATGTTCCCGGTCGTCCGCCCCCGATGCTTCGGCGGAGCGTACCGACCCAGCGCCGTCGGATAATTCTCGATCCGACACCGTTTCTGTCGGCTGCTGGGATGCTGCGATAAGCTGTGCTATCTGCACAAGAATGTCCGACGTCGAGACCTGCGGAGGCGCAGTCTTTCGCTGCTTCGCCGAGGGCAGCTCCGCATCAGATGGCTCACGCATACTTTTCCTATGCGAACGTCCGGAGTCCATCGGTCTCGAATCCCTGGCTGCCGGATGGTGTGACCTGATCGCCGAAGAATCCTTCATCGGCGAAGCTGGTAAAATATCGGAGGTCACGCAGCCAAGGTGCGGTCGTGTGCGCTGACGAGAAGAGGAAGCCTTAACAGTCTCTGCGGACTGCTTATACAACGGAGCGTCCCGAGCGACGGACGTATGCTCCGCTAAAGACACATTTTGTACCACAACATCTGGTCCCAGATGTTGTTGTACGAGAGAGGGACCTCTCTCGCTCGCGGCCCGGCTGGACCTGGACGAGCTAGGAACCGGACTAAAAGGCTTCCTCCGTTCTCGTTTACTATCCGCCGTCACTGGGTGTGCATCTATTATGTTTATAGTGCTCGCATCACCCAAAATTTCCTCTTGGACCGCATCGGACGAACCCGGCTGCCGAACCATTCGGTGAATGGACGCTACACCGGGCGAGCTATGCGGACGACATTTGTCTAATCTCCATGAGCACTTTTGCCGCTAGCTCTGAATTCATTTGTGACGACGGACGCACACTTGAAGAAGATAACATGGAAACATCACCCTGTTCTGGTTCCTCTGAAATAGAAACTGAGAGAGTAGAGAGACCTTGTGGAGAAAGAGCCGGCATCGCTCTTTCTCCAGAAACAACATATCGTGACACACGTTTCCAATGTTTCTCATCCCAATGTTCACATATAGGACAGGGATTAATGCGAGAACACTGACTACAATTAATACAATGATCATGAAAGTCAGAGGAAGATTTCTTCCTATTACAATTTGAAACAATGTCCCTTCATTGTGAAAGAACAACAATAAGTCCTAGTTACTCGCAAAAACCCCTGAAACAAAGATACTAATAACATGATCCATTAATAAATGAAAAAACAATTGCAAAACAAAATAATTTTGAAAAAATATTTTTTCAGAGAAGCCCAAGTTGCTGAAAAGTAACGTTGAGCCCCGATGGATCCGATGGCAAAGTGTGGTCAAAAATTTAAATTATATAAAAATAATTAATGAGACACTTTCGGATAATATAAATGTATCTTATAATGAGATAAACTACCACAAAGGCAAACAGCCCCCCTCAAAAAAGGCTGTTGCCAATGAAACAAACAGTGTAAACACACTAGAAAAACATGACTCCAGGCACTGAAAAACTGGCCCGGAATCAGTCATCAATTACACTCTATCTGATGCAAAACAGAGACTCCCAGGGGAGAATCTGTAGAACATCAGATGGAAGATGCAGAACACAAAACGTTATACACCCATGGGTGAAAACGTAACTATGGGAAAATAACAGAAAACATTCTGTAACCAAGCAACTCTCCCAGGAAATTTTAGAAATGAAACTTCTCAAAAATATGCCAAAAGCATGGGAGAATTGCCAGGGGGGACTTTAGAAGGTTAGGGGAGAGGAAACACTGAATAAGCAGTTGCAACAATTAGCAAGAATGACAACAAGAGGCCCATGCCTCGAAAATACGCAACTTAATTTTAAGTACAGCCCTGATTATTTTTTGCCACTTCTTTTTCCTCTCCTCCTTCTATCCTCCTTAGATCACATTTTCTCCAAAAATTACGTGTCTGGCATCCTTTAAACTGAGATTTACAAGCACAAAGATCAGTGAGATGTTGACTGATGAAGGGCCCAACAGAGAATGATAATTGGCGCCAATTTCGGGACGACTGCGTCACTGCGATCATGCGCAGTAGAGGCGTACTATGGAGGTCCTTTAGGACAACATTTCTTTTTGATTTGGATGCAAATTTTGGGGGATTGGGGGGCAAAATTTGTGTTTGGCCCTGGTTTTGTTGGAGTTAGCACCAGCTAAGTCTGGGTCATTGGTACAGTATAAAATATCAACACTTACACAAAAGGATTATCATGATCAACTGAATTTTAATAAAAAATGTTTTGTTTCACCATTC